>OU898277.1:99508756-99948756 GCA_918026665.1 Diabrotica balteata
TTTTCCATTTTTTTATAATTTTTTTTTTATTTTGTTTTTTTTTTCTGTTATATATTTACTTAAATATAAGGGTTAGTTTTAAGCTACAATTTATATTTACAGTTTTTGATATGTTCGTAAATCGTTTTTAATATATTGATATCTCTAGAGAAAATCAAATTGTTCAGGTAGACAGGAAGTGGAATTTTTAATATAATAAGATTATCATAAAATTTGTTTATGTTTACTGATTCGTGGGAACATTCAAGGAAAATATGTAATAGGTTACCTTCTTTTCCGCACTTGCAATTAGGTGACTCCGCGAGACCCAACTTGTACATATGAAGGGGGGTAAGAGCATGATTAGATCTTAATCTGTTTATAACCCTTATGAAATGGCGATTTGATAGAGTATGAAACCATCTTTTTATGGGTATTTCAGGCTGCATTTGTTTGTAATTATTTCCAGTTCTCGTGTTTCGATAATATGTTTGCCATTTTTCTTTTTGATGCCGTTTACTAATTATATCAATGTCTGAAAAGGGGAGTAAGTTCAAGGGAGCTTCTCCGCCTATGTCTAGGGCAGATTTGGCTAGGCTATCTGCTATTTCATTGCCCTTAATGCCCGCGTGTCCCTTTATCCATGATATAATAATGTTTTTCCCTAAATTTGTAATTTTATTGTAAATAGTCATAATTTCTAGTTCTATATGATTTAGTTGTTTGGACCTATGTACGTTTGTTAGTCTGTCGACGACACTCTTACTGTCTGTAAATATTATGCAGCTGTAGGGTTCGTTACTATGTATATGCCTTAATGCAAGAAGAATCGCTGTCATTTCAGCAGTGTATATCGATGATTCAGCTGGCAATTTCAATAATTTTTTAAATCCACTTTGAATATTAATTAATGCACATCCTACTTTGTTTTGTACTTTAGATCCGTCTGTAAAGTAAAACTGATAATTTGGCCATTTATGCCGTGTAAATGATTGAAAAGCGACTGGATCTAAATTACTCTCCATAAAAAAGGTATTAATATGTTTTGAGAAAAGCTCTTCTAATATATGGGAATACATAGGTGAAACTTGATTTTCATACGTATAGAAAGTATGTCGGTATTGAGATATCCTCAAGTAACTATTTACCAGAAGAGAACATTTTTTCTTTGTCCAATATTTATGAGTTAGATCTAAAATTGATAAAATATGAATATCCTGTAGATAGTTAGTATTTTTCCCTATGGCTCTAGTAATGAATTTATCACTTGAAAACTCACGTCGAAATTTCAGAGGTGGTTCTATCGCCTCAACTTTCATTATATTAACAGGTGTAGAAGTCAAATATCCAAGACAAAGCCGAAGGCATTTATTTTTTTGTATTTCTAATTTATTTAAATGTGTGTTTGCGGCAGTTCCATACAAATGACAACTGTAATCGAAAATGGGACGAATCATAGTACGGTAAAATAAAAGTGCTACATTTGGATCAGTACCCCAGTTAGTTCTACAAAAGTCTCTTAGAATGTTCATTGCATTTTTAGACTTTTTTATTACTTGATGAATTGGATCCTTCCATAGAAGTTTTCTGTCTAAATAAGTACCGAGATATTTTATACAATTTTTAATAGGGAATTGAATTTGACCTACTTCCAGATGACCTTGTGGAATTTGATGTTTTCTAAAGAAAATACAAATTTCTGTTTTAGATTCTGATATTTCTAAACCAATATTTTCATAGTGATTAAGAACAGCTTTAATTGAGAAATCAAAATTATTTTTACATATATCCAATGATTTGTGGGCTGTGTAAACTACTACTTCTTCTTCTAGTTCCATGGCCGTTATCAATCGTTGGATATCATGTTGGCTACCATATTCGCTATCGTGACTTTATTGACAGCAGTTTTAAATAACGATGTAGTTGATTTTTCATACCATTGCCTTAAATTTTTTAGCCATGATGTTCTTCGTCTACCAGGACCACGATTACCTTAGATCTTTCCCTAAATGATCAGATATAAAAGATCCTATTTTTCAGGGTGTCTCATAATGTGACCGAAGTTTTCAGCTTGCGTTTCTTTATTATATATTATATTGACCAGTTGTGTTGTTTGGCTCAGCCGTCTAAGGACCTCCTCATTTCTAACTCTGTCGACCTAGCTTATTTTCAGTAGTCGTATGTATACCCACATCTCGCCACGCTTCCACTCCATACAGCAGGACAGGAAAAATGTAGCAAGATGTCATACGAACTCTAAGGTCGATGCTAAGATCGTGACTGCAAAGTACGTTTCTCATTTTTACAAAGGCAGCTCGGGCTTGTTTTATTCGGCTTTTAATTTCTGCGGTAGGATCCCAGCTCTCTACTAGTAAACTACTTCATCATCAGCATATTGAATAATTTTTGTTGGACTATTACTACAATTTTCTATATCCATATTTTATAAAATAAATAGTATTGGGCTTAATATGCTACCCTGTGGAAGTCCTATATTTGTAAGACGTGGAGGAGAGATGGAATGGTTGATTTTTAAAAAAGTTGATCTATTAGTGTACAATGTCCTCAGAAAGCTAGCTATGGTGATGGGGAAGCCGATGTCTAATAGCTTTTAATGCATATTGTCCAAGTTAACGGTATCGAATGCAGAGAAGACATCAAGAAAAGCAGCCATAGTATACATATTATCAGTAAAGTTTATTAGTATGGATGAGACTAAGGCAACTATGGCATCTTGGCTTGATTTTGATTTTCGAAATCAATACTGAGATTTTGGGAGAATATGTTCTTGCTCTAACCAATGTTCAATTCTATTTTTTATTGCAATTTTCTGGTTTTCCAGGTTTTTTAATAGGTATTAGAATATATTCCTTCCAGCTGCCTGGAATTTGTGACGTATCATTCCAAATGTCATTAAAAATATTTAATAATGATATTTTATAGTGGTGAGGAATATGGTTTATCATGGAATATGAAATATTGTCTTTACCTAAAGCACTGCTATTTTGTTGACTAAGTGCCCGCTCTAACTCCCACATTTTAAATGGTTCTTCTAAGTCAAACCTATCTCTTGACACTGTTTCGCTGTATTCTGGAAAATGTTGTGAAGGTACCCACTGAGGAGATATTTTCTTATGAAATTCATTTAACCTGCTGGACTCTGGATCTATTGGAATCTTGTTGGATTGTTTGCGGTTTTTAAAAGCGTTTACTTTCTTCCATACTTCACTGATTTGTGTTTTTGAATTTATACTTTCGCAGTATTCTACCCAATTCTGTTTTTTCTTTTGTTTGAAGAGTTTTTTTGCGACAGCGTCAAGTCTCTTAAATTCAACTAAATTATTTCTTGTAGGATCTTGTTTATATTTTCCATATGCAATTTTTCGGTTATCAGCGGCGGTTTTGCAACTTTGACACCACCATTGGTTCGAAATTCGTCTCATATTATTCCGTTAGATAAAAACTTTGGTATTGCTAGATTGGCTGCTTTATTAATGTTTGCTATTAGAGTTTAATAGTTTCCAGGAGAATTTTCAGCTTCTAGTACAGATGTGTATAATTTCCAATCGGCCTTGTTAAGATTCCAGATCTTGTGACAGTTTTGAGCTGGAAATGAAGTTATATGATCTGTTTCCATGTTAATGATAATTGGAAGATGATTGGATCCATGAGGGTCCTGTAGGACTCTCCAAGTAAAAAATTTTGAAATATCTTGTGTACAAAAGGTTAAGTCAATAGCGGATGGACTCTTACTAATTGCTAATGTGGGCGATCCATCATTCAGACATATCAAATTACAATGATCAATACATTCCATGATGGAGTTAAAACCTGGACACTGACGCAAGCCACTGAAAAACGAATCGAAGCCTTCGAGATGTGGATATACAGAAGGATACTAAAAATATCTTATGTGGACTATGTCACCAACGTTGAGGTCCTACAGCGTATGACAAAAGAAAAAGAAGTGCTTAATTTAATTAAACAACGTAAGCTTGAGTACCTCGGCCACGTGATGCGGAATAAAGAAAAATATCGAATTCTTCAACTCGTTATGCAGGGTAAAGTATTGGCAGAAGAGGACCGGGACGCCGTCGTATCTCGTGGTTGAAAAATTTCCGACAATGGTCGGGTATGACCTCAGCGGAGCTGTTGCGCAGAGTAGTCAACAAAACCATGATAGCTTTGATGATCGCCGACATCCGGACCGGATAAGGCACTGAAAAAGAATACATGCTAAAAGTTTTTTACCATAGCTGTCTTCAATTTCACAGTCCCATGCGATACTGTGAGAATTAAAATCCCCACCAATAATAAACGGTTTAGGTATGTCTTTAAAGAATTCCAACCATTGACTTTCAGATATCTTAGTCTTTGGTTCAATGTAAACTGACACAATATTGATGGGATTTTTATCTCAGAAAATTTTAACTGAAATATATTTATGAGTGAAAGGATATATATTTTTAAGATTTATTTCTTCGCAACTTAAGTTTGATTTTAATAAAATGGAAGTTCCATCATATCCGTCTGCCCGATCTGATCTAAAGCAATTGTAACCTTTAAAATTATAATAGTATTTTGATTTAAACCACGTTTCTGAAAGCAATGCTATGGAAATATTATTTTGATATAGCAGATATTCTAGATTTACTTTATTAGCTACTGCTGAACGACAGTTCCATTGCAGCAAATTTATGTTTGCGTTTGTGTCTGCGAATTTGAAGACAAGGTATGGTTTACATCTTTACTAATTAATTCCACTATTTCAGATTTTGATACATCGAAATTGTTTGTTTGTTTTATATTACTTATAATATTGAGAACTACTTCTAAGACTAAACTTATTGTTGCATTTAATTCCTCTGATTGTAATTGTACTCCGACTAAGTTTTTTTAATAATTTTGACTATTAAACATTCCCCCTGAGACAAAAGAGGTGTTTGGTTGCGTAAGTATTTCTTTTCTTGAAATTTCAATGGGATCAGTGCTGGTTGGTCTGTGCCTTTTGTTTGGGTTTGAAGTTGTAGGGGAAGAAGATTGAAGCCGTTGGGAATAATTGGTCGAGGATATTTGACCACTTTTCATGGCAGAGGTATTGTGAGTACTATGTTTGCGTACGTTTTTCTTGGGACCTGTTTATTTGCATCAAAGAAATTAATATTGCAAGAGCTCATGGTTTCCTTTACAATTTTTTGTCTTTTAAATTCTGGACAAGCAGACAAATTAGTAGTAAGATGATTTCCTTGACAGTTAAAGCAGCGTGGTATGTAATCTGAATTATTACAATCTTGTGTGGTATGGGACTCCTGACATTTGCTGCATCTTGGCTTACTTCGACACTGACCTCCTAGGTGACCAAAACGGAGGCAGTTATAACATAATAATACTTTCTGGTTATACGGCTCTAGTTCCTTGATAACTTTATTAATAGAAATATATTTTGGTAAGATTTGTGATTTGAAAATAACAATGCAAGACTTTGTGGGTACATATTCTACTATTTTACCTTCATCCGTAATTTTTTCTACTTTACGTTTTATTCTTTTGACATTAGATACTTCAAAAGTGCAATGTTGATCAAATTGTCTTATTTTATCTTTTATGTACGCCTCTGAAAAATCTTTTTCTATATCTCTAATAACACCTTGTCTATGAAGAATGAATTTTGGGATATACAATACAAAGTTATTTTTAACAAAAATATTTTCGTTTTTATTATTTATTAGAAAATTTGCTAATTTATAATCCTTTAACTTGATCCTAACCCTATTCCGACCTATAGAATAAATTTAATTTAATTTACCTTTAAACTCGAATTACTTTCAACATAAATATGATACGGGCCTTAATCAGTACTTACATACAAACTCCGCTCTTTCTTTCGATGTGTTATCAATGCTCATTGTTGTTGTTTGTATATCATTTTTTGACGAGGTTGGATTTATTCATAAATTATTTATATTACTTACTGGACGATCTTGGTTGGGAATGCTATTCTTATTAAGGGGTATCAGCTCTGCACCTGTGGAGATATCCATACTTACACATTCACCAAAAACTGTTGTCTGTTGTCTGGGGGTTTCTTCCCGACTAACTGGTCCATTTAATTGTTCTTAACTCACAATCTAATTTTATTTTTATACCAAATTTGAAGATTTATAAAACACAATTTTTAAACGAATACAGTTTAATTTCGTTTCGCTTTGTCGATAGGCACGTCCGATTCGTAGGTGAACTAGAACACAACTGTATCTTTATTATAACTATTATGAAACACACACATATATATCTAATATAGACAATATAAATTTAGAACAACCTATCTTAAATTTGAAACTCTTACAATAATTAAATTATATTAACAAAATTTGGTACCTTTCTATCACTGAATGCCTAAATGAAACTGTTATCCAAAATAAAGGGTATAGTCACCACTCAATATCTTCTTTATCAGCCTCGGTTGTCCTTATTTTTGTGAAATTGCTTTATCCAAATATCCAGAATGTTTTAATTATCAGCTTTTACCAAATTTAAAATATTTTTCTTCTTAATAGCATGTATAAATGGGTAAAATATTCTTCTTTATTTTTTGTTTCTTCTTTGCTTCTTACTTATAATTTTATTTTTTCTTCTTAATAATCACTGTATACTATCTGCTTGTACTATTTACTGATCAACTAACTTCTTAATAAATTCATTAACTAACTGTCGAACTGTCTCCTCTTTAACTTTTTAATTAACTAACTCCATATTGTCTTACTGTAAGTGTTAACTATCTTGAACTGTCTAATCAATGCAGTCTCTTACTGTTATACTAACTGTCTAATTGTAACTGTCTTAATAAAAAACTGTTTAATTGTTCTAATTTACTCTTATACTGTCTAACTTAATACTGTGTTAATGAATGAATCCTTGCTCCAAATTACATCGTATTTTTATCTTTTCATCGTTTTCGAATATTCTAGCCACAAAGCATGTTCGAAACTCTTCATCTCATCAATATCCGAATGTTCTCGAATATTTTACTATGCAAATAGGGTTAAATTCTTATACTGACGTTTTCTAGAGAATTCTATACCCTTCTATCGAGAATTTTATGGACATTTAAGCTTTTTAGATCAGAATATATACTTATATATAAACTAAACATCTTAAATTAATACATAACACTATTTTATATCCGCAATTATTATTCAAATGTCACTTATTAAGTTCCAATTCGCTCATGTCATAATAATACAGTGTCAATTATTCAGTGTATATGTGGTTGCCTATGCACATGGCTCACTTAAATATATCATAATATTATAATTATTAAAATAAAACTTTGTACACTTATTATTTGCTAATTTCTTAAAAATATCCTCATATAAATATTTTTTTATAATATTCTCTAGTCTATAACCCATAAATTATTTCCTATTATCACTATTTAGGTTTATTAATTAAAAAATTCATAATATTATTGTGCTATACCGGGTGGTGAATCGTCAAACGGGCCATAGGAAACTCAATGGGAAATTTTAAATTGTTGAATTGCTGCTTCCCTAATTATTTTAGATCAAAAGTCATAAAAAACTATTTGTAGAGGACTAAATTCTGAATTAAAAACAAATGTTAAAACCGTTCTACGAATCAAATGTACTTCAAAATATTGCAAAAATATAATAGATTTTTCAGACCACCCCTAAAAGTTAGGCCACACGTAATACAAGAATATATTATAACGTGTGTGTTTTATCATATTAATGTCAGATGTTTGACAATTTGAATTGTCAATTTTTTTTATTTTATGATTAAATTATAAACAATGAATTTTACTAAATACTACTACTACTGAACAATATTACTTTGTGAACAATAAATTATATTGTTTACAAATCGATCAATATAATGAAATGTACTCAGTTGACGAAAAATCGCATAATGTTGTATTCAGGCAATAGCGCGAACCTTTTCCTGTCACTACCGGATCTTTATTAACGTAAGATATTCTAATACACTAAAATTTAATTCCATGTTAAGTTAAGTTATACAACAATTCAATGAATTCCAATATACTGTTACTGTGATCTTTATTCCTAATAATAATATATGATAATTTCTAAACATAAAACTATAACAAATGTTATAATAAAACATGAATAAAACATTTTTATTATTGCTCTTTTCTCCTTAACTGAGTACATTTTTTAATCAACTTAATTTTTCTTTTAAATAAATCACAAAATTTTGGCCATTTAAATCATAGATAAATATAATATAGTAGATTTAAATATTGTCAAATATTAGAAACGTCAATATGACAAAACGCAACACGTAATACACATTCTTTTCACGGCGTCTGGCCTGACTTTTAGGGGTGGCCTGAAAAATGTATTATATTTTAGCAAAATTTTGGAATACGTTTAAGTCGTAGAACAATTTTAACAATTGTTTTCGATACATATTTGAGTCCTCTACAAATAGTTTCCCATGACTTTTGGTGTAAAATAATTAGGGAAGCAGGAATTCAACAATTTAGAATTTCTCATTGAGTTTCCTATGGCCCGTTTGACGATTCACCACCCTGTATATATATATATATATATATATATATATATATATATATATATATATATATATACAAATAAAACAGTTTATTAGGGTTGCAGTCAGAATATTGGCCGGGATGTTAAAAAAACACTCTTTTGACTTTTTTGAAAAAAAGTCAAAAGAGTGTTTTTTTAACATCCCGGCCAATATTCTGACTGCAACCCTAATAAACTGTTTTATTTGTTTATATCGACAGTCAATAATATCCAGTATTTCTTATATATATATATATATATATATATAATATATATATATATATATATACATATATATATATATATATATATATATATATATATATATATATATATATATATATATATATACATATTAAGCAACACTCAAAGAGGTGTTCGGTTAAAAGCTGGAGAAAAAAGACAAAAAAGGCGGCTACTTCATCTATTTATTGAAGACGTTGCGCTTTCTAATCAGAAAGCATCATCAGTTTATCTAAAAACAACAATATGCAATATGAAAAACCAAACATCCAGAGAAAAATTATTACAAGTGTGTTACCTCAAAAAGACATGTAGCAGTCAATGATATTAAATATGTATAGAAGCTTACGACAATGGACATTATAAGCTCATGTTGTATAAAAAACTAATTGAAACTAGATACAATTTACAAATTAACAAACTTAGCACAGCAAAAGACCATGTGGTAATTGTACATGTATATAATAAAAATATGTAAAAAACTTACGTAAAAACCCTTAATATTAATATGCAGAGAACTAAAAAGATCATAAGATGCACTTCCAACACTTATTGGTTAAATTTAATTTTAACTTTAGTAGAACCGATAGTAGCTACTTTTTTTCCCTGAAGGACAAAATCCGAAAAATTTAGGCCATGTCTTAATCGGATTTAGGTGTACCTAAGTTAAATTATAAAATGTAACATTTAACTAGAAAGATTTTAAGGATTATTCAACAGCAAGGAGTGATAAATGATGCTGTGATTATCAATGTCTGTTCGTGGAGTTTTTTCTCTTAATATGTGACACATTTCCAGGAAGGATCTCTTATAGAAATTATCCTCGTTTCCTAGAGATTTATTATTCTCAAAATCGATTTGGTGGTTAAGAGAGATAGAGTCGGTACTGAGAGCACAAGAGTTCTTGTTGCATCTGATATAACTTTTATGGGATATAACACGCCCTTTAAGGGTTCTTTTCGTTTGGCCAATATACTTCAAATGACAGTCTTTGCATGGAATGTTATATATTACATTTGATTTCTCCCAAATATCTAAAGGTGTTTTGGTACGTGAAAAGAGATTTCCAACTGTTTTACAATTTTTGATGCCTATTTTAGTCGATAGGGGTTTAAACAATTTAGTAAGTTTCTTTGTAACCTGTGGGAAATAGGGTAATGAGCAATATCTAGGAGAAGACTCAGATGTGGATACCTCATCAAGGTGGAGTTCATTGTTGTCAAGTATGTTATTATGCAAATCTCCCACATTGGTATAAGTCGGGTCAAGTAAGGACCTTGCAGTAGAAAAAAGATATCTATTAATAAGAAAAGTGGGATAAGAATTCTCAACTAATATAGTTTTGATTAACTGAGTGGCTTCCCTTCTGTATAAAGGATGTGACAACTTATGAGTCCTTAAGGCTAATCCCTGTACGAGTTTGTGATTGAATCTTTTAGGATAAAAGGAATGATAATTAAAGAAGCAATTGCTAAATTGACTTATCTATTCTGTCCTGTAAACAAGTATTTTTGTCATCTAGTTGATTTTTCGTACAAAAACTGATTTCCAAAACCATGTTATTTTTTGTTTTGCTCTACGGAGTAGTAGATCGCTATCTGTCAAAAATAGTTGCTTTTTTTAACTACTTTGGTGTCTCTAAAAATAAAGTTCACTTTCCACGCTTTTTTCAATAAAAATAATTTTTTTTTCAAACTGTTCACTAAGCTCTAACTAAAACAAATTACTTTTTCTCCTGGCTTCATGTTTCAATATATTGTATATCAGAGATAGAATAGAAGTAATGTATTATATTATACTGTTCTTGTTAACATATTGTGACATTTTTGTGACTTTTATTGTTTAAATTTATACAATTTAAAAAAAAAAAGAATATATTTTTTTACTGTATTCAAATACCTGGTGAAAATAATATCGAAACTGAAAATATCCCAATCAATCGCGGATTTTACCAGGGGGACTCGTTGAGTCTACTTTGGTTCTGTCTAGCGATGAACCCACTATCTCAGCTACTGAACTCCACCTACTCAGGTTTTAGTAGGTATCAAAAATAACAGTACTATTGTGGCGAATCTTATTCATCTGTTGTATGCGAATGATTTGAAATTAATGGCTTCTACTGAAAACCACCTAGATCAGATGCTAAAATCTGTAAAAACCTTCTAAACTGATATTATGCACTTTGGATTAGACAAGTGCTGTATACTAAATATGGTCAGAGGAAAGGTTCAGCCCGGAGGTTTCGGTATGCAAGATGGCCAAAACATCAAGGAAATAGGTGAAAATGATATGTACATATATCTCGGAGTACAGCAAGCGCGAAAAATTATCCATAAACTACTGAAAATCGAACTAACTTCTGAGTTTGTGCAAAGAGTAAGACAGCTAAATCGGTCATATCTTAGTAGCAAACATTTGTTTAAGGCATTAAATACGTACGCCTGTTCCACGCTTATCTACTATTTGGTATTACAAGTGGTATTTACAAGTGGTAAAAATCGGATATAAAAAGTCTGAGGCGAAAAGTAAGAGCACTTCTTACAAAGCTGCAAAAACACAATTCACGCTATACAGCATAGAGAACAACATTACCGAGAAATCAGCGGAAAGGAGGATTTATGGGCATTGGTAAGCAACTGGAAAAACATATTGCTAATTTAAGAACTTATTTTCAGCTGCAGGCTAAGGCATCTTCTTTGTATCGAGCAATTTGCGCAGTAGATGATACAACGCCGCTTAAACTGAGGGAACAAGAAATGCACATAAACCGCCGGACTAAGCAAGAAAAAATGCGTACCTGGATGAGTAAACCTCTGCATGGGCGACATCTCAATGAGATAAGTCAAGAATATGTCGACAATACAGCGTCGAACTCTTGGTTGAAATCAGGAAAAATGTTTCCCGAGACAGACGGTTTCCTGCTTACCATTCAGAATCAGGTTATTCGAACAAAAAATAACCTAAAATATATTGTTAAAGATCCTCGAGTCCAAAATAAAAATGCCGATATAATTACCAAGCCCAAGAAACCATACAACATCTTATCACGGGCTGCCAGGCGTTTGTCAGTACTGATTATAAAGAACTCCATAACTCAGTAGGAAACATTATCCACCAAGAACTAGTTGACAAACTGGGACTTCTGCAAACCAAACATCTTCTTTACTATCAATACGTCCCTGACAGAATACTTGAAAATGATAACTACAAGCTATACTGGGACCACACTGGGCTCACAGACCAACCATTGGCACATAATAAACCAGATCTCATACTAGTTAACAACCTTACCAGGCAAACAACACTTAATGTGGCATTACCTAACAGCAATAATTTTCGTGTTAAATACAACGAAAAGATCACCAAGTATAGAGATCTACAAATACAAATCAGGAGGCTATGGAGAATAAAAAGAAGAGAATAGAAATACCTAATATTCTATCTACTACTGGTGTTATTCTTAAAAACCTCCTAGCAGCATACATAAAACTTCTTTTTAGAATGCCGTCTCCCCCTTCGGAGGTTGGCAATCATACTGACTATTCTTATTTTTATACCCGCTACTCTAAACAAATCAATCATCTACATTGATACCAATCACGTAGATTCTCCTGTAAAGCTGTACTCCTAGCGACGTCCAGGTGTGTACGAAAATTTTTTACCAAGTCACCTAGACCAAACTCAAACTCAAAATAATAATTTAGAGGTAATAATAGAGAGAACAACATTAGCGTGATATCAAGGATATTATTAAGAATTACTAGATAAATAAGTTGCCAGTGGCGGCTCGTGGCTTGAGAGACAAGGTCGGTAAGGTATTTTTTTTTCTCCTCAGATAGGTATACCGTCTAATAAAGACTTCAATCACCATAGGAGATTTTTTGTTTTCTGGTTTTTTGTTTTTTTTTTGTTTTTTCCTATAAATTTAGAACCTAAACATGTTTATAAATTAACTCTGGTCTACGTTGTTTGGAAGTAGCAAAATGGGTAATAACGTCATCGTAAAATTTATTAGAGTTTTGGAGAGATTTTAAAAGTTTTTTTTTATTGACATTTGAGACAAGCTTGACATTTTCTCTTGTTTCATGGTATTTCGACAATAAGTTTTGATTCTTTTGAGGCAAGAAAAATCTCGTTCATTTGAGGCAGACGTTAGTGGTAATGAGAGAATTAATGACAATAATTTATTAATTTCGGTAACAGTTTTTTGTAATAAATTGCAGTATATGAAATTATACATATATCTTGTAACTTATCCCATCTTCCGAAAATATTTGGATCAGCATATAAAACTTTTAATTCATTTTCTAATTTTATTTTATTAAAAGATGGTGAATAATTTTTAATTAACCTGTCTAATAAATATCTTGGAAATTCTTTGGCGTAACTTTTAAATTTTGAATCGTCAAAGAGGTCAAAAATTTGCAAATCTTCAAAATTCGAAAAACGAGTATCTATTTGCATAATAATAGTATCCAAAATTTCAAAATATACTCGTTTTTCGAGATCTGTTTCTGTGTCATGCATTTGTCTTTTTTTGGGGGGTTCGGAAATATCAAGCGAATCCAAAACGTCACAGCGTATATACTGGAAATTACTATCATTACGAAAATCTCTGAGATTTTGCACCAGTCTTGTTATTCTATTTTTGGAATAAATAATGTCAGTTAACTGATTTTGAACAACATTGAATATCAAATCGGTTTAGGTAAACACTTTCTTAAAAATATTTAAAAGTATGTTAAAAGAGTAATCATTTAATAAAGTTTTCAAACCGATTGCTTCACGGATCGAGATATCATCACTTTCAAAATCGTCACATTCAATAATAAAAACAAAAACTTCCAAAAGCTGTTCACGAAAATCTGCTACAGTGAAAACTAACCGAGATTTAAAATTCCATCGCGTCTGACAAACTGTTGGCATTTTTTTCGAAAGAAACCGTTCTAAAATATTAGTCCGTTTAGGCGAGCTTGAGAAAAATGAAGCAAATCCGCTTAAACTGACAAAAAAAAGACGACATTCTTTAATTTTTTTACATGTATCTTGCAAAACTAAATTCATTCTATGCGCATGACAATGAGTAAATAAAGCTTGCGGTGCAATAGTTAACTTTTGCCTGGATACCATTTAATTCACCAGACATCACGGCAGCGCCGTCATAAGTTTACCCTACCAATTTATTTTTGATATCAAAATATTTTAATCTGTCCTTTAAAACACAAAAAATGTGTTCTGCCTTATGGCTTTTACTCACGTCTGTAAAACCTAAAAAGCTCTCATAGATATTACTACGTAACGCGTATCGAACAACAATTGATAATTGTGAATGACATGATATGTCGGTAGTTTCATCTACTTCTAGAGAAAAGCAAGTGGTTTCCTAAATCTCAGAATTAATAACGTTACTCAAAATGTAACTAATTGATTCTATTAATTTATTCTGGATTGTTATAGATACACCGCTAAATGTCTTCTCGAATCAGACAGTAAATTCTTCTTCTTAGAGTGCCGTCTCCCTACGGAGGTTGGCAATCATAATGGCTATTTTTATTTTAGAACTTGCTGCTCTAAACAAATCAATCGATCTGCATTGGTACCAATCACGTAGATTCTTTAACCATGAGTTCTGCCTTCGGCCAACAGATCTTCTTCCTTGAATCTTTCCCTGTATTATCAGTCTCAAAATTTCATATTTTGGTCCCCTCATCACGTGGCCTAGGTATTCCAGTTTTCTGGTTTGTATAGTGGTGATTAGTTCTGTTTCTTTACCAACCCTCTCCAGTACTTCTTTATTTGTAATTCTATCAGTCCATGATATTTTCAATACTCTGCGGTATAACCAGAGTTCGAAGGCCTCGATTCTTTTTAAATTACATTTTTTTAATGTCCAAGTCTCAGCTCCATATAATAATATTGAAAATATATAACAGCGAATGGTACGTAGTCTGATCTCCAAATTTAGATTTTTGCACGTTAGGAGTGGCTTCATTCGTATAAATGCTGATCTGGCAATCTCTATTCGTCTGTTTATTTCTACAGTATGATCATTGGTTTCATTGATCAAAGTTCCCAAATACTGATATTTTTCTACTTGTTCTATCACGTTACCATTTATTGTCAATAGGTGATGTATATTTTGTGGCCTTTTTGTAATCAGCATGTACTTCGTTTTTTTGGCGTTTATAGTAATTCCCATCTCAGCACTATTTATACTCAAGCTTTCGATAAGATGTTGTAGATCCTCTATACTCGTTGCTATGATCACAGTGTCGTCTGCATATCTTAAATTATTAATTAATTTTCCGTTAACGGTGACTCCCGCTTCGATATTATTGAGCGTGTTTTGGAAAATTTCTTCAGAATATAAGTTAAACAAAAGTGGTGATAACACACATCCCTGTCTAACTCCTCTACAGATCCTCATTTCTTCTGAGTGTTGCCCATCAATTTGAACTATGGCACTTTGGTTCCAATATAATGTTTGCACTATATTTATGATTTTACTGTCAATGCGCTTGTTCATAAGTATTGATATTAGTTTTTCATGTCTTACTTTATCGAAAGCTTTTTCGTAGTCAACGAAGCACAAGTGTAGATCAACATTCACATCCCGACATCGCTGAATTAATATGTTGATGGCAAATAGTCCTTCTCGAGTACCCATTCCATTTCGGAACCCGAACTGCGTCTCGCTAATATCCTCCTCTAGCCTTTCGTATATTCTCTTATGTATTATTTTTAGCAGAACTTTTAAAGTATGACTCATGAGGCTCAGTGTTCGATAATCAGAGCACTCTTTTGCTGCTTGTTTTTTAGGGATGGTTATAAATGCTGACTTTAGCCACTCCTGTGGTATTATTCCCGTATCGTACACCGTGTTGAATAAATCTGCCAATACTTCCAAGTTGTCCTCTTCCACTAGTTTTAAGAGTTCTACTGGTATTTCATCTAATCCAGCTGCCTTATTGTCTTTAGAGTTTTTGATAGCATATTTGATTTCATCTATCGTGATCTTCTGTATCTCTAAAGGATTTAATTCTTGTATTTTCTGCATTTCACCTCTTTCATCTTGGAAAAGTTCTCTAACGTACTCCTCCCATCGCCTTAACTTCTCTGGTAAATCTACTAGTAGTACTCCTTTTTTGTCTTTTATGTGTCCTTGCTGTCTATTTCGACCCATTCCAGTCACTTCTCTAATTTTTTTGTGCATATTTCTCATATCATATTTTGTTTCTAGTTCTTCTATCTCTTTACATTGCTTCATCAAATAGATTTCCTTAGCTGTTTTGATTTTTTCCTTAATTATTCGTTGTATTTCTTTATACTTCTGTAGATCTTTTCCTTTATATTGCCTTCTTTCTTCCATCAGTAATAGTATTTCTTCTGTCATCCAGTGTTTTTTAGCCTCTGATTTATGTTCTATTAAACTTTCTTGAGCTGGTTTCAGTAATGTGTTTTTTATATTACACCACTTTTTATTTACATCCATAATTTGTTTGTTGTCAGTTAGTGTTTTTTGCATATTAACATTCACATTATTTTTTATTTCGTTTTTTATTTCTTCGTTTTGTAGCATTCTTACGTTAATTTTTGGTTGTTGTTTTCTGAGTATAATTCTTTTTAATTTTATTTTCACGTCAGCCACTAGCGGATTGTGGTCTGAGTTAACATCTGCTCCAGGATAAGTTTTAACTGAGGTTATAGAGTTTTTGTATCTGCTATTTACGAGTATAAAGTCTATCTGGTTTCTGACAATGTGGTTTTCTGTATGTGAAGGAGACGTCCATGTATATAGTCTTCTTTTAGGAAGCTGAAACCAAGTATTGGCAATTACCATATTCTTTTCTTGGCAGAATTCTATGAGCCTTTCTCCTCTCTCGTTTCTAGTTCCTAGTCCGAACTGTCCAACTATATTTTCAACTGTACATTAAATTAGAAAGACAGTAAATTAGAAAATTCCAAACCGTATTTCTTAAACATTTTTATTAGTTCTCTATAATTACCTTGATTTAACGAATGCTCCGATTCATCGTGTCCCCTAAAAGATAATTTCTGACAACTTAAAAAAATTACAATATCAATTAAACGACGTAAAACTGCGTGATTATTTTTTACAATTTCGTTATGTTTAATAGCATTTTCACGTTGGGCATTATCTAATGAAACATAGATATTTTGTTTTCCAAATAAATCTAATTTAATCTGGCTGTAAGTATGATATTTCGAAATGTCATGTTTATGTAAAGCCCTAAATAATTCCTTTAAATTATCATAACCAGATTCACACCACGGATTTTGATGTTTGCCCCCTATGTGTCGAAAATAAAATGCAAGGCCAACAGAAAAGTTTGTTTTTTATTTCACTCCCGGTAAGCTATGAGTACTTGCTGTACCAATTATCTGAAAATGATCTATTATTTCCCTTACCCGCACTAATATTTATAAGCCGGGACATTTAAGGCAAAGTACGCCCCTTATTTTTAATAACAATTTATTCTTCGTATGGAATAGATAGAAACCTATTATGCAAAATATAATTTACAATATCAGAATTATCAATACTTACAGTTTCTGTAACAATAAAACACTGAAAACTTTGTTTTCAAACTTCCACAAAATTTATTTTAAATCTTATCACTACAGCTGTTTCGGCTGATTGCCTTTCTCAAGTGATCTATTTTTGGCTTGGGTTTACAAATTTATAGTCTCTAATGAAATAGGTTGAGGAGGGGAGAACTGTTTGTCTCAAGTTGGTCATTCAGAATTATATCTGTGTTTTTTAATTTGTTGATTTCCATAGATTCTAACAAAGATAGCTTAAGGCCTTTATTTTGAATGTGAAGAATTTTAAATTTGTCATTAAAAGAATGATTATGCTCTAGAAGGTGAAGTGCGTATGTCGAATCTGTTTTTCTGTTCTTGAAAGCCCTTTTATGTTCTGCTATTCGTTTATCAAAGTTTCTACCAGTTTGACCGATGTAAGTTTTTGGGCAGTCGCCACATTGAAGTTTGTACACACCACTATTTAAGTGTTTTTTATTTTGGCTCTTGTTATTTTTAATATATTTGCCTAGGCTGTTATTTGTTCGGAAAGCTGGTGTTATTCCTTTCTTTTTTATGTGTTTGGAAATTTTTGTTGTTATTTTGCATGTATATGTAATCGAGCAGAATGTACTTGGTTCTGTCTCGTTGTATTTTGACATCGGAATTTCTGTTAATCTATGTAAAATACTATGATAAGCTGCCAGTTTATGTTGTGTTAGATGGGATGATGAATTGTGTATAGTCGTGTCAGTATGGGTAGGTTTATGAAACATGGAGAAGTCATGTTTGTTTTGAAGTCTGCTAATTTTTAAATCTAAAAAATTTATGGATTGATTTTGTTCTGTTTCTATTGTAAATTCAATATGACTATGAAGTGAATTAATATACGATAAAAATTGGTCGATTTGCTTGTTAGTTTCTGTGAAACATACCAGTACGTCGTCTACGTATCTCCACCAATATACAAACTGTTTGAATACGGGATATTTTGAAATCTTTGTCTCTAGATGATCCATTGCTATCAGATATTTTTATGGATTGGAATTATTATGGAAACTAACAGGCAACTCGACCAATTTTTATCGTAGTTTATCGTATCGGGGGTAGTTTACCCCCTGCAGGTGGTTAATTAATTTCTTTATTAGTTCTCTACTACTACGTACTAGTTCTCTAAGTACAATAATAGAGATTACCCAGTTGACAGATGCCAACAATAACTTAGACCGTTCTCTTGATTCTTAATTTTTAATAATATTCCTAATGTCGTGATTTCCAGCTATTTAACTCACATGCGTTTGTGAATATAATATTATTTTTACTTGTTTAATTTGTACACATTATTTAATAAGCTTTTGATTACATTGTAAATTTCACTAGGTCAGCGTGCGTCCTCGCTACAATGATATTTTCAATGTCATAAACAAACAATCGCTTTCCGCAATAATGTGTCATGTTATTATTAAAAGGTTACTTAGATCTGATGCTTAATTGTGTGTGTGTGCTGTTGGTTTCTTTTGACTGTGGACTTAATCCATTAGCCGAACTAAAATTGCTCTTATAATATATCTTTTATACTCATTATATTTATGAATATTTATAACCTATTTGATAATAATGATTTACAATATTAATTTACATATATTATACAGGTACCTACATATATTTACTGAGTGTTTTTCTATTTTTGTTAAAGAATTAGACAAAAAATACTATATGCTATACTAAATATTAATACTACCTACTAATAACTAATAAATTATATACCAATTTTTTTTTTAACACAGCGCTAGGGCATAAACCCGGTTCAACACCTCGGAGGTTTAGGCCCTCTTTGTGTGTTTTCTTTTTTTTTGATAATTTTTTTTGGTTTAATTTTTTTTTTTTTTTTATTTTTATTTTTTTTTATTTTTTTTTATTTTTGTTTTATTTTTTTTACTTAGCCTTTTTTTGTATTTTTTTTTATTTATTTAAGTTTTTTTTTGTTTTTTTTTTCATATTTTCACTTATACAAAATTTCACAATTTTAGTTTTATATTAATAATGTGTTTAATTAGGATCTCATAGATACTTTTATCTTTAGTAGCAATCAAAGCTTGTAGATTAAAAGGTTTTCTTATATATTTTGTAATATAAATTTGATCTAAAAAATAATCTATTTCTGTTTTTTTTAATTTACAATCTAATATCATATGTTCTGCGGATCCTAATTCTCCACATTCACAACAGTTTGTGTCTGACAGTCCTATTTTATGTTTATGTTGTGGAACTAAGGAGTGGCCAAATCTAAGTCTACATATATATGATATAAAGACCTTTTTGCCTTGATAGTCACTAAACCAACTTTTAGATGGGATCTCTGTTTGGATAGTTTTATAATACCGTCCCTTTTTGGAATTGATATACCATTCTTTCCAGTTATTGATTTTATTAATATTAATATGAGCATATGCGTCATTTAGTGTTAACTTATATTCATAGTTAGTATCTAATTCTGTAGCTCTTTTTGCTAGTTTGTCTACAATTTCATTATTTTTTAAATTACAATGGGCTTTTATCCAACAGAATGATATTTCTTTACCTTTGGATTTGAGTACAATAAAGTTTTTAATTATTTCTATAATGATATGATTGTAATGTTCTGTCCACTTCTCCAATTTAGTTAGAGCACTTTTACTATCTGAAAGTATCACGAATCTATCACTATTTGTGATAGTTGCTATGTACTGCATTGCTCTTAATATTGCTATTAGTTCTCCTGTATATACCGTGGTTTCTGTAGCTAGACCTATTCCTTCTCTGTATTGTGTTTTAGGGTCCCATATAGCAGCAGCAACTTTAGAGTTAATTTTTGAGGCATCTGTATAAATTTGGTAATATTTTGGGCATAGTATTTCTATATCTATATTAAACATTGAGTTCCTTATCTCCGGTGGGAAACTCGAATAATCTCTCATGTAAATCGGCTGTATATTAGGAATACTATTTAGATATATTTGAAATATGGGTGATATTCTTGATGTGTATAATTTATTTTTAAATTGACGCAAGTTGTTGTAGGTTTCAACAAATAGTAAAGTAGGTTTTTTCTGCCAGTATTCACTCGTTAAATCATGTATAAAAAGTTTTTGACACTTATCCACTATTAAACTCTCTTTAGCAATGGTTTTAATTATAAACTTTTCGCATAGAGTTTTTCTTCTTAAATGTAGTGGTGGTTCATTGCACTCTATACTTAAATTAGATGTCGGGGTGCTTATTAGAGCTCCGATACATAATCGAAGACATTTATTTGATAACACTTCTACTTTTTTTAGGTGAGTTTTAACTGCTTGGTTGTAAAATATGCATCCGTAGTCTAAGATTGATCTTATATATGATCTGTACATTATTAACGAAATATTAGCATCTGCTCCCCAAGTTATGTGACTTACTGCTCGTAATGCATTATAACCTTTTTCAGCTCTTGTCACAACGTATTCAATATGATCTTTCCAGCTCATTTTTCTATCTAGTATCATCCCCAAATACTTAACTTTAGGTTGAACATTAAACTGTAAGTTTTGCATTTTTACTAACTTTGGAAGTTTTTGTTTTCTGGAAAATATACAAACTTGTGTTTTTTTTACAGATATTGTTAAATTTAAGTGATACAAGTCATCAAGTAAATAATTGTAAATTAATTACTATTAAACTGGGAATAAGCCACAATTAAAGATAAAAATACGTTTATTGACGTTTCAATTTCCACTTCGGAAATCGTTCTCAAAATACAAACAGTAAATTAAACAAATTTTGTTTTTTGTTACATAGTGAAAAATTCTTCTAATAATTTAATTTTATCTGACTCATTTATATTGACAATTCAGACATACATTATGCATTTTAAAGTAGACGACTTTAAAATGATATTGCCAATATTGTTGAGTTGCGCTCCTGGGACGACTTTACTTATAAGATAGTTCATTCGATTACATGAAATCAACTTTAACTTGAGAATATCCGTCAGAAAAAATCATAGCATGTAATTCGTCTTTAAAAAGACAAACACATGACATGATGACAGTAAAATTCTCCTGTTAGTGATTCCATAGTAAATTATGAGGGAAAACCAGGAAAAAACCTCATAATACTATCCCGACATTGTAATAAATAAATTTATTTAGGTGAATCATCAAGGCCATTAAATGTTAGAATAAGTGAACATCAATCTTATATTAAAAATAAAGAATTTGATAGATCTCAAATCTGTAAACACGCATGGGATAATGAATATAGGGTTCAATGGAGTAATTCAAATGTAGTCCTAAAAGAAACGGATGGTAAAAAAAGAAAAATCAAAGAAGCGGCTCTAATTATGTTAAATGAGGCCAATTGTGTCGCAAATTCCTCGGCAGAATGTAGTAGGATCTGGTTACCAATATTGAAAGAGGAAGTTATTAATAAGAAAATACCAGTATTAGTAAGTCAGTAACATATAGAGGATACATCATTTATGTTTTTTAAATAACGTAACATATAAAATCAGAATTTTGATGTTTGTTGAAGGTAAACTAAATTCACGAACAAATACTTACAATGTCGGGATAGTATTATGAGGTTTTTTCCTGGTTTTCCCTCATAATTTACTATGGAATCACTAACAGGAGAATTTTACTGTCATCATGTCATGTGTTTGTCTTTTTAAAGACGAATTACATGCTATGATTTTTTCTGACGGATATTCTCAAGTTAAAGTTGATTTCATGTAATCGAATGAACTATCTTATAAGTAAAGTCGTCCCAGGAGCGCAACTCAACAATATTGGCAATATCATTTTAAAGTCGTCTACTTTAAAATGCATAATGTATGTCTGAATTGTCAATATAAATAAGTCAGATAAAATTAAATTATTAGAAGAATTTTTCACTATGTAACAAAAAACAAAATTTGTTTAATTTACTGTTTGTATTTTGAGAACGATTTCCGAAGTGGAAATTGAAACGTCAATAAACGTATTTTTATCTTTAATTGTGGCTTATTCCCAGTTTAATAGTAATTAATTTACAATGCCACAAGAAAATAGCTTGAGAACAATAAATAATTGTATACTTCATTTATCATGTTGCAACCATTTTCTACCTCCTCTTGGTCTACGTAAATACAAAAATATCATCTGCAAACTGTAGTACTTTACCTTGGTTGCGATTTAGTATGCTTTTGCCTATATCCGAAGTGTAAATAGCATATAATATTGGGCTTAGGATACTTCCTTGGGGTATCCCAATGTTTGTTATTCTGGGGCCCACTAATTTGTTGTCAATTTGAATATATAAAACTCTATTACTGTATAGTTTATAAATTTTCCAGCACAATATCTCTGGGATTCCTATTTTCTTCATTTGGTGATATAGTATTAATAAATTAACAGTATCATAGGCATTTTCTACGTCTACAAATGTAGCAACGACGGATTTATTATTAGAAAATGAGTTATAAATATCAAGTATCAAGTGTGATAAGTTCTCCATTGTTGAGCATGATTTCCTGAATCCAAATTGCGTTGTAGAAAGTAGAGAATTTTTTTCCAACCAAAATTCTAATCTTTGTTTAATCATTCTTTCTAATATTTTTAAGATACATGACGATAGCGAAATGCCTCTGTATGAATTCGGACAATCTGCAGGTTTATGTTGTTTGAGAATTGGGACTATAATATATTCTTTCCATGAGTTTGGAAATTCCATGCTTACCCATATATTGTTTATTATATTCAGAAATTGTATTTTCTTTTGAATAGGTAAATTATATAGCATACTATAGTGAATACTGTCCTTTCCTGGAGCTGACTTGTTATTATTTTTTATACAACTTTTAAGTTCTTCCAAATTAAATTTTCCTGTTAGAAATGTTCTGTCTTCAGTGACTGCATCGTTCGTTGTACAGTGTAGGTAAAATTTTATGGTCGGTATGGTAAAACTTAACAGGATATCTAACACAGATATAAAATCATATTGTCAGCGAATAGACAAAGATAACAAACATATTCCCCCTTGGTCTCCCCTCCATAAATCTTCTTGACGCCCATTTTGCCTGTTAGTGAGACGATTAGTTCCGATCAGAGATATTTTACATATTCTGTGGTTCCGATCCTCATAAAGCTAAGAAACTAGAGGTGGGTCTTTTAGTTTTTTAAATTTTTATCGGAACCGTTTTTCGTAAACTGTAACTAGTTGATTGTTTACCAGTATTCAAATTAGCGAGTATACAAACATATTGGCTATTATCGTTTATGTGTATAAGTATTAAAGTGAAAGAAACTAACGAAGAATATATTTATTATAACTTGAAAAATAAATTAAACAATACAAATAGTACTTACATTTACATGGACTTAAGTCATCTTTATCAGTTTCTTTTTCTTGTACTAGTCAATTTTCAATAGTATAATCTTCTTTTTCTTTTTTTTTATAGAAGTTACCAGCTTCAACCATCAACTAGTTGATTTTAACGAATTTAACCGAAAATTTAGAGTTTAACACGGTTTAATTAGACTGCTGCCATTTTTCTGGAAACCATAATTAAGAAAACATCGCTTTTAAAATTAGTGAAATTATTATTCAGGGGGTCTAAAACAAAAAGTAAATTTTGCAGTAACTGATAATGCCTCAAATATGGTCATAGCTATTAAATATGCTTTGGAATGAAAACATTTAAATTTTTTTGCTCATACGTTAAATTTATTGATGGAGGACGCACTTAAATGCTGTCGTGTACAAATAGATAAAATAAAAAGTCTTTTTTTCGACAATTCGGCAAAAAACACATTTCAAAAAAGTACCTTATCTTCAGAAACGCCTTTAAAGTATCAATTACAACATAACAAAGATCCCAAACGGCCAATCCAAGACGTGGAAACTAGGTAGAACTTCACCTATTACATGTTAGAAAGAATGACGGAGTTAGAAGAGGCAATCCGTTCCACATTGGTATCAGTTAATACAGACTTAGACTTAGACCAAATCTAAATAATGAAGACTGGATTATTTTTTCGTAATTGTCCTAAATTTTACGGCCTTTTAAAGAAATAACAAGTACAATAAGTGGCCAAAAATACTTGAATGATAGTTCAGTGATTGTTCTGGTACGCTGCCTGCAAAAATCTTGCAATAAAATTTTAGCAAACAGTAACCTTACATCCATAGTTAGTATCCGACGTAGTACGGGTTTTTATTACTAATTACGGGATAATTACTAATCTCGGGTTTAGCAAAAAGATTTAGAGGGATAGAATACAGTGGCATATTGTCATTATGTACGTTTATGGATTCACGATTTAAAGTGCAGGGATTTTCTGATAAAAATGACGCTAAAAAAACAAAAGAAAGAGTTAAGAAGCTGGTTACTTCTATAATTAAAGAACAAGAAGATTGTACTATTGAAAATCAACCAGTATAAGAAAAAGAAACCGATAAAGATGACTTAAGTCCATGGTGTATTTTTGATCAATTAATTGGACATGACTCATCTAAACGTACACCTGTAGCGAGAGTCCATTACAATGGTGAAAAAACCATCGCCATGTATCTCCTAACTTAACCACTATATTCATAAAGTATTGTAAATGTGAACACATGTTCAAAATCAGGTTTAATTTTAAATAAAAGAAAAACACAATTAATAAGAAGTAAAGTAAAAAAACTTATGTTTTTAAATGTCAATTTAGACGATTCGTGATTTAATAATAACGTGTAATGTAAACGTAGGTACGATTTACTATTTGTATTGTTTAGTTTAGTTTTCAAGTTATAATAAAATCTTTTATTAGTTTCCTTCACTTCAATAAATATACAGATAAACGATAATAGCCATTATGTTTGTTTATGTAGGTAGTTTCTTACTTGAAACTACTATTAAAAAATCATAGTTACTTGTTTACGAAAATCGGTTTTGCGACGTCAATGACCCACCTCTATTCGTAAATACCTGTTTACCCTTTGATTCGGTGATTTGACCACGCGACACGCCACGTTGGCAAATAGTTTTGTACGAAGCTTTTTTATTTATATGCAGTTTAATATTTTTATTGGAAATAAGGCATAATGTCACTTTAAAATAAGCTTATTTTGATGTTTAGATTTTTAATTCGGAAATCGTTTTTAAAATACCAAACATTAATAAATTTTATTTATATAAAACGATTTCCGAAGTATAAATCAAAATGTTATATTACACTTATTGTAAAGTAAAATTGTGGCATATTCCCAATAAAAAACAATAAGCTGCCATTTAAATCCATTTCGCCCAAATTTCATTATCTTGGAGCATTGTTCAAATGCGAAAAAGACAACAGGTCAAATAAAACCAATAAGTTTGGCAACGTTGAATTTCCCCTTTTTATTATATCCACTCCATATCCACTCATTTATGTTCGGTGATATAAAAGGCGGACACCTAATATATCTCTCTCTTTTTAAACAGTTGTTTCTCACTTCATCTCATGTAAGGTCCATACCGACCATAAACTTGTACCTATACTGTATATGTAATTTCCTTCTCAATGACCCAAGGTCTGGCAATTTTGTTAAAGAATAGTTCGGTCCAATCATTTTCTACTATTGGATTATTAGGTGGCTTATAGGCATTTTTTAATTTTCTAATCTCACTCCATATTTTATTAATAGGTGTATTTTTACTTAAACTATTACATAAATTTTTCCATGAGGCTCTTTTACTATTTAAAATAATTCTTTTTTTATTAGCTTCCGCTTGCTGATATTTTAAATAATTTTCGTGGTTAGATATTCTTTTAAATTGTATAAAAGCCTCTTTTTGGTGTTTAATAGCCTCGCTACATTCATTGTTCCACCAGGGTTTATTAAATTTTGGATTGGTCATTTTTCTCTTCTCTGGGATGCTAATTTTACTAGCTTCATTTATAGAATCGTAAAATATTTGATATTCTTGTTCTATATTTTCTCCTATATTATCTTTTTTATCATTGTTTAAGAGATGAGAGAAAACTGCCCAATCCGCTTTTTTAATATCCCATTTAATTCTATTTCTAATTATATCATTATTATCATTATAGGTATTTACGTTACTATCATGTGTACACTCTATAACTACTGGATAGTGATCTGAACCCAGACTTATATTTTCTGTGTGCCAATAGCACGTATAATAGATATCTCTTGAGCAAATTGTTAGATCTATAGCTGATTTACTTTTATTCAGGAAACCCCAAATTAATGTCTCAGAACCATCATTTAAGAAATTAAGTCCACATTCTTCCATGGCTTCAAAAAGATTTATTCCTTCGCGATCAGTTTTATCACATCCCCATATTTTATTATGACAGTTAAAATCTCCCCCCACTAAAAATGGTTTGTTACAACTATTGAAGAATCTGACCCATTCATTTTTTGATATACCTAGTTTAGGCTTTGCATATACCGAGTATAAATTTAGAATATTATTTTTTAAATTTACTTGTACTGCAATACACATTACGTTATTTATTTTATAAAAATTTAAGTTATTCCAAAAATTAATCTTTTTTTTTTATTAATATTGCTACTCCACCATAACCATCTGGTCCATCTTCGCGAAATATATTATATCGAGAAAAGTTTATGTTTGTATTTGGTTTCAACCAAGTTTCACTCAGTAATATAGCTAAAAAATTATTTTCAAATATATATTTTTCAAAATGTCCCTTATTGTGTATTATCGATCGTGAGTTCCATTGTAAGATTTTGTTACTTGTTAGATCCATTTAAAATTCTTTCTAGACTGTCTTTAAATTCTTCCAAAATTTGTTTATTTTCTGTTGGCAAAAAATTTTTACCTAGAATATTTTTAAATATAGTTAATATATTTTCACTAAGATTTTTGTTTATTTGAGAATTTTGTGTTATTTGTTTGTGATACATTGGAATGTTCTTAGGAATTGGTAGAGGCGGGTACTCAGAGGTGCTAGGATTTGTTAAGATATTTTCGTGTTGTTCCGAATATGGGTAAACAGACTTATTTTGTGTAGCTTCGCTCCATTTTCTTTTAGTTGTTATTGTATATCTATTACCTACACTTGATGTTTTTAAAGCTGATGTATAGCTATTATTGTATTTTAATTTTGCTTCTTCAAATGCCATATTTTCGTTTATCATAAGATATTTAATACCCTTTTGTTTCTCAAATTCAGGATATTTTGCTCGGTCTAATGCTGAATGTTTTCCAAAACAAAATATACAGGTAGGCTCTGTTAAGTCGCATGCTTCAGATTCATGTTCTTGTCCACATTTTCCGCATCTTTTTTTTCCTCTACATTGTGTCGTAACATGACCATATCTTATACAGTTGAGACACTGTATTACTCTAGGTATATAAGGTTCTACCTGATATATCATTCTCTCAATGAGAACTTGTTTTGGTATCATTTGTCCTCTGAAAGACACCACTATAGTACCCGTCTCTATCAACTCGTCATTTGATTTTCTTTTCATTCTTTTTACACTTAATACCTTAAAATTACCGTATCTACAAACAATAATGTCTTTTAATTCATTTTCTGAAATACCTTTATCGACTCCTTTAATTACACCACTCTTTTGAACTAAAAAGTTTGGAATATATAGGTCATAATTTTTGTCTAATAGGTTTTTACTTTCTATTAAGATATTTGCACTTTTATAGGAGCTACATTCAATTCTGACTTTATTTCTACCAATGACGCTAATATTAACTATATTATCTTTTATTGTAGGTTCTGCATTTAGTATCAAACGTGCTGTTGCAATTTTGTGTAACTTACCAATATTTCCTTCTTTATTTTGTAAATAAACAAAATATGGCCCTTGATCTCCTTGTGTATATTTATTTTTGGTATGTGTAATTAACGACTGATTTCCATTAGTATTATTGGTATCGCTTACCTGAAAAGCTGGAAAAAAGTTGTTTGGTTGTGATTTTAATACCTGTGAAGCCATGAAACTTTGATTTGTATTGTCACTTAGCTGTGTTTTTTTCCCTTCATTATCCAAATCCATAGTATTAAAATTATTAAGAGTCTTTCCTCGATCGGGTGGATGGCCTTTACCAATTGTATTAATTTCCATTGTACAGTTTTAACACTTTAAATACACCAATACCAATCACACACTGTGAACGATCAATCCACTTCGAATGCTAATTTGACTAATATACTTTGTCCTTAACAATTCCAAACCAAGTTTTTCAAAGATAATAATTTAAATTTTTGATAATTACAAGAAGAAATTGATTACAACACAATATCTACTCAAAAACCACCAAAATTCAATATTTTTTTAGGAGAGATCTAAAAAACTATAATAACTTTGACAGTTGTGATGCTTAATTAAATCCTGTTACAAATGTACAAGATTAGGTACCCAAAGGTATTGTAAAATATATAAAAAAACTTACCAAAACGTAAAAGGAGACACTGAAATTAATGAATTGATAGAAGTAAAATTGATATCTGATATCTCATGGTTTACTCTTATAAGTACTTATATAATTATTTTTATATATGGGTGTATCGTTGGTGTCTTCAAAAAAGGTAAAGTGGAGACATTATGACTTAAGAGTTTTTTATAATTTTATATTTATTATTATTTAAATTATAACAAAATATATATTATTTAGGTTCTGTGTCCTTTTTTTGTCATTGATTGCATTGATATATTTTTATATTATTTTCTATTGATTTGTACATCTCCTTCTTCTTTTTGTTTTGTTTGGTTTTTAAAATTTAATGTTTTCAAAGTCAAATTTATGCTGCTTTCCATTTTCATGTATTGTTAGAGCAGTGATGTTGTTCTTGTTATATTTGACATGTATGTTTTTTAACTATACAGGTAAATGTATGTGTTAAATTTTTTCCCAAATGTTCCCTTATTTCCTAATAATTTTTGAATAGTTACAGCTTTATTTCATGCCATATAAAAGTTAATTTAAAATTATAATTATAAGCCTTTTTTCGATTTGTTTTCCTTATACACAAGTTTATAAACGGTGATAATAAATTCTCACTGGAAATTGTCAGGCGCAGAAAGCGGAATTCCGAACAACCCTTGATTAGGAAAAGCCGTGCTTCCCGGAGACACAGTTGTTCCGTGACTGTGATACCGAACGAACCTTACTCGATTTTCATCGAAGTGCTTATTTTTCTTACGTCGTCGTAAAATAAAATAACATACCTTTATTCATTTGCTAAAATTTATTTCTAAGCTTAGTTAAAAATAAAAGCTCGATGTTAGTTTAATAATAAGATTAGAAGTGTTAGTGTTACATTTATGGATGTATGATTAGAATTTTAGTGAGGTATGTATTTAATATAACACGATTACAAATTCAACAGGTAATACTTAATCGCGCATGGTATATTTTAAACAAATTGATTTTAAAAAAAATTATTCTGTAATAAGAAATTAGAAATGTAAACAACTAAATTTAAAAAAAATCGTTCTGAAAATTACACAGATACTTAGAAAGTGTACAAATAAAAAGTAAGAAATCGATCACGCTATAATGGAGAGAGCTATAAAAGTTAGAATTAGTAATCGTATAAACGGAGTAAGATAAAAGAAAATGATATATGTTGGGACAGAAACATTATTTTGTTACGGCAAACTTAGAACTTTATTAGTACGATAAATAATGTAGTAACAAAAAAAGATAGAGCATTGTCACAACTCACGGTTTAATATATAACATTTACTAATATTTATAATAAACTTATTCGATCAAACTTATTTAATAAATCTTCATAACTAGTTTATATGTAAAAAGTGTCCTTCTAATATTTTGAGAAGCATCTTACGAACCCCCATATGACGATCTAAACTGTTCGATGGCCTTCTGAAGTCAGCTCAGGACTTGTAAGTAAATTTTTTAACACTGCCCTTCTTAGCTCTAATGATTCTGATCAAATGTTCCTGGCATTTGTTAAAACATGCGTTTCCCGCCCGGCACAAGCCTTGGAGGAGGATGTATCGTGGATGTATCCGAAAATCATTGTTGCTAAAGAACAAGATTTCTTCGGCTCAAAGCAGCACACTTGTACACTATCTTCCAAAAATCACTTCATATATCACTTCAAACATGCTGCTCATAATCTTCCAATCTAGGCTTTTCAAGCCATTGCCTCTTTGTTAAAGATAATGTTCGTATGGTATATTGACACAATTTGTTGCAATGAATTTAACCTGGGCTTTGGGCTATATATATAACTTTTTTCGATTTTCGATTTCGGTTTTTTCTTTCTTTTGTATCATTTAAGGATTTATATGGACAAGTTTAATTTCCCTCTTAGCAGTTTTTTTATTCGGTATATTATATCAATTATTTTCTTTTTAATTTCGCATTCCGAGTGTTTTTGTTATTTAAGCGATAGGCTTGGGCGTCATTGTGGAATATACAATCAGAACATATCTCATATTTCAAAGCTTTTGTTCGTAGATCGGGAATAATATTAATATTTTATTCTATTGCTGGCTATCAGGATACGTTGTCGAGTAAGGTCATGAATATGACAATTTGCACTGGACTACCCAAGCAAGGATCCGGGCAGTGGTTTCAATATTGCTAATATATATATATATATATATATATATATATATATATATAATATATATATATATATATATATATATAATATATATATATATATATATATATATATTATATATATATATATATATATATATATACAGGCTTCAACATCAGGAACCTTCAAAAAGACCTTCCACCTGTCTAAGAATGCAAGTTTCTGATCGTGTAGGCACCAATAAATTGAAAGACGGTTTAGAAAACGCACGATGAAAACAAAAGTGACACTGCCAAATTTGTAATTTTATAAAACATTTTTTATATTCAGAGATAATTTTAATAAGATAATATTATTTTATTAACAATATATGGCAGTTTTTTATTAATATTAGTCATACTTTGCAATGTATATAATAGCTAAATAGATAACCTGGTGTAATATTCTGACATATTATATCAGAACCTAAGCTAAAACTAATTTTTGTTTTGTGTGATTTTTAGGAGTACACTGTAAAATAAATGTCAAACGAATTTAACTTTTTTTTTTAATTTTTAGTAGAATAAATCTAAAAATTTTTATTAAAAATCCTTTATAAAAAGTATATAATTTAAAAACTTAATCGGGCTATATCACAAAACGTTTTCGGACTCCATAATCCATCGTCAGTATCTAGGTATACATGTATGTAGCCACTAAATATGTGGGTCTTCTTCTTCTTCTAGTTCCACTCCTATCGGAGATTGGAAATCATTCTGGCAATCATAATTTTGTTGGTTACGCGCCTGAATAGTTCAATTGAACTGCATCCAAACCATTCACGGATATTGCCTAGCCACGAGATTTTACGTCTTCCTACGCTTCTTCTGCCATTTGATTTAACCCTGCATTATATTCCTTAGTAGTTCGTATTTTTCATCTGTCATTATGTGCCCTAAGTATTCCAATTTCCTGATTTTTATGAAATTTAAAACTTCGCATTATTTTCACAAGTTGTTCGAGAACTTGTTCGTTTGCTTTGCGATCCATCCATGATATTTTTAAAATACGTCGGTAACACCACATTTCGAATGCTTCTAGGTTTTTTTCTAGAATTTCCTATTCCAAAAATATGTGGGTAAAAACCCGTTAAAAATTGTTTGTTTAAATTTGGTTATGTGTTATATTGTCTATATGTTGGTAACATGGCGACATCTGACTCCACGTAAAGTTGCTAGTCCTGAGACAGGTGTGTCTACGAGGACTTGATGAAAGCAACATCAGTAGGGGCTACATACATGTATACCTAGACACTGATGATGGAATATAAATTCCGAAAACGTTTTGTGATATAGTCCGATTGGGTTTTTAAATTATATACCTTTAATAAAGGATTTTTAATAAAAATTTTTTGGTATACGACCAACTACAGGTACTTTGATTCCTTGTGGAATATAAATCTGTGGTGTCATAGAAAAAAGAAATAAGTCAATAAAATGCTAAAATGAGAAATATACACAAATCAGTTCAGTATATCAATCTTTAATACAGTAACAAGGAGTTAAGTCAAGGACGTGTATATTGACTTAAAAAAAGAAGTAAAATGAGATATGTCATATACATCGTTTATTCGGTGACAAGTTACAACCAGTTGATTATACTCATCTCCTTATTCCTTGCGAAATACTAGAAATTTTTAACAAATCATAAAAGGTAACTCGTATATTATGCACGTGGGTAGCTTATGCTTATATTAGCTATCTGTTGTCTTGACAAACTTCAAGGATTTTGGTCCACAAAGTTGAATATGCACTAGAAATGATATCTATTTTGGCAGTTATTATTACACAAAATTAGTGAAAAAAATTTTAATTTAAATTTACGCTGTGTCTTCTACACTCACAATATTTAACAAAATAACTAACACAGTGCTTATGGTTGGAGAAAAGCATTTTTTGTCTAAATAAAAAATATTAATTCATTTCCCGATATTAAAATTAATTTTTACTAACCAGTGATTTTATATTAAAAAAAATTACCCACGAGGTATGTGACGGCTGTATACACCCAAGAATGCACACCCTACCCATTACTTTTTTTCTTTCTTTTATTATTTCATCTTAACCTCTTACTAAAAATCTTCTGTTACAGCAGTTAAGTAACAATTACTATCTCGTCAAGTTAATCTGGAATCCAAGTAAAAAGTGATGTACAAATTAACTTTGGTAATTCGTAGGGAGATAAGCTCTTCAAACTTACATAGTGATCACATGTTCCCCTAGTAACATGTGTATACCATTGTAAAGTGGGATGCACATGTCCGAAGATCCAACCGGTCACACTTCGCTATTGAAGTGGTACCTATCTCACCCCCAGGCTTTTTCTCCACCCCTCCTCAGCGTGTCACTTACGTGAGGAGGCTTATGATCTGAAAGTTATTTTGGGTACCCTTATACCCGCTTTAAGCGATTCCGCGATGACTTAGATAAAAAGCGTTTTTTTTGGTTTTTGTTTTTTTTTTCTAAAAACTAAATAATACTATCCTAACTTAAAGTGTGCGTGAGGTGGGGTGTGCATTCCCAGGTGTATACGGCCATCAAACACCCCGTGTACATTGTACTTAAATCTAAAAAAATTTTTTTTCGTTGCTTTCTTTTTAATTTTACACTTGTTTTTTGGGATTACTGCACGACTATCTTATTTTTTGTCATTCATTTTGGTTTTTCCTATATCCTGCTATCTGTTGTTTTGGTCTTTGGTGTACCGTCTTTATGTTTTCCTAGTAGTTTGTCAGCTCTCTTAGCATTCTGCTAGGATGGATTCTTAGTCCATTGAATGTTTTATACGCTCGTTAATCTAGCATGCGTAAGATTCTTTTTGTCTGGAGTCTCTGTATACGTATCTCAACGGTACATATCTAGGTATTTTTAGAGCATCTCTAATTACTTAATTTTGGGTCGTCTGGATTTTCTTCATGTTGGTTTTGCAGGTGTGTTCCCACGCAGCGGAGGCATATGTTAGGACAGGCAGGATAATGCTGTTCGCAATTCTGATTCTAGTTTTTATTTGCTTCTTCTGAGTACAAGTTTAGAAAGCTGCCTTTTTAACGCTTTGGTTTTGTACTTCGCTTGATTAACATGATTTGGGAATGTAAGTTTCTATCGAGTATCACCCTGAGGTATTTTGCTTGATTTGTTTATTATACTGGGGTATTTCCTATCTTCGTTTTTCGATTTGGTACACTTCTTCTGTAACTAAACATTACAGCTTGTGTTTTGTCGGGATTTGGGGCGATTTTCCATTTTATACACCATCTTTAGAATTTATTTAGTGCTCTCTGAAGATGATTAGCTGTATGATTCGACTCTTTTTAGCTAACAGCTATTGCTGTATCGTCAGCGTAAAGACTTAACAGGGATCCTGGCTCTGTTGGCATATCGGCCGTATATATGGTGTACAGATAGGCGACAGCACCGCTCCCTGAGGCACACCCGGTTTCAGGGCTCCGACCTCGGATAGAGTTGCCCCTATCTGAACTCTGAACCTTCTGTTGGCTAGAGGTGACGCAAGAAGGCATGTCATTGCCTCGCTGTACCCCAGATAGATTATTTTATAGAGTAGTCCTTGGTGCCAGACTCTGTCAAATGCTTTACTGACGTTCAGGAATCCTGTTGCCGTGTACATTTTTTCGTTATAACCTTTTGTTATAAATTCTGTAAGTCGTAGTACCTGTAGTTCATAGGAGTTTTCACTTCTGAACCCGAATTAAGCTTCCGGAATAGTGCATAAGACCTGCGATTATTCTTTGAGACTTTTCAGTATAACTCTTTCAGCTATTTTACTTATAAACGATAGTAGGCTGATAGGTCTAAAGGTTTGAGGAAACGTGCCATTTTTTCCTAGCTTTACGATCATGATAACATGAGCTTCCTTCCGTATGTCTGGAAAATATCTTAATTTAAGCATGCTGTTTATTATATTTGTGATGTAGACTATAGCTTTCGCTGGTAGATTTTTCAGCGCTCTGTTTGTTATATTATCTGGTCCTGGGACTTTTTTAGCGTTAGTCAGCTTTATTAGTTGTTTGATTTCTTCAAGATATGTGTGCCTTATGCCTAATCTACCCTTTCTTCTTTTTATTCTTCTTGCTGTTCTTTCTACTTCTTCGGTGAAGTCGAGGTCTTCGTATGGGTATTTGTTGTTGCTACAGGCCTTTTCTAATTCATGACTTCTGCTTTTTCTTGTTCCACGTGAACAATGCCATTTTCCCCGTGTAAGGGGGGAATTGGTTTTTTGTCTTTTCGGAAACTTTTAGATAATTTCCAGAACGCGGAATTGTTTGGGTTTAGCTCTTAGATATAGGAGTCCCAGAATTCGTTTCTGTGGTTTTGGAATTGTTTTTTGACTTCCCTGTCAAGCTCGTTTGCAATCCTTTTGTCTTCTCTTATATATGCGTGCATCTTCCTCTATGTTTGGTGATTGTTTTGGAGCTGGCATCAATGGCATTTGTTATAGTTTGCTCTAATTTTATCACGCTTTCTTTGAGCTCTGTGATATTGTTAATTATTGGGATAGTGCCGATGTTCTCGCTAACAATTCTATTGAAGTTTGGCCAACTTGTCTAATTTTTATTGTGAGGGTGCAAATATTTTGTTTCTATTGCACCCAGGGTCAGGACTATTAATTTGTGCGTCGAATCGCCTTCATTTAATGAGTGTATTTCATATTGTTGACCTACGTTGTATAGGATTGCAATCTCGAGATGTGTGGGAAGTATACAGTGAAAACATGTCGGATCTGTTGGTCCGAGTATGTAAGTGTTGGGTCTTTTTTTCGAGATAGCCGCAGTCTTCCATAACGATTGGTCGCCCTGTCGAACCAATTGGGAGATCTCGCATTCAGGTCGTCTATGATGATTGTGGGCTCTTCTAAGTGCAGTATTAGGCTCAAGTCTTTGTTAAATATCGGATCAATAGGTTTGACATGTGCAGACACTATTTGTAGTGTTTCGTTTTTGGCCATTAGCCGGATGATCATGGCTTTCATTGTAACCAGGCAATCTGGTGTTGGTATATGTTGATGTTTAATTCATTTTTTCACCATGATGGCAGTTTCTCTTGAGTTGGCTCTGTGATCCGTTCTGTAGATATCGTAGCCTAGGAATTTTGTATTTTTCCTTTCAACTAATTTAGTTTCTTGGAGTGCTACAATATCTGGACCCGTTGTTAGTTGCGGCGCTATTTATTGGTCCGCAGGTTTTTTTGGGGGCAGTGTTCTTCTTTTTTGGGGCAATGGAACACCCACGGTAGTTTGCAGTGTGAGCTTCACCGCAGTTTGCGCATTTTGGATCTGTTTCTTTGCTCTTCTCGCATTCGTTGCTTACATGGCTTTCTGCAGATTTAACAAATCTGGAGCCGCAATAGCAAGCCTTAGAGCTACGTTAATATCCTTGGCAGTTGTAACATTGCAGGATCTTCTTGGTAACTTAATTTCGTCTTCTATGTATATAAGCATATAGCACACATCCGTAATTGATTTAATTTAAGCATAGTTTTCATCCTTGATTATAACTATGAAATGTGGCAGTACTTTCTTGTCGAATTTGTTCGATATTATATTTATGACTCTTGTTGCGTCGACTCCTTTGTTTATCAACTCTTTGAGAATTGTATCTTTATTTGTACTTTTAGACAAGCATTTGATAATATCCCTTCTCAGTTTATCATTATCTATCAGGTAGGCGATAAATTCAACCTTAGAGGTGTGTTCCTCCAATATGTGAACCATGCCTAGGCAGTCCTCTCTGGTTTTGGTACTTATCACTATGGATCTGCCTGATTTCGCAAACTTGTTTACGGAGATTATTTCTTTATTTGCTGCTTATGGTAGAATTCTCTGTTGCTCGGCGACTGACTTTGGAATAATCTCCGGTTTGTCTCTGCGGCTTTTCTCTCCGCGCTGCGCTTTTGTGTTTTCTTGGCAGCTTTACCCAGCTCTTTGTCTTTCCTTTTGTGTATTTTTTTAGTTTGTCTTTCAGCGACACTCTTTTATTAAATGACACCACTGTTGTCTGATTTCTCAGCCGTGGTTTTCTTAGTTTTTTTTGTTCTGGACTTTTGACCAGCCTGCCTCTTCATCGGTTTTTACTTGGTCTTGAGACTTGCCCCTACTTCCGGATGGTTTAGTGGTTATGTCAACTATGTCGTGGACATACGAGAAGGTTTGTCGGATTAGTGCCCACCGATCTAATTCCTCCGCATCCATGTTTTCGGATACGAATGATTCTTCCTTGGCTGCTGTGTGTGTCATAATATGATTGACTAGCTGTGTTATCTCCTTATCTTTCTCCTGATTTTCTCTTCTTACGTCAGTCATTTGAGCTAGAAGGTTCTCAATTTATTTGTTTGCTTTTTCTTCTCGAATGCGATTTTCTTCCTTCATTGTTTTTATTTGTTCGGTCAGTGCATAGACTGACCTAGTTAAATCATTCGCCTTTTCTTTTTCTGCCATCTCTTTAGCACTTTTGGCGTCAGAGAAGTCTCCTGGGGTCCTATGTCTCTTCTTTTGTTTCAGTGGGGTTTCCACTACCTAGTCGTCTATCTCAGCTGGAGGCGGTTCGTTGATTCCTGTGAGACCTGGGGCTGACTCCTTACCTTCGTCGGATTGTACGTAAGTATCGTCGTCGTTGTCTTCATCGCATTTGGACGTACAGACATGGGGATTTTCCGCGGTCGGATTAATATCGTTAACAAAGTTGTTATAGCTCTTTATGGAGCTAGCGACGGAGGGGGTGAATGACTGGGTATCATTATCTTCTACTTCTTTTGATGCCACCTGCGTGAGATCACATTCTGGGAATATACAAATAACTGGGGTTCATACAAATTTTAGGAAGATATTCACACAGTAGACTCTTTTTTTTTTCACTGACTGGCCACTGCCAAAACGGTTTACTGGGTGCCGTCCCAGGAACTTACGCGATTGTTTTTTACCTGTGTTCAAGGGAGAGATCCTCCTCCTGCTTCTTTTTCCCTAGACTCTGGGGCCGTTTCTGTCCGATCTTAAATGCAAATATTCAAGACCCTACAGTGTTATCCCAGACGCGTCTTTGTGTAACTTGGGGCCGTCTGAGTCACTATTTTCTGCGTTTGTTTGTCTCTCGACCTCAGAGAGATGTCAATTAAAATAATATCCCTTGGTTTAATCGACTTTCAAACTCCTGCTTGTCGCTGCACTTCGGATTTACTCCAGTGCATTGACAAAATAAACTAGCAGAGTCCCACACGGTGTCTTATTCACCGAAAGCTGAAAAGCTCTGTGGCCGCTGGTTAGTTGCTTTACCCTTGGCACGTTCTTACTGATCAACCTTCGCTGTCGAACTGATTACAACTGATCACTTACTAATTAGAAAAGCTTTTTCAGCTAACCCTAAAATTAATTGGCTTAACCACACCAAGTAAAACAGAGGATGTACTGTTACCCAGGGCCTCAAAATTAACGTTCAGTACAAAAATTTCCCATTCGGTATATCCTACGATGGGGAGGTGGGATTGGTTATAGCTGAAGGGTCAGATAGGTACTACTTCATTACGAAGTGTAACTGGTAACATGTGGGTTCCACTGCTTCATTCGAACATACATATCAGTTGGCGCTGGAGCTGTAAAAATAGTGCATGTGCGTACTGCAATATAACGGCAGTAGCACTGCAGATCTGTAATTCTTTTGATAAACAAATTAGCAGGCAGTACTTGTAAGTGTTCGTTACAAAAAAAAACGATAACGCTAAAATAACTTACTGCAACTATATAAAATGCCGTAATATGCACTGTAAATGCTGATAACAGCTAATATGATGGATTTAACATCGCAAAACAAACAAATTTACTCGCAGTTTAATAAATAAATTTGAGACAAAAGAGTGATAGATTAGAAAACTCCTCTTCTTCTCTTTTTCGTCTTTTGATGTAGACATAAATCTGTCTGTTCATGCTAAGGGGTTTTTGGCATTTAACACCATGCTTGCCAGGCGGATTGGTGATTTGGTTTGGGAAATTGGTAGGATAGTAGGTATTGGGTAGGAATGGGGTTAGGAGATGATCTCTCTCCAGAGGAGTTAAGAGAGAATCAAGGCTCGCGTAGGGCAGGGTCGCATCCCTGAAGTAAGTCTATCCTACACTGGGATTGTGGAAGAGTACCTACCCGCTACACCCTTCGAGACCATTCGAGGCCTTCGAGAACACATAACAAACCAACAAATCAGGCAAAGATCAGGAGTTTAAGGAGAAACAACCACGACGCTTAAGTGGAACTGGGCTGGGAACTTAGCCTGAACACAAGATGGACGGTGGACAAGACGTATTATGGAATGGAGGCCCAGAAACTATAAAAGAAGCCAAGGACGACGACCAACTAGATGGACCGATGATATAAAACATGTAGCGGGATGTAACTGGTTACAAGCGGCTCAGTGTAGAGAACACTGGCAAGCACTGACGGAAGCCTATGTCCAGCAGTGGACGCGATTAGCTGATTGATATGATAAGTCTGTCAGTTTTTGTAATGTGCCTCCAGTTAGTTGTCATTCCATCGTTTTCTTGGTCTTCCCACTGATCGTCTTCCAATTGGGAAACCGCTTCTTTCCTTTACCGCTTCATTTGTTATTATTCGGCTTATATAGTCGTTTTATTTTACTCTTTTATTTCGTACCCAGTAGTTAATGTTCTCCACTGTGCTTCTGCGTTGTATATCTGTAGTTCTAGTTTTATCTCATATTGTGTCAGCGTCAATTTTTCTAAGAGTTTTCATGTTTGCTGTTTCTTAAATTATTTTGTTATAAATATCTGTGTCTGATCATGTTTCTGCTTCTTCTTCTTCTTCAGTGCCTTATCCGGTCCGGATGTTGGCGATCATCAAGGCTATCATGGTTTTGTTGACTGCTCTACGAAACAGCTCCGCTGAGGTCATCCCAAACCATTGTCGGAGATTTTTCAACCACGAGATACGACGGCGTCCCGGTCCTCTTCTGTCAAGTATTTTACCCTACATAACGAGTTAAAGAATTTGATATTTTTCTTCGTTACGCATCACGTGACCGAGTTGTTTCTGCTGCATTATGTTATTATTGGTCTGATGGCTGTTTTTTAAATTTTGCCTTTTATTTTTTTCCTGATATTTTTATTTCTCTATATGTGTCATTTAGGCAACCTGTGGCTCTGTTTCTCTCTTCACTTGATCTTCCACTTTTGTTTCGAACTTTCTGTAGCCACAGAGTGTGATGCCTATATATTTTAACTTACTTCTTCTACTATTTGACCTTCCAACTCCAATTTACATCTAAGTATATTTACTGTAATAACCATACATTTTGTATTTTTTGGGAAAATTAACATGTTAAATTTTCTGGCGGTTATATTCAATTGATGCAACATACGTTTTAAATCATCTTTATTTGAGAAAGTAGTATCGCGTCGTCTGCACAGCAGATTATTCTAATTTGTTTTTCTCATATTTGTTATCCTTTATTAGTTTACTTGCTTTTCATTCATAGTCAGGTTGAACAATAAAGGACTCAGGGAATCTCCCTGTCTTATCCCATTGCCATCTTCGATTGGGTTAGTTAGTTATTCTTTTACTTTTACTTTTATTGTGTGGTTTTAGTAGATTTTTTCGATCGTTTTGATTATTCTTAGAGATATCACTTTTGCGTACAATAATTGGATAGCGTCCTTTAAATATCCTTCACAGCCAAAATGACAACAAACGTACAATAAGTGGATAGCGTCCTTTAAATATCCTTCACAGCCAAAATGACAACAAATATACTGAATAAAATTATAACACTAGCAGAAGAACAACACGGTTTTTGGTCAGGAAGATCATGTACTGACGCTATATTTATAATGAGACAAGTACAAGAGAAATCACTAAAATAAAACAAACCGGCATATCTATGTTTTGTGGACTTTAAGAAAGCATTTGATAAAATCAAATTAAATTAAAAAACTCCAAATGGACAATAAACTTATTTAGCTTTTAAATTACTGGGCTCGCATTAGCCAATACTTATACAGAAAAGATATGACCTGTATTTAAAACTATGTAAGCTTTTTTAGAATTAGGGTAGATACTGTTCTTAGTATGTACCTAAAACTATAGTTAAAACTAAGTCATTAAGACCAACAAGGCTAAGGTCATTTGCGCTGACTCTCGAGGACCTTCTCGATAGTCACATAAGGAATGATGTATTGGTTGAATATCCGATTTATTAGAGTCGAGATGCTAGAGCAGGATTTTTCACAATAGCGGCTCTGCATATTTTCGTGGAAGGGTGGATTCTGGAAAACGAAGAGGTATAGAGGTGCCAATAAAATAGTAATAAGGAAGATGATAAAATAAAAATTTTCAAAAAATAAGTTTACCTTAGATTTATTTTCAACAAAAATTTTTTTTTTTGGATCAACAAATTTTTATATAACAACAAATAAACTGATTCGATTTTACATAATCTGGTTTTATTGATAATTGAAAGAGCTTTAACATAATGCATTAAAAATTATGATACAAGCATTTTTCAAAAAATATAGCTATTTGGATAAATTACCGTTTTTCTGCTTGCGATTTACGTATGCAATAACAAATAATCGAAATTAAACTTAAATTAAAGGTTATGTAATGGCAGCTATATACGCCGTTGCTCCCGCATGGCGGCGCTAGTGTAGTTGGAGATCAACACGTTTTTATAGTTCATTAAGCTTGTATGGTATTCTTGTTGTAATTATTTTGATTTAATTAACTGCCTATGGCAGAAAAATACGGATCTTGGACTGTTTGCGAGTTGAAAAACGAATTCATTAGAAGAAATTCAAGAGTTACCGAAAAAAAGACCATATCGAAAGGGTAAATTATATCGTTTTAAAGTTTCATTTCTACGGCTCAGACCAAAATATAAATATTTATAGTTTGAGTTTTATATGGATGTATTTATATTTGGGTTTTTACTAATAATCAGGTAACTAAACTGTGGTAATTTTAATTAACTACCATACATTGAATTCAGTTTTGTGCCGTCTTAAAACAAAACTCATTAAAAATCATCACGTTTCATTTATGTATGAAAGATATTGTGTAGCTGCCAGAAGTTCAATGCTTTGTCTGGACAGAAACTGATTTAGTTTTCTATTTTATAGTACAGGTTGGCTGCATATGATCGAAATAATAATTTTCGACATGACATTGTGCAACTATGTTGCTGTTGTGTGCTATGCTTTATTAAACCTCAAAGAACATGGTAAGTTATACATAAAAGATACCTGAACTGAACAAAAAGAAGTTTGGAATATGCCAAACAAAAAGTAGACTGGAAGTAGGTATCGCCAAAGAAAGCCGAACAAAAAAATTTTACAGTTCCAGTCTACAATATTCAAGAAAAAATATAAACCAAACTTATGTTATAATCCAAGACTACAACAATACAAAAATCTGCCTAATTTTATTGATAGTGTAAGAAATCAGGTCATTAATTAAACACCAAACAGGAAGAGAAGTTTGTGCATTAATGGAGATTTTGATTACGCTTAGTTATTATTATGATCACGATTATTTATTATTATGATTATGATTATTTATTATCTTCGATCATACAGCAAATGATACAAGAGCGTACTCAGTTGTCAACAAAAGATATTCACTACATCAAAGAAGCAACACGAGCTCAGGATAGTTCTTCCACCTGGTTCCAAGGAAAATCAATGCAGCACCAACGGTACCTCAGGTTGCCACTGTTATTCGCATTACAGATAGTTGTAAAATTTATTATTGAACCAAAATCTTTTCACTCCAGCGCAACAGATTTTGCTAAAAAATGTGAGAAAATAGCTATGTGTCTATGAGGGGGCAACTACTAACCGTGTGGTTTAGCTGTGAACTTTTTATTTCATTTTTACCATCCCTATTTAGCTGCTTCTTCTGATGGACTTGTGGAATCACTATAACTGTGTTAGAAGTTAAATGTCCCTATACAATAAAAGATTCAATAATAAAATCTGAAAGTTTTCCATATTTAGAAATGAAAGATGAATTACGTTTGAAATCAAATTATTATTATCAAGTGCAAACTCAGATGTAAGTCACCGGTCGAGAGTTATGGGATTTTGTTATTGTAATATTATTTTAATTGGAATAAGCCACGATTGAAGGTTAAAGTAAGTTTATTGACGTTTTAATTTCAACTTCGAAAATAGATTTCAAAATACAAACATTAATGCCATTAATTAATTAATTAATTTAAAATGTCACAAGAAAATAGCTCAGAGCAATATTTGTTATTTAGACAACAAAAGATACGAGATGTATTTCTATAAGTAGAAATAATAATTTAATTCATAACGAAATAATCTTAAAAGCGACATGGTATTTTGACGAGTATATAGTTCCAACCTTGGACGAAAAATACTATTTATAAACAATATAGACAATCTTAATGTGTATAACAAAATAAAAGACAAATACATAGTAGGTATTTATGTTAGTTTTATTAATTTTTATCCATTATATTGAAAATAAAGCATACAAATATTATCCTACTTCCCAATGTTACTCGTTAGGTAACTCGTTTCCCAATCTTATATGTGTTGCCCAAAAAAATTATTCTTTCAACATCAATTCGATTTGATGAAATTTTTCATCGACAACGCTGGTCAGGTCAAAGCTGACCAGATTTGTATTTTAAAAATTCTGGCATACCTATTGACAGTCACATCTTTAGAAGCTAAAATATCTTGCATCTGAAAACCTCTATCTGTTAATACTATGTCATTTTTTTTTTCAAGTAAATTAAACAAACCACACTTATCAAACATGCATCTGTGACCAATAGAACCTTCATAATTATCAGAAACAAAAGTTAAGTAAATACAAAATAATAATACAAATAATAAATAATAGCCATAATACAAAACAAAAGTACTTTAATAAATGTACTAGTATATTGACGGCCTTTCAACTTAGCGTTTTGTTTAGAAATGTTGAGTGGTAACTAGATATTAAGTTTTCTATACTGACGGCAACGAAACTTGATCCAAGTGATAAATATACGGCTAATTAATGCCTTATTTATGTCAAACTTAAATGCAAGTTCTTTAATTATCATATTGCGCCTTAACATAGCACAGTAAGTAGAAACTCATTCGCCGAAGTTAAGACACGAATACCGATTTAAAATCGAGTTGAAAATTACAAGAGATGGTTCACTGCGAGACCTAAGATATTAAAAATAGCTCAAAAATTTTTACAGCTTTCAAATCCAATATACAATTTGAGTTCTTTCAATGTAGATTGCAAGATTTCTCACATTGCAAGATTTCAGTACAAAATGGGTTTAGTCGTGTGCTAGTCATAGTTGATGCATGTAATAAGTACCTATTCAAGAAATATTAAACATTTTAACAAATAAACAACTTACGATTTTTTACAGCTAAATCCAGGTGCAATACATAACCTGTTTTAAAAAATTATTGCAAATATGTGCATTTATTGTCGGCGCGTATTTAACCCTTCTTATTGCTACAATCCACTTTTTTCTCATCACATTATCTGTAGAAAACCTGTGTGCTGATGTTTTCGATGAGTACAAAGGCACAGCATTACAGTGACACATCATATTTTATCAAATTAAATCCACGCAGCGAAATAAATATTATATTTAATTAGAAATAGATAGATTCATGATACTATAACTAACAAGATAGGATCTTCCTGTAGCACAAAATAGGTCGTGTTCGCGCATGCGGTCATTGGAGAGTAGAATTTGAATTCGTGTTAAAGTTAAATGGGATTTGTATGTATTCTGTAATAAAATTACTAGACGAAAATAAGTTAAGAGGTTTAAGAATTACAATAATCGTACACATAAGGATATCTCCAAACTATTTATTAAAGATTATTTATTTCGACCATTTCGAACGTCAAACTCTCCAATGACGTCACGACTTATGCGCAAGATCTTATCTTCTTGTCTTAGTATCATGGATAGATTTATAAATTGACGTGACCTCCAACTACACTAGCGCCATCTACTTTAAGCGTTTCAGATTAGCTGCCATTTACTTTCATGATTGCATAGCAATATTTTAGAAAGTCGCGTAGTTAGGCTTAGCTAGAGTCTAAATGAAAAAATGCAAATTTTACCCCCTCAAAGTCTCATAAATAAATAATAACCAAAAATTTGCTGTGGCACAGATAGGATGTGTTTTTAACATCGCCCTTTATGATATAAAGAAGGTTTTAAAAATTCACTAATTGGTTTATAAAATAGACCTTTTTTAATTAGAGCTTCTTTAATTAATAATGAGTTTTCTTTCCATTAGCTTAAACATAGTCAATTTTGGTATGATTTTTAATGAAATTCAAACAATTATTGATAAATAGACAAAGAATAACGCACATGAGTTAATAAGTGGCAACCAAAGATATATTTTTGTGTTCAAAATATTTCTTATTCGCAAAGTTTTTAAGAACATAGAAAACAATATTACTTAATATACGAACGTCTCTATTTAACTTCCAATTTTCCTACAATTTGTTTGTCAAAAGCTTTTGGGTCCACATATTGTATGGTTTATATATTAGATTTTATTGTTGAGCTATATTTTTATATTCAACATTTTATAAAATATTCTTTTCTTGTGATGGTCAATTTTAAATTTTTTCACAAAACGCTTTGTTGCAGTTATTGTTAAATTTTGGTTTTAAAGCATTATTATTAAACTTTATACAACACATAAACAATAAAAGTTTATATATCAGTGGTTTTGTAAACATTTAAATTATTTTAATATAGAATATAATGTAATATTATTTGCTGGGCATAGTGTTTCCTGTTGCAAAAGTTAAATACTGTTTAAGACTTGCAAGCTGTTTGGGATCTACTTTGTTTAAGGTAATGCCTAAATATTTTTTTTTCGTTATGAAAATAGATAATATTTAAATTATATGGTTGTATTAAGCGTTTTTATATTTTGTTATAAAACGATAAAAGAAAATATTTCAAATACCGCATTTGAAACAATGGGGAGTTCAGCATTTTTCATCAAAGAAGGTAAACATGGATAATACTTAATAAGGTTGATGCTAGATTTACTAAAAATATTTTAAGCATGATATGGTGATAGTTGGTAATACCTCAGAAATCAGTCTCCAGGTAGTAGGTGGATATAAACAATTTTTAAAATCATTGATGCAAAACTTCTCGCTACCTTCTATTTTCAAAGATGACATTTAAAATATTTTTTGGCATCCATTACTGTCACGAAGTTATGCTTTGATTGAGACACTCCTTTTAAAACTAAAAAATACGCATAATTTATTAACCATAACCTCTGCACAGTTTTGTATGCGACACCATGAAAGAGATAATTTTTGATTCAGTTCAAAATTCCATATTTAATAATAAATATTCTACGACACCACATGCTAAGTAGCCCAGGGAAATAAGCATTTTTTCATGACACTCGTCCGGCCAGGCAAACGACAGTTGTTTTGAATAGTACGGACCTCTGTAACAAAAACCTATATGTTTCCTGCAGTCGATTTTTTGAACTTAATTAGTTTTTAACAAATTAAGGTCAAAAAACGGAAAATTTTTGCTTTTTTCGTATCAGCAAAAAGTGAAGCAATTTAAACAAATTTTAGAAGAGAGGAAACTTATAAGTTATATAAAAACCTTCAAAATGGCGTTTTTAAATGTTTCTATTCTTATTTGTTACTTAGAAAGTTGCAAAATAAGTCAAAAATTTTGGTTTTTTATAAATGTTAATAACTTTTTTGAAAATAAACTTATAATATTTATATTTCATGGAATGATGTGTCTTACAGTGCTTAAAATTGGGTTAAAATGTCAAAGTAATCGGTCCAATAGTTTAAAAGTTATTTTATTTGTTTATCCCAAATTAACATTTTTTGCAACAATATAAGTCAGAAATTTATACAGTTTTAGTAATTCAAGGGGTAGTTTCTGGTAGAAGAAGACTTGTATTATTTACATTAAAAAAAATTAAGAAAATTAATTTTAAGTATTGCAAAATAATTTTGCAAAACATGTCGATTTTTTGCTTATAAACAATTAGAATAACTTTTTAATCATTAACTGTAAAAATATTATTTTTATATATTTAAAAATCCTGAATTTTTTCACAAATTTAAATAAAAAACAGTTTGTTCTAAAATAATTTGGTATAAAGTTAGCCTCTTTTTTTTAATTTGATTCATAGCACCTTTGTTTATAACACTTAAGAAATCTAATTAGCGCCATTTAAAGGAATATACCTTATAGTTTTAAAGTACTAAATTTTAAAAATATTGCCCTTTAATCGAATCGTCCACAAAGCTTCAAAATGTATGTAAAATCGGTCGGCTTTGAAATTCTCGGGAGCTGAAGGGAGGGGGAAGGCGCTGTTAACTGTATCTCTGTTCCTTTTTTATATATTTCGACGTTTCTTTTCGAACTTGTATGCACTTTTGCGTACATTACGAATATGCATTATTTCAATAAATAAATTGTCAAATAAACTACCTAATTTGTTTAAAAACAATTTTTAAAATTTTTTTTAGTAGTATTTAAGTTAAGTTTGAATGTAAAACAGAAGTATTTGTCATTTCCTATATTTTGGGGAATAAGCCACAATTTAAGTTTATATTAAGTTTATTTTTGACGTTTCGATTTCTACTTCGGAAATATTTCTCAGAATACAGAACATTAATAAATTAATCAAATTTTGTTTTTGGTTACTTGGTAGAAAATTTGGTTGGAAAATTTTTCTGATAACTCTTCTGGGTGATTGATTAGGGTGAGGAAGCTCAGTAGTTCTATTATAGTAAAAATTACAGTATAGTACATAGTAGTATATTACAGCGATAGTAAGTACAGATCCACCATCCACATAATAAATATTGCTTTGGATAATAATAATCTGCGTACAGACCAAATTATTGAGTAATCTGGAGGAGCCGTTATAAAACTACAATGACGGCTGCTAAAAATGGACAGCTGTATTCAAACCATGCAGATACCCAATGTCTGGAGCCAAGTCAAAGTGGTTGCCTTACTTAAACTTTGCAGAGATCTTAATGACTTCAAAAGCTATCGTCAATATCTTGCGCAAATGCTCTGTTACGCAAAATATTTGAGTGCATGATGCATAATTTTTTTTTCACAATAGACGACTAACTCATACAAAAACCAAATCGCTTTAGATCGGGAAGATCATGTACATCACAAATACTAAATCTTATTTAACATATTGAAGATGGGTACGAAAATGACCAGATATTATGGCACCCACACCTTATAACAATAACAAAAACAAGCAACTCATACCAATAAATACTTGGACTTTCATATATGCAGGCGTTATGGCTATTGTTGTACAAGCTAAAACTTTTGCCGAAGGGTAAACATCAGTATCTTAAACTCTGAAAATATATTCTGAATTAGACTATCGTAAGCATAACCTTAAAACTCAGATGTAAGAAGCGCCTCTTCATAACAGAGGCGCTTCTTTAAAACTGAACAATCAATGATATTACTAAACTCTTAACACTCTACTTTACCTAATAGTCCATTAAAATATTACATTTTTCAGGCCTTAGCGTGAATTTCTTAGAGGACGCAATTTAATTTGTTTGATATATTGGGAGGGTGATATCGTCCGCTTAGTGGTGATAAACACGTATTTGTGTCGCTGGGAGAACAATTCAAAATAACTTTTGTTTTTGGTAAAATTTTATAATTAAAAATTGATATAGTGCATAGGTAAAGTATGTGGTATTGAATAGTGTAAAAAAATTGTGTGATCTGAATATACTGTAAGTATTAAAATAATAGAAATTATTTATTGAATTAAGGTTAAATTGATAGCAAAACCATTTATTTCTAAAATAAAAACTTGCTCCTAATTCAGACGATAAAATCAGTGAACAATCATTAACCTTGCAGAATCGGACTTGAAATTTTATAACTGTTTGTAATTTTTATATAATTTGTTATAAAATTGTGATAAAGTTCACGTATTTCACATTTAAATAGAGCAAAACTTTGTTTTATATCAAGTAATACCAAGATAGAACTGACTACCGACTACAGAACTAAGATAATTTTTGTTTTTGATTTATTTTTTCAACTCTTTAAACTTATACTCAATTATTGCTTGAGAAGTTCTAGAGCTTCCGACGGGTCGACTGGAGAACTAGAGCTTATCGCTTGCTATAATAGAGTAAATACGATATAAATAGGAAAGTAGAAGAAAAAGCATCTAAAGAAGAAAAAATGGATAGCGACGATGATTATACTTCAGAGGACAGCAAAAAGAGAAGTCGAAAGGAAGATGAAGGAGATATTTTCAACAAGAGCAAGAAAATCACCAGAACCCCTCTCAAACAACAGAAAGATGAGACCAAAATTGATCAGCTCTTAAAAATGATGCAAAATTTAACGGAAGAAACAAAATACCTAACCTCCCCTAAATAAATAACCTAAATAGAGACTCCCCTCTTAGCTCTGTTATCTTTACTCACTCCGCTGTATATATGTATATATTCTCCTATCTCTTCATTTCCTTTTCCCTTTTTCTTGGTTTCTGTGAGAACACATATATCTATTTTTCTTTCCGCTAATTCTTTGAATACTTCTGCTTGTTTGGTTCTCAGTCCTTGTACATTCCATGTAGCCAATATCATTTTCCTTTTTCGTTGCATTAGTCGTCTTTGTGTTGATCCATCCTTTGTATTCCGAGGATTTTGGTCGAAATTTTTAGCATTAATTTCTTTTGACAAGGGACGAGTTGCTAGCCCATCGCCTCAACCCTCCTCCTTTATCCGGGCTTGGGACCGGCATCGGCATTTACTGAGCTACTCAATTCACCCAGTACTTACCGAAGGCTGAGCAAATAAGACATACTATGAAAATAAAAAGCTTCTAAAAAATAAATTACTGAGCAAAAAATCGAAAATGAAAATATATAAAACAATAATTCGACCGACTATGATGTATGCTGCCGAAACCCTTAGCATGACAAAAAAAACAAGAGGAAGACCTTAGAATACTAGAAAGGAAAATACTAAGAGCAATATTAGGAAGAATAAAAATTAATGAAAACCAATATAGACAGAGAACGAATCATGAACTACTAAACGAAATAAAAGAGGATACAGTTTGTAAAATAAAACAGCAAAGGGCATAATGGCTAGGACATATATGGAGATCAGGACCATCTACGACAATATTCTCAATATTGGAATGAACACCAGCTGGTAAACGAAGACGTGGAAGACCAAGATCTACATGGCTACAAGAAGTAACAAACGATCTCAACAGAGCGGGCGTACGAAAGAAAAAACCAGAGATAGAAAACAGTGAAGAAAAATAACAAGAAAAATTAAATAAAGAAAATGAGGACTGATCTACCTCGTAAAATAGATCTAGAGAGCTTAAGCGGCGTAACCCCGTACGGGGTGTTTAGCCACAATATATATATATATATATATATATATATATATATATATATATATATATATATATATATATATATATATATATATATATATATATATATGTTGGGTGGGTAGTACAAATTTGTGATCTCCACTCTTTTCACACGACCGCCACCTTAAAAAGAGATGCAAAGAGTTTTAACGCTGTATCTCATAAACTAGCAATACTACAGAATATTATATTGAATATTCTTTGTAGTGAATTAAATTACATACAACTTTATTTTTATTACTTTAAGTCGTAAAATAGAATATAAAATGGTTATAAACCAAATAACTGAAAATTTTTTAATTAATTTTCTTTTGGGGCTTACTTCTCCTTTCTGATCGTTTTATTATAAAATGACTGCAAAGTAATAATTATCTAATTTGCTAATAATCAGGCATTTTTTTAAAAATAATTTTTACTACAAATTTGTATAATTGTTAATTGTATTAATTTTCCTAGGTTTACAGCGCTCCAAACTTAACCGGGTTCTTGATTGCGCGTAGAATATAGAATTTTTTATTTAAAACAATCCTTATATACCGGACATATACCGGGTGGTGAATTGTCAAACGGGCCATAGGAAACTCAATGGGAAATTTTAAATTGTTGAATTGCTGCTTCCCTAATTATTTTAGATTAAAAGTCATAAAAAACTATTTGTAGAGGACTAAATTCTGAATTAAAAACAAATGTTAAAACCGTTCTTCGAATCAAATGTACTTCAAAATTTTGCAAAATTATAATAGATTTTTCAGACCAACTCTAAAAGTTAGGACATACGTAATACAAGAATATATTATAACGTGTGTGTTTTATGATATTAATGTCAGATGTTTGACAATGTGAATTGTCATTTTTTTTATTTTATGATTAAATTATAAACAATGAATTTTACTAAATACTACTACTGAACAATATTACTTTGTGAACAATAAATTATATTGTTTACAAATCGATCAATATAATGAAATATACTCAGTTGACGAGATATCGCATAATGTTGTATTCAGGCAATAGCGCGAACCTTTTCCTGTTGCTACCGGATCTTTATTTAACGTACGATATTCTAATACACTAAAATTTGAAGTTATAAGTTATAAGCTAAGTTAAGTAAAATTTTGGAATACGTTTAAGTCGTAGAACAATTTTAACAATTGTTTTCGATACATATTTGAGTCCTCTACAAATAGTTTCCCATGACTTTTGGTGTAAAATAATTAGGGAAGCAGGAATTCAACAATTTAGAATTTCTCATTGAGTTTCCTATGGCCCGTTTGACGATTCACCACCCTATCTATCTATATATATATATATATATATATATATATATATATATATATATATATATATATATATATATATATATATATATATATATATATATATATATATCTATATATATATATATATATATATATATATATATATATATATATATATATATATATATGTATATATATATATATATATATATATATATATATATATATATATATATATATATAATGTCAGTTGTTATAAATAATAAAAATAATTTCAGTTGTTTTCCGTGTTTGACTCCGCGTTAAGTAATTTTGGTTTTTAGAAAAACCATTGTTTTGACGACGTTTCGGCAAGGTCACACTTACCATTGTCAAGTCAGATTAGTTCTGCTTCGTCTTAATGTTTCAAGAGAACTGAAAGAAGTTCTCTCGACGGATTGTGACGTAAAAAAGGGTCGTTGTAAATGGGGAGGGGTAAGCGGGGGTATTGCCAGAAACGGTATTATATCCCGATGTTAGTTTAGAGCTCGTGATATGTTAACAGTGTGGGACGTATCGAATATGTTATTTAATCTAATAACTAACCGTTACGAGCTGCATACTATATTTTATCTACGACCATAACATAATTTAGAATGTTCTGTGATAGTTGTTCGATTTTACCTGTAAAAGCGTTAAATGAACAAGGACGGTATAGTGAATATATAAAAACAGACCTCATCGAAAAAATACCTCTCTCTCTATCTATCTTGAAACAATTCATATGTTATTGAACACAGCACAGCATCGGCTATCGCTGGAAATAGAACATGATGAATCGAAGAACGTATATTATTCTTACAGTATGACCAAACCAACAAACATCATTCATATAATCTTCTCTGATTGATCACTACTTCACATGGATCTCCAATATACTACACATAGCTATATACGTAACATTTTTATGGAGATTACAGAATAGAGTCACATATCCCCACGCCCCGTCTAATACGTATCCTCATGACCCACGCCTCTCGACCAAAGGTGTCATAGGAACGCCTCCACGTAAACGCCTGACGAATGGTGACATAGAAACGTCCCCCACTCGTGACGTTAGAACATATCCTCGACCACTGGTGACATAGGAATGCCCTCTTGGAACGTACTTTCGACCAATGGTGGTATAGGAAGATCCACAAGTAAACGTCTGAATGACAACATGTAAACGCCCAATGGTGACATGTAAACACCCCGAACCGTGGTGTTACGTATTCTCATATCCCCACGCCCTAACCAATACGTACCCTCATGCACCACGCCCCAACATGTATCTACCAATGATGACATAGGAACGCTAAGTAAACGCCCAATGGTGACATGTAAACACCCCGAACCGTGGTGTTACGTATTCTCATATTCCCGCACCCTAACCAATACGTACCCTCATGCACCACGCCCCAACATGTATCTACCAATGATGACATAGGAACGCTAAGTAAACTCCCATTGGTGACATGTAAACACCACCCCACGCCCTAACCAATACGTACCCTCATGCACCACGCCCCAACATTTATCGACCAATGATGATATAGGAACGCTAAGTAAACGCCCCTCGATACAATGAGAATGAAGTAATGACCAAAGAGATTCCACCCCGAGGCGTGCAGTCGTGTGGGATAAAAGTCGACCTGATAGAGGTTACATGACCGAATAAAATTCTGTATGTATTAAGCCTTCTAAGAAGTAAGATGGATAAAATCAAGTTGTTCAGAGGTCCGAACGCAGTCAGAAAAATAAAACGCTTAAATGTAGGTGACATACTTATTGATCAATGGATGACAAACACAGAAGTTACCTGCTATATCTTTTATATCAGCAGAAAACCAGTATCGTTTGTTCTATTATCAAAATGCACGTTTGATCCGCTCGGACAGCATGATGCACCAAGAATATTAGATTACGTATATACATTACCTCATCATCAAAAAAGAGGATACGCATGCAAACTTATAGAACATGTAAAGAAAAATAACCAATTCACAGCGTTTTGCTCCAACAAAGAATCGGAACGGTTGTTTGGTAAATGTAAATGTGGTAATCATGGAATAATGAATTATAATGTAATGTTTAGATATCCACAATAAAATCGAAATATACATATAAACAACATATCGTGCTTTATTCCGCACTTATTGCAGTCTACCACACTGTACTCTGAAATACCGGAATAGGTAATAGAATATAAAAAAACGTGATATTCTCGAAGGACATACGATGGGTATATCGCATCAGAATAATTAGAAAATAATTCACAGTTAACCTATCGGTGTTTAGCAATTTTGAACTTCGGACAAAAACATGTAACGTACCCTAACTGTAAACGAACTGTAACAGATATCTAACGCGATCAAACATATAGCAGACGATATACCTGACGCTATCTAACGCATATGAGATGTATAGCAAACGCGTTCTAACTCATATCAGACGTATAGCAGACGCATATCAGACGTATATTGTCGTGTTTAAGTTGATGATGAAATATTGAACTTATTTCATAATGCCAACACTGACCAAGAAACAAATTCAAGATAACATCGCCAACATCAACGCAGCGAGCATGAGACTTTTGTGGGTCCTTCTATTCCACTTCTCTGCATTCCCTATGCATACGGTACACTATCAGTAAAAGAAATAAACTTCGGTATATATGCTTTATTAACTCATTTTATTACTAACAATAAGGATCTACATTTTAGTACTCATTGTAGTCACTGTATACAAAATAATCTGTCCCTGTTGACAGGCAAGTACAAAATTCCATTAAAAAAAAACTTAGCTTGTGGTCTGCGGGCTTCTTCCGGTGCTGTCCTGGGTTATTTACAGCTCAAGATCTTCTTCGTGAGGCGTCAGTTGGTAATTTTCATTTGTCTCTGGAACTGTTGTTTGTGAAACTGCTGGGTTTTAAAAGGATGGATCCATCTGGAAAACTATTACATATTTCCTTTATTTTTGGGCAACTGCTACTATAAATTATTACTGAGAACGAAACATCGTAACATCAGGACCATGCCCTTCTCCTGGGTGCCAACTAGGAACGTATTTTCGTTACACCTACTTGGCGACTGGAATCGATAGAAAATCATTCTCAATGGGACCAGCGTGGTATTTATAACAGCAAAAGAAATTACCTGAAGGTCAGTATTAGCTGATAAGGAAGCAGAAATTTCTATTGAAACTGCCAAACTTTGAATGTTTTAAAATTACAAAAAATTAACGACTTGATAAATAATTTTGCTTCGGAATAAAATATCGTATAAGAATGACTATTTTACGGGAAATAATGTAGGGATTCAAAATGAAAATGGCAATAGTATTTTCTCAATAAATACTATTCGGGATAATGGAAATACCTTTTGAAATCCGAATCGGGTCTCACTATGTGCATTATAAAATTGAAAATGTATTATACCGGGCGGACACAAAATGTAGATGGACCAACTAACAAATATTTTCTAAAATGAAAATAAACACGGCTAAATGAGAGGACCTCTAATGCAATGTGGGTATTTGAAAATTGATTCTAAAAAGTAGCGGATTTGCACGCTACACACCCCCCATCTCGGAAAAAAAAATTTACAAATATTGGAAATTTTTTAATAAAACAAATAAAGAAGATAAAGAAGACGAAGAAAATATGGAAAGAAGAAGAAAAAATAATTGAAATTAAAAGTGAAATTAACAGCCATGGAGGAAGAAAGAGAACAAAAACAAAACGGAATAATATATCGGAAGAAGATTCAAAATTCTTATATAACAGTATCCTCAGGAGATTGTAGAAAAAAAAATAAACAAAAAGAAAAAAGATTAATCACCACTAACTAGATTTAAAAGGCATTACTCATTTGCAGCACTATCAAGTGAATGAGAAAAAAAAATGTAAATAGATTCACCAATAAATTATTAGTAAATACAAGAAAAAATATAGTATAGTATAAATTGCAATAATAAAAACCCAAAAACCCCAAAATATTAAATAAATATTCACTACATAAGTATATGTATTTATCAGTAACCTAACGTAATATAGCATTACCATACAATAAAAAAAAATTTTCACCGTGCACTAAAGCAACACGACTCTAAAATGAAAATTTGACCATCAGCACAATGTAATGGAAAAATTCCTAGATAATATTTAAATAGGTAAGTGCTCTTCTTACTGTATTTAAAAAACAGGCCGTCCATAGACTAAAGCCTCAGGGAAACATAAATGATACATCCAGTATCCATTTATGCGATAGAGTAGCATTCTTGCTCACTCTCAAGTGTAAATTAATGTTCCTAACAAGGATACATCAAGTTGAAGTGTCTAACGACCACTTCTTATAATAAAGACTGTCACAATCGTCACAAGTCTAAGGATTCTCTACAGATATCCTAAAATTTACTCATTCTAACTGAACTGGTAAAGGTAAGCATATATATAAAAACTGATACCCATTATAATACCAGTACAGAATAGTGCATGAAATTTATAAATTTACTACTTATTTCTAAGCAAGTCAAAAATTGAGATAACTAACACTAAACACGTGAGAGAACAAAAACAATAATGAATTTAACAAATTAACGATTTAGAAAACCTCGCTTTGAAATCTATGTCTTGATGAATATGTTTTGTTGTTTAAGAAAACTATAGTCTTGGTGTCCAGATGGAAAGCAAACAAAGTGGATAAAGCTCATAAATATAAGAGACAAAACCAGTATCAACAAGAAGCCAGGCGCCAGCATTTAGATGAAAATGAAAAAGTAGTAAGCAAGATTACAAGTATACAAAAAATTCGCAAGAAAAAAAAATAAAGCATATTAATTCCTGAAAGGAGTGATCGTGATTACACAAGAAGAAAACTATAGCATAATGCACTGAAAATCCAAAAGAATAATACGCAAGAGGGTGTATGGTTTTAGCAAAAACCAACAAAAATGACTCCAAAACGCCATGAAATTACACTCAGAGATCTCAATCGAGTATAGCATAATAACATTTGAGTTTCAGACAGAAAGAGGGATATAATTTTACGCAAAAATACATCACAGGCCTAAGCACAGTGAGAAAAAATATATAGTGGACAAATCAACCACTAAAAATAAAGCGAGTTAAACGTAACCGCTAAAAAAAACGTAAAATATATAATAAAATGGCCAAAAATGAAAAAAAACTAAAGCATAATAGCATGGAAGCTATACATACATGTACTAAGCAAAGCTATTCAAGTGTAAACTGAACATCAAAGTACTAAGCGAAAATACAAGAACAAGCAACTACGAGAACAAATCAAACTAAATACAAATTTATAATTTCAAGCAAGATTGATGAAATCAAAAAAGCAAAGAGTAATTGGCAAAATGTTAATCCGCACAAAAAATTAAGTTACTGAACTTTCATCATCAGAGTTGGTAACATCTAACTTGATATCTCTCACATGAAAGTTTCCAAGATCTACACCATTAACATCTTTAAGGTTGTAGACTAATGGAGAAATAACTTTATTGATAATACATGGTACAAATTTCGGAGCTAACTTAGCTGAGAAATTATCAACAGCTTTCGACTGAACAAAATTCTTTTTCCAAACCCTATCACCAACATGAAATTGTACATCCCTTTTCCGGAGATTGTAACGTTTAGAATTTGCAACATGAGCCTGACGTAACCTTTTCTGGACCATTGCAAAGAGAGGGGATAACTCGTCGGCAGGCCTAGGAGTAAATAACTCGTTGTTAATTTTTAACGCATTATTCGCTCTTTCCTCAATGATGCCAAAAAAGGATCCGTCAGTTGGGATGTTTCTGGCGAAGGTCAGAAAAGAAGGAGAAAACTTTGTTACTTCATGTTTGGCAAGACGGATTGCCTGGGCTATTTTGAAGATTTCTTTATCCCATTCTTTATGATCATCATGAATAAAAGAACGAATAGCTGTAACAATGGTTTTATTTACCCTTTCAGTAGGATTTATCTCAGGAAAGTATCTAGCGTTATACCATATCTTTTGAACATTATATTTGGACATGAGGTCTTTAAAGTCTTTGGAAATAAATTGTGGACCATTGTCAACTGCAAAAATCTGAGGGACGCCAAAAATGAGAAAAACTTGGTTTTCTATGAACTTGACAATACCCTTAGATGTTGCTGAAGACATGGGATGTACAAATATAAACTTGGTAAACCAATCTACAACCACTAGAAGGTAACGGTTACCATTTTTTGACCTTGGGTATGGTCCTAACAAGTCAGCAGACAAAAATTGAAACGGGAAATTAATATCTCGATATTTTCCAATCTTCCCTGCAGGCGATAGATTAGAAGACTTTGAACAGCAACATATTTTGCATTTAGAAATATACCTAATGACATAAGCTCTCATTTTAGGCCAATAGTAAAGCTCAGAAACCCTAGCTAAGGTTTTAGAAATGCCTAAGTGTGCAGCTGTAGGCTCATCATGATACATTCTGAGAATATCTTGTCTGTGAGATGTGGGAACAAAAATTTTCCATTCCGGAGAAGCGTCTGAGAACTTAGAGTTTGAAAAAACATGTTTGTAAATAACATTACCTTGCACTTTAAACGAAGGATACAAGTCGGGATTACTAATAATTTTATTTAATAATGAACTATACCAAGCATCTGCTTTTAAGTTATTTAAATTAAGAATTGCAATATTTGAATACGTTTCAGGAATCCTTGATAATGAATCAGCCACTACATTTAATGATCCACTACGATGAACCACATCGAACTTATGTGACGACAATTTCATAACCCACCTAGCCAATCGTGGAGAGGGGTTTTTCATTGTAAAAAGCCACTGTAGAGAACTGTGGTCTGAAATCACAGTAAATTCAGTACCTTCGATATAACCTCTGAATTTTTCAATCGATAAAAGAATTGCAAGGAGTTCTTTTTCGGTAGTGCTGTACTTACGCTGACACTTGTTCAATGTTTTGCTAAAATAAGCAATTGGATGTTCAAATCCATCTTCTTTTTGAAAAAGCACGCCTCCAACACCTAAATCACTAGCATCACAAGCTAGGAAAAATTTTTTGCTAAAGTCTGGGCTTGCAAGGATCGGAGCAGTGGTTAGAAGATCTTTAACCTTAGTAAAAGCTTCATCAGATTGACTATTCCACGAAATGGGTTGACCTTTCTTTTTACCTTTTAAAAGATCTGAAATCGGAGCACAAACTGTACTAAAGTTGGGAATAAAACGACGATAATAACCAATCAAACCAATGAGACGACGGATTTGAGTAGAAGTTTTTGGAACGGGATACTCGAGAATGGATTGGACTTTCTCTGGATCAGTTCGAAGACCATTTTCATCAACTATAAAGCCAAGAAATTTCAATGAGGATCTACAAAACTGGGATTTTTCAAAATTAATAGTCAAATTGGCAGACTTAAGTTGCCTAAAAAGGGACGAAAGAACCTCCATGTGGGTTTTGAAATCTGGAGTGACCACTATAATGTCATCAATGTAATAGAATACATAAGGATCCAATTTTGGACCTATAACATTGTCCATTAACCTACACATGGCTTGGGCACTATTGTTTAGACCAAAAGGGAGTACATTAAAACAGAATACCCCGCGATTTGGAACAGCAAAAGCAGTCTTAATTTTAGAAGATTCATCTAAAGGGATTTGATAAAAAGCATGACGTAAATCAATTGAAGAAATGTACTTTGCATCTCTAACTTTAGAAATAATAGAGTCAATGAGAGGCATCGGATAGCTATCTGGAACTGTAACCGAATTCAACTTTCTACCATCGAAACAAATTCTATGCGTGTTGTCCTTTTTTTTAACAAGGCACAAAGGATTCAGCGATGGAGTGGGAATATTTAAAGGTTGAACGACTTGAAGTTGTATCAACTCGTCTATACCAGCATTCAAGATTTTCATCATTGCCGGAGACAATGGGTACTGACGTTGTTTAATGGGTTTTGCATCACCTGTGTCAATATGATGTGTATAGAGACTGGTGCGCCAATTGAATCCGTAGGGGCTATTTCTTTATAAAGCTGCACCATAGAATCAAGCTGTGCTGATTGCAACGGAGAAAGACTCATCCTATCTATTATAGTATTTACTACACAAGTCGAAAGTTCAGATGAATTAAATGAAAATTTTGCAAAATCAATCTTAAGTTCAAATTTCGAAATAAAATCCATGCCTAAAATTAGCTTATGGGAAATAGAAGGGACAACTAAAAATTTTAAAGTGTGGACAGTACCTAACAAATTCACTGGTAACTCTACAAAACCAACTGTATTCTGAATACTACCATCAGCAGTAGTCAACTGAATGCAAATATCATAATTTAATTGCAAGTTAAATTTTTTAAGTAAATACAAACAAGGAAAACCAATAATAGAAGCATTGCTACCACTGTCTATCAGTGCTGAAATATTTTCATCATGGATAGCGACCGTAATGTAAGGACGGTTATCAGACTCATGGACATCCAATAATGGGTAAGCATGTATATGCTTTGAAAAATTTTCTGCGTCAGAAAACTGTAGCCCTAAAATTTCATTAGAATTTTTATTAACCGAAGGAGCAATTGGAATTGGAGAAAAAGAAGAAGAAGACGAAGAGACAGAGGCATGAGAAATTGAGCCTTTTTTATTGAATATTGTTTCAGGATTTGAAAGAGGGCAAGAAGAAGAAATAGAGGACGATGATGATGATGACTTGATAGGGTTCATTTTCAAAGACGAAAGAGGATGGGAAGAAGAAGAAAATTTAGGGGACCGACTATGGCTAAAGCAAATTGATTTTCCATTTGCAGAAAATCTATTACCATAAATATCGTCATAAAAATTATTTTCCATATTATTTCGAAATTGAGAAACCCTAGGCGAGTACTTATTTTTGGAAAGATGACAATTTCCACCATAAAAAGAATTTTGGGAAGTCAAATTATTAGAAAACCTACCAGAACGCTTAGTATTTCTATTGCTAAAGTTAACAATAGCACATTTACCTTGTGATTTTTCTGCATCGGGAAAATTAGAAAAAGTAGAATTCTCACAATCAGACATAAAATAACTTAAATTTGAACTACCAAACGAGTACGGCGTATAAATACTATTAGAAGTATAATTTTCATTAATATTATTTGACTTTTCACAGTTTGAAAAATTATGTTGCGCAACCTTACTACATTTATCAGGGATTTGACCATTAACGCAAAAGTTATTTTTATTTGAAAAATCATAATTGCAATTATTATTTCCTGACAAATCAGTACAAATATCATCGGAATTTTCCGGAATACCAAAATTAGCATGGGTCTTCAATTTCGGGACGTTCCTGGAGCGTCGATGTTTGCCCCAGGGCGCACGTTTTTTGAACATTTCGGGCAGCTATTAATGGAGACTTCGCTTCTACCACACCCAACACAAAACAAATTTTTGGGCCGTCTACACTGGTGGAATGAATGACCCTGTAACCTACAATTCCAGCATACTAACCTGGAATTTCTCGACCCTGTCGTTCTATTCTGCAAACCTGCATTTGCAGCTGGTTTTAATGTGATTGCTAACGCACCCTCAATTTTTCTACAAAGCGAAGCTAACTCCCCTACAGAGCGAACTTCATGCAAAACTAATGCTTTTACAAAATCAGGCAACAACCCCCGCCTAATTTCTGCCACCATCTCTTCCTCCGGAATTGGTCTGGGAAGACGATGAAACAATGACTCAAAATTTGAAATAAATTGCGAAACAGGCTCTCTAAACTGTTGCTTTGTCGACCGGATTTTGTCCCAAAGATTCCTCTCATAATCCACAGGGAGGTACGTCTCCTTCAAGGCACTGACTAAATCAGCCCATGATGTGAAAGACTGGCGTACAAAATGATTGTGCCACCAGGTAAACGCTGGACCCTCAAAAAGGTCTGATGACGACATAAACAAATCCTGATCCGTGCAATTTCGCGAAATCTTTAATGTTTCCAATTTTTCGAGGAAACCAACTAGATTCTCCTTACCGGTAAACTTCTGTAGATCCCACTTGTAAACAGGAATTGATTTTGGGATTCCTACCTGTGGCAATCTAACAGGCGAAGCAATTGGTGTTGAGGCTGGTGCCTCTGCAATATCATCCTGCTGAGGTGTTATTTTCTCCTCTAATACCCCTTCCAACATTGACAACTTCGTCGTGAGTTCCTTTTTGTCCTTTTGCTCCTGCTCCGTATTTGTTTCCATACGTCGCAGACGGTTGGCAACATGACTTAGGCGATCAATAAGTGCCTTATACTGTGTCGACTTGCGGCTACCAATGAAACCTTCAACAATCTCAGCAATATTTTTGACAGACTCTGAAGTTTGTTTGAGATTTTCAGCAAAATCCATGTCCACGTTAATGGAAGAAGTGCTTCGATTTGAAGACTCCTGTGTTAGAAGACCACGTAATAGTTGTCTTCTCTCATCAACCGTTTTGGGAACATTTTGACCTCTAATTTCAATCTCGTAAGACAATTCACTGGCTTTAAGATGGTTCGGGTTAAAACGCAAAGGCATTGTGGAAAATGTGTTGAAGAAAAACAATCAATCAGCAAAAGAAAATCCCACCTTAGCGGCAAAAAAAACAACGACTAATTTAACCCTAATAATACATACACGTATGTTTATGATCAAGATATTAAAGTAAATGAATTACTGAGTTAATATCAATTATTAAAAATTAAAATACTTTAAATTTATGCAATTTAGTTATATCAGCGAGAGACAAATTACTGACTATGAATTAATACGTTATCAAGCAAAATAAAATGAGAGGTTATAAAACAGATATACCAAAATTCATTCAATACTAACAGTGCACCATATACCAAAGAAAACAGAGAGTAGAACCTAAGTTGGGGCGCCAATTTTGTCGTGTTTATGTTGATGATGAAATATTGAACTTATTTCATAATGCCAACACTGACCAAGAAACAAATTCAAGATAACATCGCCAACATCAACGCAGCGAGCATGAGACTTTTGTGGGTCCTTTTATTCCACTTCTCTGCATTCCCTATGCATACGGTACACTATCAGTAAAAGAAATAAACTTCGGTATATATGCTTTATTAACTCATTTTATTACTAACAATAAGGATCTACATTTTAGTACTCATTGTAGTCACTGTATACAAAATAATCTGTCCCTGTTGACAGGCAAGTACAAAATTCCATTAAAAAAAAAACTTAGCTTGTGGTCTGCGGGCTTCTTCCGGTGCTGTCCTGGGTTATTTACAGCTCAAGATCTTCTTCGTGAGGCGTCAGTTGGTAATTTTCATTTGTTGTCTCTGGAACTGTTGTTTGTGAAACTGCTGGGTTTTAAAAGGATGGATCCATCTGGAAAACTATTACATATTTCCTTTATTTTTGGGCAACTGCTACTATAAATTATTACTGGGAACGAAACATCGTAACATCAGGACCATGCCCTTCTCCTGGGTGCCAACTAGGAACGTATTTTCGTTACACCTACTTGGCGACTGGAATCGATAGAAAATCATTCTCAATGGGACCAGCGTGGTATTTATAACAGCAAAAGAAATTACCTGAAGGTCAGTATTAGCTGATAAGGAAGCAGAAATTTCTATTGAAACTGCCAAACTTTGAATGTTTTAAAATTACAAAAAATTAACGACTTGATAAATAATTTTGCTTCGGAATAAAATATCGTATAAGAATGACTATTTTACGGGAAATAATGTAGGGATTCAAAATGAAAATGGCAATAGTATTTTCTCAATAAATACTATTCGGGATAATGGAAATACCTTTTGAAATCCGAATCGGGTCTCACTATGTGCATTATAAAATTGAAAATGTATTATACCGGGCGGACACAAAATGTAGATGGACCAACTAACAAATATTTTCTAAAATGAAAATAAACACGGCTAAATGAAAGGACCTCTAATGCAATGTGGGTATTTGAAAATTGATTCTAAAAAGTAGCGGATTTGCACGCTACAATATCAGACATACATCAGACGCATAGCAGACGTATAGAAGAAGCAATCTAATTCATATCAGACATATAGCAGACACAAACTAACTCATATCAAACTTATAGCAGCCGTACACTAGACTCAAGATAGGACAGAAAAATCGCTAAAGAACATATGTCGGAAAAATCAAAATTTGGCAGAGTAAGAAATGAAAGAATAAGAAATTATAACCGTTAAACACAGAATAACGAAGGATATCGCAACTGCACTGGTATGGACACGTCCACAGAATGGGCGACAACAGAATAACAAAAAGTAATATATTGGACACCACAGGAAAGACGAGGAAATGCAGGTCAACAACTACTAAACATAAATATATAAATCTCATCTGAGCAGCCATTACAAGTATCCTCCGAACTGTATCTACTATACACAACTCACAAATATGATTATTGATATACGATATCGATTTGTTGCATATTATATTTTATTTACAGCAATTTTACAAAGATATTCAGATATAAGAGAATTAATGAATGAACGAATGTTTACCATCCATACATTACGTTCAAACAACTAACGTATATTACTTGACATAGATATGAGTTGGATGATCACAAACCGACAAGGACCTAAATGTTCTGTACAAGCAACATTTGAATGACCACTACTATACACAAGTCTCCATTGAACGTACCATTCGACAAGGGTCTCCGCTAAACGCTTACTAATATACACACAGATCTCATCTGAACGTACAATTAGTCAAAAGTCTTATCTAAACATCCACTACTATACATAAATATCCAATATGACTATTTTTTTTTATTTGTTGCATACTATATTTTGTCTACAACAATTTTACAAATATATTCAAATATAATTAAATGAACGAATGTTTACCATCCATAAATTATGTTCAAACCAACTAACGTATATTACTTGACATAGATATGAGTTGTTATTTATCCGATTGACGTACGAACTGTTAAATGAAAGCAGAGGGGAAAGCGTAAATATTGGTATACTATATTTTATCTACGACGAGCAAGTAATTTATTGTTTTAAAGTGGATAATGAACAATGTCTTTGTAAGAATATATATGTTGGTCATAGACGGTTCTTCGATAGCCATCAGGCCACAATTTCCCCTGAACATGTTTCTAAACATACGGAATGCACTGTATATACCTAAACCTAGTTGACAGCGCACTTTGCAGGTCCCGTCTTACAATCAACTAATAGGTTTAAGTACAATTCCCTGCATGAAGGTACACAGACGTGTTCCGTGCAGAAAAATGTCGACCATCCTTTTTATACTCCGTAAAGGACCATTAAATATGCAACGTTGAGATATTTCAGGCATAATAACAAAGAAAAATTAAATTAAATACATTTTTGGAGTATATATAGTTATAGAGTGTATAATATAGTTTAAGAGTATATACTTTGGATGTGAAAATTGAAAGTAAAAATATTATTTAATATGAAAGAAAAACTTAGCCATCGAGAAAAGACATGACTACAACAATACGCTACAGTAACACGTAATACAAAAAGCTTGTACATGAATATAGAAAAAAATGTATAAAATTCTCTGATATAGAAACACGTAAGGCAGAAATGATGTACATAAAATGCTAGAAAATGTGCAAAAATATCTAACATAGAAACACGTAGGATAGAAAGCATGGACAATAATGATGGAAAATGTATAAAATATCTGACATGGAAACACGTAAGACAGAAATGTTGTACATAACAAGATGGAATATGTCTAAAAATATCTAGCATAGAAACATGTAAGGCAGAAAGCATGGACAATAATGATGAAAAATGTATAAAATATCTGACACAGAAACACGGAAGACAGAAATCTGTATATAAAATGATAGAAAATGTGTAACAATATCTAACATAGAAACACGTAAGGCAGAAAGCACGGGCAAAAATGACGGAAAATGTATAAAATATCTGACATAGAAACACGTAAATGCTGTACATAAAATGATAGAAAATATGTAAAAGTATCTAACAGATGAAACTCTTAAATTAATTGAGAATAGAAGAAATCTTTGTAAAAGTGGTGTACATAGTGAAAGGGAAAAAGCTAGTTTAAGAAACCTCAATAAAGAAATAAAACGAAGATGTAAGGCCGACAAAAAACAGTACTATCAAAGTATATGCAAAGAAATTGATAACATGGTCAGAATAATCAGCCGAGAGATCTATTTAGAAAAATACGCTACCTGACAAGAGACTTCAGAGCCAGAACTTGGGCCATTGAAGATAACACTGGAACCCTGAGAACAAACAGAGAAGACATAGCAGAGACATGGAGATCGTATTGCAGGGACCTATATAAAGATGATCAACGCCAAGAGCTTGTTAGCCAAATCTCAAATATAACAAAGCACCAGGTCCAGATATGATAACAGCAGAAATGCTTAAAGCCACAGAAGAAACCGGCGTAAAGTTACCTCATCTACTCTGTAAACAAATATGGCATTCCAAACAATGGCCTGAAGACTGGACAAAATCTACAATAACGACCATACATAAAAAAGGCAGCTTTCATAAATGCGACAATTATAGAACTATCTCTCTTATATCCCATGCCAGCAAGATAATGCTACATATAATCAATGAGAGACTGAAAACATTCCTTCAAAGAGAAATTCCACAAGAGCAAACTGGATTTACCAAAGGTAGAGGCACTCGAGAACACCTGCTGAATATAAGACAGATAATCGAGAAATCTAGGGAATTCAACATCCCACTATACATCTGTTTTATAGATTACCGTAAAGCGTTCGACAGGGTCAAGTGGAGACACTTATGGCGAATACTAAAAGAAGTAGGCGTACCACAACATCTAATTACGCTTATAACCGAACTATATGAACACACTACTGGATCAGTTAAAGTACTTGACACACTTTCGAACGAGTTTCATCCAGAACGGGGTGTCAGACAAGGATGTATACTATCTCCACAATTATTCAACATATATGGGGAGTATATTATGCGAAGAGCACTTGAAGGATGGGAAAAGGGCATCTCAATAAATGGTCATAAACTAAACAACCTACGTTTCGCAGATGACACAGCCCTTCTTGCAAATAGTCAAGCAGAGCTGATAGAACTTATACGACTGATCGAAAACGAAAGTCAAATATTTGGTCTGCAATTAAACATATCAAAGACAAAGATCATGATAGTGGATAGACTACACAACAATCATCCACACATAACCACAATTGACCGGTTCGAGGTTGTGAGCTCATACTTATATCTGGGATCATTAATCACAAACACAGGGTCATTACAAGAAGAGATTAAACGTAGATGTGATCTAGCAAAAGTTGCCACAGCAAAAATGACCAAAATATGGAAGGACTGTCAAATTTCAAGAGCGATAAAGATGAGGTTGATCAACTGCTTAATATTCCCAATACTGACCTACGGATGTGAATCTTGGACTCTGAGACAATCGTAGAGAAGAAAGATAGACGCCACTGAAATGTTCTGTTGGAGACGAATGTTACAAATTCCTTGGAACGACCGTAGAACAAATAATTCAATTTTAAGAGAGCTAAAAGTTAGCCAACGACTCTCTAGTAAAGTCCATCTACAACAATTAAAATATTTTGGGCATGTTATGAGAGCAAACACAGAAAACATGGAAAGACTCATAATACAAGGAAAGGTAGAAGGCCGAAGATCACGAGGAAGATCCCCAACAAGATGAATACATCAAATTACAGGAATATGCCAAATACCTATGCATGAATTAAAAGAAATGACCAGAGACAGAGATCTCTGGAGACGGACAATACACGACATCACGTCGACCACTACACTCCCCCTGGGGGGTCAGGATTGAAGAGAGAGAGATCTAACAGATACATGTAAGATAGAATGCATGGACAATATTGATGAAAAATGTATAAAATATCTGACATGGAAACACGTAAGATAGAAATGTTATTCATAAAATGATAGAAAATGTGTAAAAATATCTGACATAGAAACAGGTAAGGCAGAAAAACGGGCAAAAATGATGGAAAATATATAAAATATATGACATAGAAACACGTAAGACAGAAATGCTGTACATAAAATGATAGAAAATGTGTAAACATATCTAACATAGAAACACGTAAGGCAGAAAGCACAGGCAATAATGTTGTAAAATGTATAAAATATCTGATATAGAATCATGTAAGACAGAAATGCTTTACACAAATAATAGAAAATATGTAACAATATCTAACATAGAACCATGTAAGGCAGTAAGCATGGACAATATTGATGAAAAATGTATAAAATATCTGACATAGAAACATGTAAGACAGAAATGCTATACATAAAATTATAGAAAATGTGTAAACATATCTAACATAGAAACACATAAGGCAGAAAGCACAGGAAATATTGTTGGAAAATGTAAAAATATCTAACAGAAACATGTAAGGCAGAACGCATGGACAATGATGATGGAAAATGTGTAAAATATCTGACATAAAAAGACGTAAGGCAAAAATCGTGGACAATAATGATGCAAAATGTGTAAAAATATCTAACATAGAAACATATAAGGCAGAAAGCATGGACAATAATGATGGAACATGTATAAAATATCTGACATAGAAACACGTAAGGTAGAAAGCATGGACAATAATGATAGAAAATGTGTAAAATATCTGACATAGAAACACGTAAGATAAAAAGCATGGACAATACTGATGGAAAATGTATAAAGTATCAAATAAGATAGGTTTGTACCCAGAAAGAATATCTCGATAAACGCAAAAAAACACTCGATCGCTATGCAAATTCAAAATATCAAAATACTGTGGCAATCTAAATTAAAAACGGTAAAAAATGACATTACTTACGCGGTGTACATCACCAAGGTGTAAAAACACGCTTTCGATCACTTCTTTTTCCATGCATTTGTGACAATCTGTAAGAGAAAAATCTTTATAACAAAACATACTTCGGTATTTAGTACGTGTTACTTACTCATGTTTCGTAATATGTATATTGAAAAATTTCGTCAGAGCACCGGAAATAGGCAATTTTACAATAGGTCATTATTAAATCGCTAACACGGAATATTAGCAACAAGAAAAGGTCTATTCAAATGGTGTTGTAATTACACCACATTTCTGGGATGAACATAATGAGATAGTATTCGATCCAACAGATGCAATTAAAAACCATCATTTACCTCATTAAATCGAATTTTCACTGAAAAATGGAGTGTTTATGCGTAAAAATGCTGAAGATGCAAGAACGATTGACATTTATCATGATTTTAAGAAGAGGCTCCAGAATGTCTACTTGAAATACAAAAAAAAATATTTTTAATATTGTAGCAAAGATACGTGATAAAAAAAGTAATGTTTAAAGTAATTGTTTTTTATAAACCACTTGTCGAAATGATCTACTAAAAATACGTAGAAAATGTTTTAATAGAATACTTGAGCGAACACTTTACAGCAGTATTTGATCAAATAATGCAGAAATAAATTAACAATATGAAAAACTTAGAATGATGGTGTATAAAATCAAATACGAGCCCTCTAAAATATATAAAATAGTACTTACTTTTTAATTTTTATATTTGTAGCACAAATTTTTCTTGTAACACAAAACGAACACGTTATCACAAAGGTGAACTGCAGACTGTGAGTGTAACAGAATGTAGCCGTACATTAAATAGGCTGGCTGATATGACGTAACTCGATTGGAAATTAGTGGAACTGCAAGCTCAGGCTTGTATGCACGTGCACCGGATGTTGTCGACTGTAAAGACGCTGAAGCGTCAGAGAATGTTAAAAAGTAATTTATTAATATCCGATAACGTTCAACGTTCGCGATATCAAACTACACATTAACTTTATATATAATATTTCAAGGAATTTTTGTGATGTAGGAAAAACTTATTAGTAACTATACAGGGGTAATTAAAAATTATAAAATAAAAGAATTTTGAGAAATTAAATTTTAAATTGGTTCTATTACGAAAAACGGCTATAACGGTTTGCAAAGTAATTGTATATACGGTGTCGATCAAAAATTACTTTAAAAATAAAACGAATTTTACTGTTAATAATAAATATAGGTATAGTACCATACGAGATATATGACACTATGAATGTTAATATATATGCTGTAATATAAATGTTAATTTATTGATATGAAGAAGGTCTCTGACACAGTAAAAATAAACAACCTCCGAATCCATACATGTGACACATCAAATGAAAGAAGAGGATCTAACGAATATATTAAGGTAGAAAAACAAAACATGATGACTACTAGAAGGGCACTATACACTATCTTTGTGCTATTAATGAAAGTCTATCGAAAGGCTGTCGAAGAACCGTCTATGACCAACATATATATTCTTACAAAGACCATTGTTCATTATCCACTTTAAAACCATAAATTACTTGCTCGTCGTAGATAAAATATAGTATACCAATGTTTACGCTTTCCCCTCTGCTTTCATTTAACAGTTCGTACGTCAATCGGATAAATAACAACTCATATCTACGGACTTGTGTATAGTAGTGGTCATTCAAATGTTGCTTGTACAGAACATTTAAGTCCTTGTCGGTTTGTGATCATCCAACTCATATCTATGTCAAGTAATATGCGTTAGTTGTTTGAACGTAATGTATGGATGGTAAACATTCGTTAATTCATTAATTTTCTTATATCTGAATACCTTTGTAAAATAGATCACATGCATGTAGGTGGCGCTAGAGTCAGGGTTTGGTATTAAAACATAACCTTATTTTATTCTGCCATTTATTTACATAGCGATTTCAGTTTTAATAAGTTAATTAGGATATTTAAATCGTTTGGGCACTTTTATTAAAACTTTATAGTATGCCTTCAAACAATGCAATCAAACATTGTCAGTTTCCAATAAAACTGGCAATGTTTAGTTTCATAAATTCCCATTAAATTAAACTTTACAAAAACGATGGTTAATTGTTATCAGGTCTGAAAAAAATATTAGCAAGCACACAAAAATCTGTTCCAGGCACTTTTTAAATGAAAGTTATACCGTTACAAGTTTGGGTAAGTTAAAAAATACTTATCCTAATTTTTTACATTTTTATTGTCTTGTTTTTTTAGGACAATGGAAGATCCTTAAAAACATGCAGTACCTATAGTAAATTTACTAAAAGAACGTTCGAGATTCCAATGAATGACTCTAGGAGGAGTAATAGATATAGAAAAATACTTTGTGCAGCAGTATTGCCACCAAACAAACAAAAAGACCAAACAGAAACAGAATTATTACAAACAGTTGAAATTAGTTGAAAAAGGTGAAATTATATATGTATCTGATATTTTTGGTGGCAGTATTTCAGATAGTAAAATTACAGTGCGGAACTTATTGAAGAAGGAGAATTTATTTTAGCGGTCAGGGATTTTAGTATATAAGATTTTTTAGAGGAAAAAGGGAAAAAATATACCTCCATTTAAAAAAGAAGCTTAGTTATTAGAAGAAATAATAAAAACAAGGACCGTTGCCAATCGTAAAATCATCGTTAAAAATATTATTCTTCTTCTTGTAGTTCCTTCTCCTAACAGAGGTTGCCTATTATCACAGCTATTCGTACCTTATTGGTGGCTGCTCTGAAAAACTGAGCTGAAACTATACCACTCTTTTAGGTTTCTTAAATTTTACCTTGCATTACGAACCTTAATATCTCATATTTCGCACCTCTGGTAATCTGGTCTAAATATTTCAGCTTTCTTGTTTTGATGTGCTTTATCACCTTGAAATCCCTTCAAAGCCTTCTTAATACTTCTGCATTTGTAACACTTTAGATCCATGGTATTTTCAAAATGCGTATAAAGCACATCTTAAATGACTTCAACTTCTTTATATTATTCACTTTTAGTGTCCAGCTGTCCATTCCATACAACAAAGTCGAGAACACGTAGCATCTTAAGGCTCTTACCCTCAGCTCCAGAGATAGCTGCTTGTCTTACAATAATTTCAATGCTTGCCCTTATTTCTCTACCTTGGTCATTGTTTTCATTTATCCAAGTTCCCAGATATTTGTAATTATTTACTCTTTCTACTTATTTGCCCTCGATATCTAGCCTTCCTACTATATGTTGCTTGAAAATAATCATATGTACTTGGCTTTCTTAACGTTCATTTGTAAAAGTCCATATTTGATACTGACTTGATGTAATCTATTTATTAAGCATTGCAGTGCTTCTAGACTGTCTGCTAAAATAGAGGTGTCGTCTGCGAATCTTATGTTGTTCAAGATTTTTCCGTTTTAATATACTGTTGAAAATATTATAGGATTTTCAAAAAAATATAAAATACTGAAAGATAGAATTTCTTCTTAATTATTCTTATATATAAATGAAATAATTTATAACTTTTTCAGGATTTGTAATTGTAAAAATAGCATAAGTAACACTTGCAAATTGTTTGTCCATCTATATATCCACCTATATTGATTTATTAAAATTTCTGGTAGGATAGCACTTATTTTTTTTATTAGTTTTACGTAATATAATATTTGTGACTTGTTACTATTTTTTTATCAACTATAATTTGTTTTAAACTTGAAAAATATAATACGTAAAACAAAACAAAACAAAATAAAAAACAAATTTTTAAATTAAAATATCCATTATGCAAAAATGTTTAAGCCAAACATTAAATAACTCATTTATTTCACAAACTTTAAACACTGTGAAACTATAGCTGAAAATCTGCAAAAATGTATTAAAATGTATTGAGGAATAGTATGAGGTTATGATTCAATACCAAACCTCGACGTAAGCGCCCCTTACGGATATTTTTTTAACTGACTTATAGCATGTGATCTCTTGTTGTAAATAAAATATAATATGTAACAAATCGATATCGTATATCAATAATCATATTTGAGAGTTGTGTATAGTAGATACAGTTCGGAGGATACTTGTAATGGCCGCTCAGATGAGATTTATATATTTATGTTTAGTAATTGTTGACTTCCCTCGTCTTTCCTGCGGTGTCCAATATAATATTTTTTGTCATTCTGTTGTCACCCATTCTGTGGACGTGTCCATACCAGTGTAGTTGCGATGTCCTTCGTTATTCTGTGTTTAACGGTTTTAATTTCTTATTCTTTCTTCTCTCTGCTATACGTCTGATATGAGTTAGAACGCGTTTGCTATACATCTAGTATGCGTTAGATAGCGTCAGGTATATTGTCTGCTATATGTTCGATCGCGTTAGATATCTGTTACAGTTCGTTTACAGTTAGGGTACGTTACATGTTTTGTCCGAAGTTCAAAATTGCTAAACACCGATAGGTTAACTTTGACTTATTTTCTAATTATTCTGATGCGATATACCTATCGTATGTCCTTTAAGAATATAACGTTTTTTTATATTCTATTACCTATTCCAGTATTTCAGAGTACAGTGTGGTAGACTGCAATAAGTGCGAAATAAAGCACGATATGTTGATTATATGTATATTTCGATTGTATTATGGATATCTAAACATTACATTATAATTCATTATTCCATGATTACCACATTTACATTTACCAAACAACCGATCCGATTCTTTGTTGGAGGAAAACGCTGTGAATTGGATATTTTTCTTTACATGTTCTATAAGTTTGCATGCGTATCCTCTTTATTGATGATGAGGTAATGTATATACGTAATCTAATATTCTTGGTGCATCATGCTGTCCGAGCGGATCAAACGTGCATTTTGATAATAGAACAGACGATACTGGTTCTCCGCTGATATAAAAAATATAGCAGGTAACTTCTGTGTTTGTCATCCATTGATCAATAAGTATGTCACCTACATTTAAGCGTTTTATTTTTCTGACTGCGTTCGGACCTCTGAACAACTTGATTTTATCCATCTTACTTCTCAGAAGGCTTAATACATACAGAATTTTATTCGGTCATGTAACCTCTATCAGGTCGACTTTTATCCCACACGACTGCACGCCTCGGGGTGGAATCTCTTTGGTCATTACTTCATTCTCATTGCATCGAGGGGCGTTTACATGCTAACATTCAGGCGTTTACTTAGCGTTCCTATATCATCATTGGTCGATACATGTTGGGGCGTGGTGCATGAGGGTACGTATCGGTTAAGGCGTGGGGTATTAGAATACGTAACACCACGGTTTGGGTGTTTACATGTCACCATTGGGCGTTTACTTAGCGTTCCTACGTCATCATTGGTAGATACATGTTGGGGCGTGGTGCATGAGGGTACGTATTGGTTAGGGCGTGGGGATATGAGAATACGTAACACCACGGTTCGGGGTGTTTACATGTCACTATTGGGCGTTTACTTAGCGTTCCTATGTCATAATTGGTAGATACATGTTGGGGCGTGGTGTATGAGGGTACGTATTGGTTAGGGCGTGGGGATATGAGAATACGTAACAACACGGTTCGGGGTGTTTACATGTCACCATTGGGCGTTTACATGTCGTCATTCAGACGTTTACTTGTGGATCTTCCTATACCACCATTGGTCGAAAGTACGTTCCAAGAGGGCATTCCTATGTCACCAGTGGTCGAGGATATGTTCTAACGTCACGAGTGGGGGACGTTCCTATGTCACCATTGGTCAGGCGTTTACGTGGAGGCGTTCCTATGACACCATTGGTCGAGAGGCGTGGGGCATGAGGATACGTATTAGACGGGGCGTGGGGATATGTGACTCTATTCTGTAATCTCCATAAAAATGTTACGTATACAGCTATGTGTAATATATTGGAGATCCATGTGAAGTAGTGATCAATCAGAGAAGATTATATGAATGATGTTTGTTGGTTTGGTCATACTGTAAGAATAATATACGTTCTTCGATTCATCATGTTCTATTTCCAGCGATAGCCGATGCTGTACGTTATTCCTATTTCAATAACATATGAATTGTTTCGAGATAGATAGAGAGAGAGAGATATTTTTTCGATGAGGTCTGTTTTTATATATTCATTATACCGTCCTCGTTCATTTAACGCTTTTATCGTTAAAATCGAACAACTATCACAGAACATTCTAAATTATGTTATGGTCGTAGATAAAATATAGTATGCAGCTCGTAACGGTTAGTTATTGGATTAAATAACATATTCGATACGTCCCACACTGTTAACATATCACAAGCTCTAAATTAACATCGGGATATAATACCGTTTTTGGCAATACCCCCGCTTACCCCTCCCCATTTACAACGACCCCTTTGTACGTCACAATCCGTCGAGCCAACGCACCTTTTTTCCAACGAGCCCTGTTACGCTTTAAAAGAATTGACGCTATTTTCTAGTTTGAACGATACGAAAAGAAGAAGAATTGACGCTATCATCACGTTTGGACGATTTCATACGAAAAGAAGAAGAATTAACGCTATTTTCATGTATCGACGACACCTCGAGTACCCCCGTCACCCCGGCACCCCTCGCCCGGTCAACCTCGCCCCTCGCCCTACCGCCCCCCACCCCATAGTCAAAACATATTACCCATAGCTGCGCGAAACCCTCCCCTTTTCATCGATACCTTACACATTGTTGTACGTTGAGTCGTTTAGATGTTACAAGCTTGGTGTCCTTTTGGCATTGTCTCATGCGTTTGTTTTTGTGTTAACGTATTCGTTGTCCCCTCCCCTTTCGATCGATACCACAGACGTCACGATCCGATGAGTCGTTTTACCCCCACCTCAAAATGAGGAAAAAATGACCAGAATGAACCTTAGCGATTTCTTATGGGATTTAACATGGGAAAATAGCCCGAACTGTCCCAGCCCCTTTACTTAAGCCACAGGTATTGTTGAAAATTTTAAATTGTTATGATAATTTTAATTATTAAAATAATTTGACGCCTATAATGACAACAATCAGCGAGTTTTGCATATTCTTTGTTAATTAAATTAAACATCAAAATGATACATACTAAACTTTTTCCAAAAATTTCCGAAATTTTAAAAATATTAATTCATAATCACAAACATAATAATACATACTGTAAAATATGTAAACAAAACCTCTGGTATTAAAATTAATATTTTTGTGTTAGACGATTTATTAAAGTTGTTAGTAAAATATATGGGTCATTCGATATCTATACAAACGCTATGGCATTGAATCAGTTAATTTTAACAATTTATATCCTTTATTCGATTTCAAAACATTTTTCAATTAAAACAGCATATGAGGTTAAAAACTGATATATCGCTTGTTTTTTTTTAATATTTAAATAACCAGTCACATAACTGTAACTACATGATAAAAAAACAATTTATAGTCCAGGTGGGATCTGTCGAAAACCAGACCATAATTTTCCATAGTAGTATTTTTTGCTGGAATCACTTCAGGATATATCTTATATCAATAATCACAATATGCGTCTTTCGCAAACCTTGTGTTTAATTTTTTATTCAATAAAATCTTTAAAAAAATACGTACTTCAGGCATTTTAATGTAACAAGGTTTAATATGCAAGCATAATATATTTTGAATTTGTTTTTAGATGACAGCACATATGTCACAAAAATTAAACAAATAGTTGTATCACATCGTAAGTTCAAATTCAGTATCACAGTTGCATGTATACATATAATAATATAACGTTCTTTTAAAATAATATAAAATATGCATTGTATGGCCAAAACGTAGTAAACAGAATCATACAACCTATTATGCTTATGTTATTTAGTGTCATGATTTTCAAATAAATTGAAACATCAAGAAAAAATTTAATAGTAATAAGAGTGTGAAGGACAGGATTATGAACATAGTGAAACTGAAAGGTAAAATAACTAAGATTGTCAAGTACCTAAATATTCAGATCATAATTAATTGAGCATAAACGCATCAAATTGCAATATCTGGGACACGTTATGAGAAATCAGCACCGTTACTCCCTGCTACAGTCTATATTGCAAGGTAAAGTCAAAGGTAAGCGAGGACCCGGTAAAAGGAGAATATCATGGCTGCGGAATTTAAGAACATGGTTTAAGAAAACCTCAACGGAGCTGTTTCGAGCCGCAGCGAGCAAGGTTATGATTGCCAATATGATTTCCAACATCCGAAACGGATAGGAACTAGAAGAAGAAGAATTAATTGAGGTTATACTGATTTAACATAATAATCAATAATAATTATTATCATTGATTCAAACGTAAACTATATTTTTTGTTGTTACTTGCTAGTGTGAAAGACGATAGCAGCTTGCAATAAAATAACACAAAGCAACTGCGGAGGAATCAAATAGTATTTCAAATATTAAGTGGAGGAGAAGCGTTAAGACACAACACAAGCAGGAATTTCCAATATGCTAATACAGAAAGAAAAATGGTATTTACCAGATTTTTGGTAACAGAAAATTTAGTTTTTACATACATCGAGAATTTTCATTATTATTGTATTACAGTTTTGACGTAATTAGTCAAAAATATTTCTTCATTTTAGAAGAAAACAGAAGTCGTAGGCGACATACATTAGCAAAAAATTGTAAATGTAATGAGAGAAAGAAACTCTTCGACTAAGGACTGGAATATGTATCGATAATAAGTAAAATCGTCCCAGCAAAGTCTATCAAGAAAATGAAAAACTGTGTGCATAGAAGCCTCTTTAAATGTAGTCGAATAATAACAAAGAAAAAACGAATGAAAAACTTTCTGCAAAAGTGCCTTTTTAAATGTAGTCAAATAATAATGAATAAGGAACACCAACAAATTTTTAAAGAGTTTTATAAATTACCTGTTACTGTAAAAAAAACTTTTTATTGTAAATAGAACAACGAGATTTCAGCCAGAATAACACCGAAAATAAAAAAAAGCCACGTAGTGAAGAAAATTTTTATTTTCAAGTATTTTTTAAAATCAAAGGAAAAACTGTCATAAATTTCATAGATTCACATTCAAAATAAAGGCCTTAAGCTATCTTTGTTAGAATCTATTTCACATTCAAAATAAAGGCCTTAAGCTATCTTTGTTAGAATCTCTGGAAATCAACAAATTAAAAAACACAGATATAATTCTGAATGACCAACTTAAGACAAACAGTTCTCCCTTTCTCAACCTATTTCATTAGAGACTATAAATTTGTAAACCCAAGCCAAAAATAGATCACTTGAGAAAGGCAATCAGCCGAAACAGCTGTAGTGATAAGATTTAAAATAAATTTTGTGGAAGTTTGAAAACAAAGTTTTCAGTGTTTTATTGTTACATATTAATATTTGCATATGGACACATTATTTATAATAATTTTTACCTATATGTTGACATACACAAGAAGAGTAGATGCAATTTGTGTGAAGAGTATCGTTTATTGGAACGAGAGACTAGAGAATAGATGCTTTGATAAAAAATCTACCATATTTTGGCTACATCATGATAAAAAGAATCTTACTCGAAAAAAAAAAAACGAAATCGTGAAAGGGTTGAACTCATTCCAGTGTTGTCTCTCGATCTTCAAAATATGCTAATCTCACCAAAAGCAGAAATAAGTATCTAATTTTTTTTACAAATCGATTTAACGTTTACAATCTGATTGCTCACATTTTTGTTTTTAAAGATATGTATCGTGCTTTTTGGATGTAGAAAATAATGGGCAGATATACTAATGACATTGCCAGTGCGTCTTACAAAATATTAAAAAGAGTGTTAGCTGATAATCCCAATATAACAGAACTAATCATGTGGTCAGATAGCTATGTTCCGCAGAATACGAATTCAGTGATTTCTCATGCTTTAGGGTATTTTATAGAAGAATATCCACATTTAAAAAATATTACAATGAAATTTTCGACCACTTGACATTCCTGAGTGCAAGAAATCAATCATATGCACAGTTTTGTAGACCGCTTATTTTCTAAACCTGAATATTATTCTCAAATTGTAATAATTTAATTTCTTCTTAGGTAAATAAAAAAACCTTTTGATATTATACAACTCCGCCTGGGTTGTCTGATGGGTGGATTGAGTAGCTCATCGGATGACACTGCCGGTCCCAAGCCCGGATAAAGGAGGAGGGTCCCCATGGCAAGGCTAGCCACCTACCTGGGGTAAAGAAACCCATATTGGCTCACAGAACCAAAGATTCAGCCTCGGATACCGGACGGAAATATCAAATGACGACACACGCTATGACAATGGAAAAACGAATTGGTAAACGAAAACCTAAAGACCCCATCACACGAATCGCGTGCTGGAACATTACGTCGTGGAACGGAAGAGACCAGGAGATCATAACAGAAATGAAGAAACACAATATTGACATCTGCGGAATCTCCGAAACAAAGAAAAAAGGCCAAGGAACATCAAAATACGGAGAATTTATACTCATATACAGCGGGAAAGCTAAACAAGAAAGAGCGCATTCAGTAGTTGGAATTTTGCTGCACGATAAATACACACAAAACATCGAAGATATCGAATACATCAACGATAGATTATTAAAAATCTCTATAAAAATGCGTAACATCACAACACACCTGATAAGCACGTATGCCCCAGACATATCTAAGCCCACAGCAGAAACTGAAAATTTCTATCAGCAACTACAAAACGTCGTAGATAACATAAATACGAAACACAAAATTATCGTACTCGGGGATCTTAATGCACGGATCGGAAACGTTGTCATACCAGGTATAAAACAAAAGTACAACAAAGAAATAATTAATGAAAACGGCGAAGCACTAATAGACTTTTGCGCTAGAAATGAAATGAGAATCAACAATACATACTTTCCTCATAAAGACCAACATAAATACACTTTTAACAATAATCGAGGCCAGCGATCAATGATAGATTTTATAATCACAAATCGAGCGATAACTCCGTCACAAGTACTTGATGTCAGAGCACTAACATCTGCTAACCTGGGGACTGATCATAACCTTGTTTTATGCAAGATGCTACTAGAACGTCCGCAACGAAACAGAAAACCCCCAATGTTCATCGAAAAACATAATATAGAGTCGCTAGCAACAGAGAGTACAAAACTGCTCTATGAGAACAGGATTACCAGCAAACTAAAAGAGATCGACTTAAAACCCGAATGGGGAGTAGAAGATACTTGGCAAAAAATTAAGAAATGCATCAACGAAGCAGCAGAAGAAGCGATTGGAAAGCGGAAAATTAACACGAGAGCGACAAACCACACCAAACCGTGGTTTTGCCAAGAGGTAAAAGAACTCTCTGAATTAAAACGCAAATGCTACCTGAGATATAAAAGCACGCAATCGGAAGAAGCTCATGCAGAATATGTCCAAATAAGAAACGAAGTAAACGCCAGAATAAAATCAATCAAAAGAGAACATTGGGCCAAATTCACTTGCGACATGGACTACGACCTATATGGTGCCCAAAAGAAAGTATGGAAAATGCTCCGCAACAGGAAAAAACCAGTTAACGAGTTCGTGCAGACCAAAGGAGTACCTATAGAGACATGGCAACAGCATTTTAAAGAGCTATATGATGCTGAAGAAACGCTGAATATAAACGAAGGCGAAACAGATGTGAGTGCTACAATCAATGACGAAGAAGTAGAAGCAAAGATCAAAAAGCTAAAAAACAGAAAATCACCGGGAACGGATGGTATACCCAATGAACTTTTAAAATATGGAGGCCCGGAACTTGCAAGTAAACTGGCACAACTATTTAACAAAATATTAAACAAAACAGAAACACCAGAGGAATGGCATAATAGTATCACAATCCCCATATTTAAAAAAGGACAAAAAACCTGCCCACAAAACTATAGAGGAATAACCCTCTTAAATACAACAATGAAACTTTTCACGGGTATTCTCAAGGACAAATTGGAAAAGCAAATCACTAATGCTGAAGAACAACAAGGTTTTACAAAAGGGCGGTCTATAACAGACGCAGTATTTATAATAAAACAAATAAAAGAAAAAGCTATAGAGTTCGGCATGCCAGCGTATATTTGCTTCATTGATTTGACGAAGGCATTTGACAGAGTTCGCCTGGGAGACATTCTAAATATATTAATAGAAAATGAAACACCGACCAGTATAACAAAGATACTCCATAACCTAAATAACAACAACGTAACCAAAGTTAGAGCAGGAGACGAATTCACTGAAAATATTCCAACACCGGGAGGAATTAGACAAGGCGACAGTTTAAGCCCCTTCTTGTTTAATCTTCTCATGGGCAAAATTATCAACAAAGTAACATCTCTTAATCTCGGATATAGAATGGGCAACAAAAGAATTGGTATGGTGTGTTACGCAGACGATGTAGCAATTATTGCCGAATCAGAAGATGATCTCCAAAGGCAGCTCTTTCAGTTCTTTCAAACAAGCCGACTACTAAATATGAACATCTCTACCAACAAAACTAAATGTATGACAATAGCAAAAGATCCGCTCAGATGTAAGTTAGTGGTTGAGGACAACCCCATAGAACAGGTGATGCAATTCAGATATCTGGGCATAGATATATCAAGCACCCACGACCCAGTAAAGGACCTGAGGAGTCAGATCAACAAAGCATCTGCACTGTCAGGATGTCTGCGGGAGATAGTCTGGTCAAATCCGTATATGCGCACAGATAGTAAAATTAGAATCTATAAGACTTGCATACGACCGATCATGACATATGGCATAGAAGTGCGCGAAGATACCAACAAAACGAAACAGATGCTAAGGGTTGCCGAAATGAAAACCCTAAGAACAATAATGGGGAAAACAAGAAGAGACAGAGTGAGAAATACAAACATTAGAGAGCAGTGCAAAATTCAAGATATTGTAAGATGGGGAAGGCAGCGCAAGAGGATGTGGTACAACCATGTAAGACGAATGGATGAGAATAGACTCCCAAAAATTGCCCTAGAAAACAATCCGCCCGGTTCAAGACCCCCCGGAAGACCACCTAAAAGATGGAGGGATAGTTGGCAATCTACCTCCCAAGAAATTAACCAGAGGCAGCTTCAGAATTAAACAGATCGAAAGATCTACAAAAAGTAGTAGAAGAAGAAGAAGATATTATACAAATGCAGGAAATAATTTTAAAAATTTCCAAGAAGGTGGACTGTGAAAAGTAAAGAAGGTAATATTGTGAACTGAAAGAATTTGTTTAAAATCAAAGTTTATGGAGTGTCCAAATACCAAAAAAGTTATCAAATATCTTAAGACCCATTTACACGGGTAGAGTAATGATGCAAGTACTTGGTAGAGTAGAGTAACTCTACCCGTAGAAACGCTCAGCGCAGTAGAGTAGCAAGTAGAGTGCATAGTAGGTAGTAGAGTAGCGTAACTAGCAACATGTGGCAAAGTAACTCTACTCTACTACCACCACCACCGTCAAAATGTCCAATCGCCTGCGCACTCTACCCATGAAATGCGGTCAATTCTGGTAGAGTAGAGTAGGTAGGAGAATGCATAGGATGCTGTCATTCCGGCTGGAGTTGTGTTTTGTGTAAATAGTGAAAATTAAGTTCACCGAAGATGAAACTTTAAAACTTGTAGAGATGTATGGCGAATACCAGTGTTTATGGAATTTAGGTAGTATACACTACAGAAATAAAAGTATGAGGCAAGCGGAGATGGCATCACACACGTCGGAAACCAACTTTGAAATTGCAGGTCTTGAAACCCAAAAAAATGAGAAAGGCTTCGATAGCTGTTCCCTGTACCTAAAATATTCAACATAATCTTAAGGCTGTTTTAGCAGTTCAAGCACACTGCGATTTGAAATGAGCGTATCACTTACATTTCTACACTGCTTACGCGAGACTATCTTTACTCAGTGGCGTCGGCCAACAGGCAACAAATGCATTACTCTCCATTCAAATTAGTTTTAACATGAACTAACTGACCGTACGCTCATGAGATTTGAAGTCACGTAGGCGATAACGCGACAATGATGAGTAACACGTTTCACTATTAGATTTTAGTATTTTTTAGCAATTTTCTTCAAAGTTTGAACACGCTTTTCTCGATTATTACTGGACACAGAAAGGTGAAAAAAAATCAACGATTACAGAAAAAAAAACTCTTTCAAGCGATGGGCGTAAAAAGTTTGGTTATAATAGAACGTTAAACAGTATAATCCAATTTTTCAACAGAAGTAACAAAAAAATAAAAAAAAGTAAAACCATCATTTTAAAAGCAACATAGTTTCGAATATTGTGTCCAAATTTCGAGACATTTTGTCGGTAAAGAACAGTTTCTAGGTTTTGGTGCACCGATAAAACAGTTTTAAGCTTCACTCTTGGTTTTATTGCATCCCTCATAAACGTGTCTTGTCATTCTATTTTGTTATGCACTATATTCAGAAGTTCTTTGAATCTCCCTGGGGTCATCCTTAGACACATCTCATTATCCTACTCATCTTATAAGGCTAGTTCTCTTAGCAAAAGAGCTGAAGCCCCGTGTGTATTCCTTCTTTTAAGCCACACTATTATCCACTTCTTTCTTTGATTGTTTACCTGATCATCGATAGCTTTAGCGACTTCAGTTACAAATGGATTTACAACTGTAGCTAAACAATTTTGAATCAATTTTCTTTTTCTTAAAGTCACTAATCACTAAACAAATACACACTCCACAATATACTAGCATCAGTACTATACTTGTAACTCTCCTCGTGTAAACGGTATCAAGCCATTTTTGGTAGACTCTACTCGCTACTCTACTCTCCTCGCAACTCTATCCGTGTAGACAAGTCTTTAGAGTTACTTTTCTCCGTAAATACAAAATCTAACATAGAACCTTGTAATAAGGAGCCAGCGATGCTGTAAAAGAATTTATAGAATGTAAAAGCTTCGTTTTTCAATTTTAAATAATATTTTACTAAGTTAGAAATTTTAAATTTAATTTTTATTGTTTAAAAATAGCAAGAATTGAAAAAAGTGTACTTTCACATAACTAACCGCCTTTAAATTCCGCCTACAAAAACAAATAAAACGACTGGAAGGTGTGCTTACTTTTGCTTATATGGTTTTAATAGTTTTTGCATAATAATTTTGAAATGCAGGGTTCATAAAAAAATTTAAAATTTGCGAAATTATGCTGGTCAAAAAATAAGTACATTAGAAGGCTGTTTTATCGGTGCACCAAAATTTTTTCTCTGTTATTTACCGACGAAATGTCTCGAAATTTGGACATGTTATACGAAATTATGTTGCCTTTAAACTGATGGTTTTACTTTTTTTATTTTTTTGAATTTTCTGTTGAAAAATTGGATTATACTGTTTAACGTTCTATTATAACCAAACTTTTCACGCCCATCAGTTGAAAGAGTTTTTTTTCTGTAATCGTTGATTCTTTTTTCACCTTTCTGTGTCCAGTAATAATCGAGAAAAGCGTATTCAAACTTTGAAGAAAATTGCTAAAAAATACTGAAATCTAATAGTGAAACGTGTTCCTCATCATGTATTTTTAAGTATTACATTAGGTTAGTGATATAAGTTATAAGAGACAAGATAAAAAATGAGTCCCAGTAAACGTCCTATGTCAAGGAAATGGAGAGCAATTGCACTGCTTTAGTATTTATTATTTATATTACAACCGTTTTTAAAAGCTTTTATTTAACTTATATATATATATATATATATATATATATATATATATAATATATATATATATATATATATATATATATATATATATATATATATATATATATATATATATATATATATATATGTTAAATAAAAGTAAAAAATTCAAAGGTAACAATTCACTGAACTTGAATGGTTCTGGTTATTCAGACATACAGCAGCAGCACGCTGCATTAAATATACCTGTGATTTCCTACAGGCAGTATGCAAAACATACGGAAACAGTTGCAGATATCATCGGCCAAACACTTTGTGATTCCTTAGAAGAGGCTGGACGGGAGGAATTAGCTTTAGCCAAAGAAATTGGTGAAGTAGATTCCGACGGAAATGGGTTAATAACCGTTATAGCTGATGGTGCTTGGTCAAAAAGATCGTATAAAGTAAATTACGATGCTTCTTCAGGTGTAGTACCTGACGTTGTAAAATTTATTAAATTAGTACGCCTTTGATTGATAAGACATGTAATTAGGCGAGATGAAGATGAAACGATCAGAAAAAATTTCGACCGAAGAGGACCAGTGGGAAGACGATCCAGAGGAAGACCAAAACTTGATTGTTGAGAGGCCCCGGCCCAGAGGCAGGGGCGAATGGAAGATTGTTCTGAAGAAGCCTTTGGCTCATGACGAGCTGAAATGCCACTGATATGATGAAATAACTATCCACGATTTGTGTTTTATTCATCAATTGGATACTTTTCTTATGTAACTGCAACCTATAAATATATTAAAATAATGTATATTCCATTCAGCGAACTTTTTCCTCGCAGTGCATCGCCTCGAAATACTTGCCAGATAAATACATTTACTATTATGATGGTTTCGCAGGTACCAATTTTTTATAGATAAATAAAAATATTTTTTGTTTAATTTTTACTACGCTAATATCAGTTTTCTCAAAAAATATTAACAAAATATTAATTATATTTTAATATTAATATAACAAAATTTAAATTTATTATAAATAAACACCATGGTGTTTTTTGCAGTCACGTTTCACAAATTTTTATTTAATACTATGTTTAGCTAAGACATATAAATTAAAAATGTGATTAATTATTTGTAAAACATTATCTACGATAATTAATCTAAAAAAAAGTATTCCGACAAAACTAATTTGAATGGAGAATAATGCATTTATTTTAAACAACCCGTGGGATGGCGCCACTGAATAAACATCCAAACTATTAGGAAGTCACGTAGGGTCTGACATAGCAGTGTAGCAAAGTAAGTGATACGCCCACTTCAAATCGCAGTATGCTATAACTGCGAAAACAGCTTAAGATTTTTTTTTAATAAACTTAGGGCCTATTGTTCGAACGCTAATCAAAACTTGATTGTAATCAAATATTTAATTAAAATCAAATACGTCACATTTTAATATAATACAATAATAATAATACTTAAGCAATTTTAAATAATTTTGACAGATGCTGTTGCGTATTTGATTGTAATTAAATATTTGATGACAATCAAGTTTTGATTAGCATTCGAACAATTGGCCTATAGTGTTGTTAACCTCTAATCGTTTACATAACTTCGTGACATAATGTTATAACTCCTGGTACTATTTTAATATGTTATAGTAATTAAACATCTTTTGAAGTGTCTCCGCTTTTGAAATTAAAAATTGTTTTCATTAGTTCATTTATTAGACATTCAGTCCACATTATGGAAAATCGGAAGCATGCTCTGCATTAGGCAGAGACTTATAATAGGCATGGGATTCTCTGGATAAAAACGGTAATAATAACATTAAATCGTTGTATTTTGCTAAAGATATTGGTCATTGTACATGGTCATACAGACATTGTAAATATAATATATTTATATATTATATTTACAATGAATCTCAGTGTCTAAAGATAATGGTTGGTGTGATTAGTTAGAATATAATAGTTTGTTGGTAGGAATATAAAAATAAGAAGCTGTTATAAAGACATTGTATACTTATAATAGAAACTATATATTTATTGATAAATAGCTTTTAATTTCCAAGCCACAAAGTTAACATTTTTTGTTTTTAATATTAATGTTGTATTTAACTCATAAAATATTTTTATTTAAAAAAGTGATAAAAATGAAAATTGATAAATAAGTTATCCACTTACTTTACGTTGAATAAATAATGATTTTCTTCACACCGTTTTCGTTTGACTACTTTTATCTCTTTTTTTTAGATGGAAGAAAATAATAGTTCATTATCAGCAACGCGTCGGTGTATAGTGGCGGTACTGTGCGGAAGAGTGAGTTTGTTCTTGATAATGACAGGCTATGCTCTTTTCGGAGCTATCTTATTTAAGACGATTGAAGGTGGCGAGGAACAGGATGTGTCTGTAGATTTCCAAAAAAATCGAGAAGAATGTTTAAAGGAGCTGTGGCTAATAACAGGTTGGTAAAGTTACTTTTTTTTAGTAGTACAAAAAGCGATAAATTCATATTAATTACACATAAGATCGGTAAATATACTAAAATAGAAATTTCTAATAAAAGCAACATTTAATTATATATATATATATATATATATATATATAATATATATATATATATATATATATATATATATATATATATATATATATATATATATATATATATATATATAAAACTCAAATTAAATTACTATGTCTTCTAAAATGGGATAAGATATTTTTTGTTTTTCAAATATACCATACAAATAAAAATAAATATTTAGTTATTTTATGTATGATATTGATGTCATAGCTAAAATGATGCAAACTTTAAGGCCAGAAAATTAATAAAGAAAACAAACTCGATGCATTGAAAACTGATTGCTAATATTTTGTAAATCATCCTTCATTATCAATTACAGCCTGTAGTCGTCTAGGCGTTGATTCGACCAATTTTCTAGTGTACTCTTAAGAAATTGTGTCCCAAGCTTCAGTAATTTCTACTTTCAGTTCAGTGCTATTTGATATTGGGACACTATTTACTTTATTTAAAAAAAATATTAAAAATCCTTTATGAAAGGTATATAAATAATTTAAAAACCCAATCGGGCTATATCACAAAATGTTTTCGGAATCCATATTCCATCATCAGTGTCCTAAAAAGTATATAACCACTTAATTAAAAAGAACGTGAAATTTAAATTTTGACCAAGGTTAATACAAAATGTGGTTAATACTTACTAGGTATACATGTATGTAGCCACTAAATATGTGGGTAAAAACCCGTTAAAAATTGTTTGTTTAAATTTAGTTTACATTATGTGTTATTAATTATTAGGATGTTAAAGTTACCAGTAGATTTGGTAACATGGCGACATATGACTCCACGTGAAGTTGCTAGTCCTGAGACAGGTGTGTCTACGAGGACTTGATGAAAGCAACTGATTGAAATGACAATCTTGACAAGTTAGGACGGAAGTCGGAACAAAGCAGTCAGTGTAACTTTATGTGTCTACTTAAGACAGAAGCCAACGCTATTTAAAAATTGTAAAAGTTAAAATAAAATAATATAACAGTATCAACCATCAATGTTGTTGTTTTAAATTATGTATGTGAATGAATTGTGGTGAGAAAATTATGTGGGTATTGTTAGGCAACCAACTATACATGTGTCTAGGAGTGTTATGAATTAGAGATTCTAATATAAGGCCCTTTATGTTTCTTCAACATTTGGTACCTGGAAAATGGAAACTAGACATATGTGGGAAGTTGGATTCTTGAAAATTTATTGTTATGGGTGAAATAGGAATGAATATATTTTATATTTGAAAGTGGTATTGAGTGAATAAAATAAAAACTTTTGTAATATAATGTTCATGTAATATTTAACTTATAACTTAATTATAGAAGGCCCTATATGTCAAAAAACAACATTTGGTACCTGGTAAATGTAAAACTTTTTAAGTTACAAGTTCATGAACATAAATAACTGATTAAGTGTTAACGGACGAAGTGGTTTAGTTGTTTTTTGTGTGATTACAATTATATGAGATGAACAAGAATTGATGGTTGGGACGTGGTTTTGTAATATGTTGATCATATAGTACTCAACTTATAACTTAAGAAGAAAAGGCCGTATCTGTTATAAAGCAACACTAGGTACATGAGAAATATAAAAGATAAGTTCATGAGTTTAGTGGACTATTGGTATATATTGACAAGAACTGTGAAAATGAAATGGTTGTAGGTGGCTCTGTTAAATTTAAGTAAAAAGGAGAAAATTATGGTGTTTTTAAAAAAATTGTGAGAACGAGGAAAGACTACAGAAGGCTGAGGTCTTCTAAGATCCGAAACCAAACCCTAAGGGAGTTGTGTGGATGAGTAAAATAAGAACTGAATAGTTTAGGAGGGGAATGACGAATAATCTACTCTGAATTTAGAGGTGTCGAAAAGAAGCATGGAAAACATTAGGTATAGTGGTCAGACTTGAAGTTTGGGTTGAATAGAAAGAAGTGGGGAAATATGGAGAGTATGATGTATTGAAAAGAGAGGTTTTAGAGTGAACTAAGGAAGATAAGTATTTGACGAACGAATAATGATAAATATAGATTTTTGTTGTAGAAGTAAATTAAGGATGTGGGTTATGAGAATAGTTGGCGATGGAGAGGAGGAAGTTCGATTGAATGAGACATGACGATTAACGCAATTTGAGCTTTTTTGTTTTTCTTTAAGAATTTCGAGGTCTTCGTATAAGTCTAATTTGAGGAAGTTTTTTGGGGGATATTGTGAATAAGTGAAACGTCTTCTGGGATATTGAGGGTGTGGTTGTGTTCTTTGAGATGTTGAGAGAAAGTGGAAGTATTTTCTCTTTTGTGTGCTCTAGAGAGCGTAAAGATAGTGATCTACATGTTCTACCTATGTAGATGGCATAACAATCTGAACATTTTGGTGTATAAACTTCACTACGGTTCATATAATTGATGGGATCTTTGGAATTAGATATGTGCTGAACCAAATTATTGGGTACTTTAAAGGAAATATGGATATTTTCAATCGAACGTTGGATGAGATTTCGAATATCTCCAGAAAGACTTTCGTGATGGTATAAGAGTAAAACGTAATTGGGCTTGGTGGTAAGGTCTTTGGGGAACGCAGTCTCCTGCAGGGTCTTAAGGCGTCTTTTGTGGATAAATTTTTTGATGATGTTGTGATCATATTTACTGTTGACTGCTATTTGTCTGAGTATGTTAAGTTCTTTTTTGTAGTTTAAATCTGAAAGTGGAATGGGTTCTAAGCGATGGATGTAACTATGAAAAGCTGCGTATTTATGTGACACGGGGTGGTTAGATGAGAATGGAATTACGTGGTCAGTCTGTGTGGGTTTCCTATAGATACTGAAGTCGAAGTGGTCATTTAATCTGGTAGTGGTGAGATCAAGAAAATTGATGGATATATATATATATATATATATATATATATATATATATATATATCTATATATATATATTTATATATATATATATATATATATATATATATATATATATATATCTATATATATATTTATATATATATATATATATATATATATATATATATATATATATATGATGGTATCACTCCTTCCTAATACGTCACCCAAATGAAGGAATAACAGCAGCTAGCTCAGTTGTAGCCGAAGCAGACATAAGAAACTGGTTTATTAATGTAGAAGACTATTTAAAGGAAAAACATTTAAGATTCTTGAAGATCCCAGCAGAATCTACAATGGAGACAAAACCTGTTTTTGACTTTGCCCAAAAAACAAAAAAGTTCTTGCACCAAGAGGAGCGAAAAAACGTTTATGAAATACAACATCATTCAAAAAACAATATCACAGTGATATTTACATTTTCAAAAAAAAAAAACAAAAAAAAAACGAGTTTCCAGCTGTTCTCCAGTTGTTCTCCGTGCCTAGAGGTTTTCTCCCCGGCTCTGGAACTCATTTTTTTACAATGTATGTTACCTGAAGTCATATTTAATTTAATAATAAACATCACAGTTTTTTAACAATAAGATGTATAATCTTTTACAACTATATGTAATTTAAAGGGTTATTACCCATGTATTTTTGGTGGCTCAGGCATTTTAACCTAGCGATTTTAAATCTGATGATGGACTGTTTAGTCCGAAAACGTTTGTTTTTTTGATGTAGCCCTTTTAAGGGTTTTTAAATAAATTTACCCACTTACGAAGACTAACCTCTTTTTTTGTGATACGTGGTATACAGCCACCTACAGGAATTGTTTTCCTTGTGGATTTACATTTTCTGAAAATTTACTGAAATTGTTGAATCTGTACCTGACACCTGGGGAATTGGATGCAGTGATAACGGTTGGATGAAAAATCAGCTGTTCTACGAATATATAGGAAACATTCTTTATCCTTACTTAAGCAAAAATATCATCAAATTTCCAATAGCCTTGTTCGTCGATGGTCACAGCACACATTTAACCTATGAAATAAGCGAATTATGCACAAAGCTACAGATAATTCTAATTGCTCTGTACACTAACTCGACTCAAATCTTGCAACCTGCAGGTGTGTCCGTATTTAAGCCCTTAAAAGAATGATGGAAAAGTGCTGTATTAAAGTTTCGGAGAGAGCACCCTACTGAAATTGTAACAAAGGACAATTTTGCTGCAGTTTTAAAAACAGTAGTTGATAATATAAAACCAAAAAATATTAGAAATAGTTTTCGTGCCTGTGGGCTTTTCCCTTGGAGTGTATCTGCAATTTATTATTCCAAATACACTGGCAGGACAAAAGAACAAGATAGAGACACGGAAGTCAGTAAAATTACATTCGAAACATTTAAAAAGATTGTTGGAGAGGAAAAAATGGAAAGCCTTAAAATCTTTTTTGAACGTGATGATAATTCCGATTTTTGACGTTGTATTATGATTATAAAGAATTTTTGGAGGCAAGTCCAACCGTGAATACTGATCAACTGGAAGATATGGATAAAGGCGAAGATACATAGCAGCAAGGAGGAACGGACCAATTCCATGGGACGATCCAATCTGAAATCTGTGAGCCAGAATTAACTATTAAAATCAGAAATTTACAGGATGAAAAAAATGAGGGTTTTATTAAGCATACTTCGAAAATTATCCTAAAGGAGCAAATGTTTGACATTGAAAATATTTCTATTCTAATAGAAGAAAATACTAGCTTCGACAACCAAATGCCTAGCACTTCATCGCTCGCCTCTGAACACGTCTTATTAAATAAGTCGTCTTAATCAATCAGCGATTATGTTATTTCGCCGAAAACTTCTGAAAGGAAAGGAAAAAGAGAGACGGAGAAACTACCATTTGTTTTGACTTCCTCCGTTAGGAAAAAGGCAATTAATGAAAAAATGGCTATAAAAAAGAACTAGAGATGAAAAAGAAGAAACGTAAGACTGAAAGGTTAAACAAAAAAGAACTAAAAGGAAAACAAATTATTAAAAAAAGCAACAACAAAAAGAAAGCCTAACATAATTATACAGAAAGATCACCAAACAACACTAATGTTAAACTTGTTTTTAAAAATAATACAGATCCAGAAGCCGTAACAAGCACAGCAGGTGATATAGAAAACAATGATCCCAATATGAAATATTATCCAAATGTAAGTGTTAATAGCGGTGCAACCAAGGAAGTATCTAAAGTAGTACACGCAGACGATGGTGATATTTTATTCAACGTAACGGAAACCTGGCCAAAAATGGACTTTCAAGATAGCCCTAAAAACATCCAAAGTTGTCTTACTGTTGTGCCAGAAAAAACAAAAAGAAAACTGTTTAGTGACAACAGTCAAGACGGAATCATTAACACGAATATGGTTATTATTACACCATCTGCTCCTAATCCATTTAAGAACAAAACTATATACACTGGGCTGTACTATACGTGTGTTAATAATATAACACGTAGTCAATATGGAGTAAAATGTTCAAATTGTTCCAGAATCTACCATATAAAATGTATTTCCAAAAATAAGATGTTATCCTCCGAAATGGAGAACTTTTTGTGTAACGTTTGTTTTGACAAGATAACATTGTAATTGGTTTGTAATTTCTGGCATTTATTAAAAATTTTTGAAACCAAATTCGTCTTTGATCAATAAAATTATATATAATTTTTAATGGTTTTTTAGTGTTTTAACCAAAATTAAAATAACGCAGGTAGGATACATAAATAAGAAAAATATGTAGGTACCTAGGATAACTTAGCTTTTTATTGGTGGCCAATTACTATCTACTTATTATGCCAATCATTTTCAAAATTGGGCCAATCACTATAAAATCTGCTTTTGCAATAATAAAACTTTTTTTATTAATATTAAACATTTGTAAACAATAAATGACATACGGAGTCATAAAGAGGATACTTTACTCTAATATTTAGTGTATTATTTAAATATATGGTTTTTAATACAAATTAATGACTAACACATTTATCAAACTCCAATGCTTAAGTGGCCAATGAGTTTGAAAAGATACTAAAGCATCCCTGCCATCGGGCCAAACGACGAATGTATATCGTCAATATATCGTAGCCAACATGTGGGCTTGAGCATTGATGTGGATAGTGTTCAGGTCTCGAAGTCTTTCATAAAGATATTGGCAATTAGTGGAGATAAAGGGGAGCCCATTGGGGTACCATTTATTTCTCTGTAAAATTTGTTTTGGAAGATGAAATAGGTGTTGGACATACAATGTTTAATGAGAGATAAGTGATCTTGTTGAATACTGTATTTCAGAATGTTTAAAGTTTCATCAATTGGAATGTTTGTAAAGAGTGAAACAATATCGAAACTTACTAGAATGTCTGACGGTGATATAGGGTATTGTTTAAGAAGTTCGATTAAATGAAAAGAGTTTTTGACGAAGGATGAAGCATTTTCGGCGAAAGTTTGTAGAGTTTTGGCCAAGGGTTGTGTAGGGCAGTTGTATGCACTGACAATGGGACGGAGAGGAATATCGGGTTTATGAATTTTGGGTAGGCCATATGTTCGAGGTGTTAAAGACTTGAAGACTTTTCACGAGGAATTAGAGATTTTTTGATGTCAACAGGAAGAGAGGTTTTATTGATAATGGCTTTTGTTGTTTTCTCCAGATAGGTTGTTGAATTATTAGGAATTGGTTTGTAGTCTGAAGTATTAACGAGACTTGAGAGTTTATTAATGTAAGAAGAAGTGTTTATGATAACGGTGGCGTTTCCTTTATCAGCAGGAAGAATGACTAGATTTGGATTTGACTGAAGTTCTTTGAGGGCTTTTTCTCGGGTTGGCTAATATTTTGAATAGTCGTCTTTGAGTTTCTAAGAACTCTAGAGATTTCTTGCCTGGTTATTTCAGCATCTTCGGAAGATAAACTGGAGATGGTTTCTTCAGTTTGACAGATGATTGTCTCAGTCGGAATGTGACATGGGGTAACAGAGTAATTGAAACCTTTTGCTAAAGCTTGAGTATATATATATATATATATATATATATATATATATATATATATATATATATATATATCTATATATGTATATATATATATGTATATATATATATATATATATATATATATATATATATATATATATGTATATATATATATATATGTATATCTATATATATATATATATATATATATATATATATATATATATATATATATATATATATATATGTATTTATCGAGAAAAGGAGTACGACCGTCAATTCAATATAAAATAAGGATCACTCGAAGAGTGGCGGGTTTTTCGGTCAAAAATTGGAGAAAAAAGACAAAGATGATGGCTACTTCATCTATTTATTGAAAACGTTTCGCTATCCAATTTGATAGCATCATCAGTTCATCTAAAAAGAACAATATGAAAAACCTAACATCCACTGAAAAGCTATTAAGTATGTTACCAAAAAAGATATGTAGCAGTCAAAATACATATATGTATTTATATACACCGGGTGGCGAATCGTCAAACGGGCCATAGGAAACTCAATGGGTAATTTTAAATTATTGAATTGCTGCTTCCCTAATTATTTTAGATCAAAAGTCATAAAAACTATTTGTAGAGGACTAAATTCTAAATTAAAAACAAATGTTAAAACTATTCTACGAGTCAAATGTACTTCAAAATTTTGCAAAAATATAATAGATTTTTCAGACCACCCCTAATAGTTAGGCCACACGTAATACAAGAATATATTAAAAAGTGTGTGTTCTATCCATTTATTATATCGATGTCAGATGTTTGACAATTTGAATTGACAATTTTTTTTATTTTATGATCAAATTATAAACAATGAATTTTACTAAATACTACTACTACTGAACAATATTACTTTGTGAACAATAAATTATATTGTTTACAAAACGATCAATATAATGAAATGTACTCAGTTGACGAAAAATCGCATAATGTTGTATTCAGGCAATAGCGCGAACCTTTTCCTGTCACTACCGGATCTTTATTTAACGTAAGATATTCTAATACACTAAAATTTAATTCCATGTTAAGTTATACAACAATTCAATGAATTCCAATATACTGTTACTGTGATCTTTATTCCTAATAATAATATATGATAATTTCTAAACATAAAACTATAACAAATGTTATAATAAAACATGAATAAAACATCTTTATTATTACTCTTTTCTCCTTAACTGAGTACATTTTTTAATCAACTTAATTTTTCTTTTAAATAATAAATCACAAAATTTTGGCCATTTAAATCATAGATAAATATAATATAGTTGATTTAAATATTGTCAAATATTAGAAACGTCAATATGACAAAACGCAACACGTAATATACATTCTTTTCACGGCGTCTGGCCTGACTTTTAGGGGTGGCCTGAAAAATGTATTATATTTTAGCAAAATTTTGGAATACGTTTAAGTCGTAGAACAATTTTAACAATTGTTTTCGATACATATTTGAGTCCTCTACAAATAGTTTCTCATGACTTTTGGTGTAAAATAATTAGGGAAGCAGGAATTCAACAATTTAAAATTTCTCATTGAGTTTCCTATGGTCCGTTTGACGATTCACCACCCTGTATATATATATATATATATATATATATATATATATATATATATATATATATATATATATGTATATATATATATATGTATATATAAATATGTATATATATATATATATATATATATATATATATATATATATATATGTATATATATATATATATATATATATATATATATATATTAATAATAAATTATTATTAATATAATAATTTATTATATTAATTATGGTTAACAAGTGGAGTGATAGGATGTTAAGTCGAAGTACGATTTAGTTGTTAGGTGATTATCTGCTATATAATTTTGGTTATACAGAAATAAAGAAAATCTGGAAGTTTTCTTCTGTCTTTTGGCCAATATGTAGGTTCACCTGTATAATATCTTTTGAGGTTATTAATATTAATTGCCTGAAGTATATGTCTGCCACGTGGGTTTATCAATCTAGATCTAAAGCGGTAAGAAATTCACCTAAATTCTAGTGCAGTAAACCTACTGAACAACAGCAGGGAAGAGAGAAGACTTGAGAGGCACAAACCCTTGGACTTACCAAATAGATTTTTATAGGTAAATTGTTTAGAATATAAGAAAAACATTTTTTTAAATATTAATTTTGATTAAATTTAATAAAGAAGGTACCCGCATTGACAGATATTCTTCGCTTATGTTAATGCAAGTCTTTAATTGAAAAATAAAAAAAATATTTATTTTTACATCATTCAATATCCAGACTCTGTTGGCTATAGGCTTACAACAAACATTATACAATAGCATCATAGATTTCTTGTCAGACACACGCACGGTTCTATAAGAGTATTACGAGAGCATGAAACTTTTCATTATCGTGTGGATTTCAAGTTTAGATTTTCATCCTCCGTTTATCACAAATGGTATAACACCCTTACCCATTGTCTAGTCTTGTTTGTCTAACAAAGATGTCTTGATGGGTCCCTAGAACAGAAGCAAGAAGCTTAATTTATTAATTTGGTATTAGGGATAGTATTGTGCATTTGTCTTAAAGGGAATATATTACAACTGGCTGAACGACCATTGTCTATGCCATCAAAAAAATTATCATTTTTTTAACAATCCTATCTTATTTTAATTTATTATCGCCCATTTTTCCGACCACCTATGAGGTAGAGTCTGGACGAACGTTTTTTAAGTGGGATCCCATTAGACCTAATCAACCGACAAGTTGTTTACTATTGCAGCCAAGCTATTGTTATTTTCTTTGATGGTTCAGGCTGCGGTCCAGGATCTAATTTAGTATCAAAGTTTTATGTTTGCGAAAGAATGGGAGTTACATTTGACGTTAAAGTGGGTACTTTATCTTCAAACTCTTCTAATTTTTCGTTAATTTTAGACTTTACATATAGTCACTGCAGGTTTCACCAAAACAATTAAGGTACAATGCAGAGCATTTGAGACCTGTTTTTCGGCAACCACACATCTTCCAGTTTCGCTTGCATCTGCTAAAAATTAATTTCAGAAGTTCGGTCGCCGATTTAGGAGTTCATATAATGTAAAATTCAATGAGTTAAAATTGATCATTACAAAATTTCTCATGCACATCTAATAAGCTATACAAACTAAGACCAATTATCAATACTTTGAATGCCATTTTTCATATAACCAAACTCGGAAATTAAGTTAATTAATCAATGATAAATTTTACAGGTAGAAATTTTATCAAAAAATATGATCCAATAAAGTCGAGTAACCATATTTACAAAGTGTGGTGATTATGCACACCAGCGGGGCAAATTTGAAATTTGTCAAAAAAAATCCAAATTAGAAAAAGACTTTAGAAATTTCCCTTTGGATAAAGAGGAATATTGCAATAATTGGAGTAACAATAGGAGAAAAAAGTATAATATTTGACAAGTTTTTCTATTCACTTCTTATCTAGAAAAACTAAAAGCTGAAGAAACCCTACCTTGTGGGACTGGGTTACTCAAAAATTTTATTCCATACGTACATTCCGACATAGATCGTAGACGAGGTAGTTACAATTTTAGATTTCCAAATCTTGATACAGGTATCTGGAAAGAAAAAGACAACAAAATTGTTTTCATGGCTAGCAAGCTGCAGGGAAAAGATCTGACCACTTTACGTACATAAAAAGATTGCACAACTTTTTCCATTAGAGATCGCAATAATTATATTTGAGGTGTAGACCAAGCTGACCGTTTACGTCCCGTCTATGGTTTAAATCATCGTTCTAAGAAGATTTCAAAGAAAATGAGTCAGGAACAAACCCCGATAAATCAGTTTTTTCTCTTTCTTTGCCTCATGAATTGCCAACTAAATTTGGTTGTGAGTATAACAACGGTACCCAAGAATGACCTCAATTTTTTCTGTCAATAACAAAATTAAATATTTAAACAACATAGTAAGCCTTTTAGTAGCCTTATCTAAAAGTACGTATAAAAAATTTAAACAAAATATTTTGACATTTTGGTAAATATCGATTAGTTCATTTATTGGCTTCTGAACAAATGTCAAGTACTTTATATGTAGCTTTTAAAAGAGTTACTCATTTAAGGTAATACATTATATAGACAATATGTAACTAGTAACAACAACTGTTAAAATCATATAATTATAATATTTAAAATAGAAATTATCGAAATTACATGTACATCAAATTAAAACTTTTGTATTACAACTAAGTTAATTTCTGTCGGTATAAAGACCTCCATCTCGTGTAATTGGCAGTTATTTCTAAAACTTCACTAAAACAATATATTCTAACAGTTATCACTTGAAATTTGCAGCTCCGTTTTCGGAGTTTGCATATTCCGTTTCGAATCATAAAACTTTTGTTCCGAAAGTTTTTACCCATACAAATCATATTTCAATGTATCATATTACAATACCGTATATAGTTGATGTTTTGACGGGTTAAAGTTTTCATTACCATTTTCCTAATGAAGACAAGTCGCAACTGTTCGGTAGATAAGTTGAACGAGTTCAAATGTTTGTTAGTGGTAAGAATTTTAATATATATATATATATATATATATATATATATATATATATATATATAAATATATATATTGTTATGATGTGTTGTTGTCGTATGAGCAATGAGTAAATTTGAATGATATATATGTAAGTATAGAATTTTTATCGCGGTTCTCAAAGAATTAGTTTGTAAGTACTTTTTTAAATTATCTTTATTCTAAATATTATGAAACAAACATATCTATCTAATATAAGCAATATCAATTTAAAACAATCTATCTAAAATTTGAAATTCTTACAATTATTAAATTATTAACAAAATTTGGTACCTTCTTTCACTGAACGCCTAAAGTATTTCCAAAATTAAAGTTATTATCACCACTAGATATCTTCTTACTAAGCCTTGGTTATCCAACTATGTTAATATGTTCCTTCTTAATTATCTCCACTCACCATATAAATATATATTTAACTCCTTGTAATTTCCATATACTTAATGTACTTTGAAATATACTGGATCTTGTGGTTGTATTATTGAATGCTTATTTCAATTAATTAACTTCAAAACTGTCACTATATTACTGTAGTAATAATTAATCTCCAACTGTATTTAACTTAATAATTAATTTAACTTAATCAATGCCTTCTTCTAGCATTGAATAATCTCTTCATAACCTCATAAATAACTGACTTAATAATCCTTAAATTGTTATAACTAACTCCTCAATAATAATCTTGTAACTGATTTAATATCTTCTAACTAACTCACTTAACTCAATTATTAATCTTCTTGTAACTAAATTCTTGAATTATAACTTTACTAACTGATAACTGATAACTGAACTGGTAACTGAACTTAACTGAACTGAACTCATAACTGACCCTTTCGCCAAATTACATGGCTTTTTATATCCTTTCATTGTTTCCAGAATATTCTAGCAATAAATCATGTTCGAATCCTTCTATTTGTTCTATCTGGAATGATTTCCTGACTGTGATGTATTATGTAAATAGTCCCATTGACATTTCTAGAGTTTTCTATCTATACTTTACTTGAGTTTAGGCTTTCCAGATCAGAACCACACTATTATATGTAACTTAAACATTTATATTAAATATATTTTTACTATTTTACATCCACAATTATATTCTAAATTAACATTCCAAAAATAAATAACTTTTTGACTTTGACACTACAGTGTATGTTTGGTGGCATATGCTGACTCAAAAATATCTAATATTAAATAAAATAAAAAAAACTTCTTAAACTTAATTCTTATGCTAAATTCTTAAAAATACCCTCATATAATTATTTTTTAATAATATTATCTAGTATATAACTTACAAATTATGTCTCTAACCACTATTTAAATAAATTTATTGTATATCTGGTTGTATATATTTCTATGTTAATTTATTGCATGTTCTGTTCTCATTATAATATATATAAATATATATATATATATATATATATGTATATATATATATATATATATATATATATATATATAAATATATATATATATATATATATATATATATATATATATATATATATATATATATATATATATATATATATATTCTGAAATTAATTTTTTGCAGATGCAAGTGAAACTGGAAGATGTGTGTTTGCCGAAAAACAGGTCTCAAATGCTCTGCACTGTACCTTAATTGTTTTGGTGAAAACTACAGTGACTATATGTAAAGTCTAAAATTAACGAAAAATTCGAAGAGTTTGAATATAAAGTACCCACTTTAACGTCAAATGTAACTCCCATTCTTTCGCAAACATAAAACTTTGATACTGAATTAGATCCTGGACCGCAGCCTGGACCATCAAAGAAAATAACAATAGCTTGGCTGTAATAGCAAACAACTTGTCGGTTGATTAGGTCTAATGGGATCTTACTTAAAAAAACGCGCCTCCACACTCTACCTCATAGGTGGTCGGAAAAATGGGCGATAATAAATTACAATAAGATAGGATTGTTAAAAAAATGATAATTTTTTTGATGGCATAGACATTGGTCGTTCAGCCAGTTGTAATAGACATTCCCTTTAAGACAAATGCACAATACTATCCCTAAAACAAAATTAATAAATTAGTAAATCTTCTTGCTTCTGTTCTAGGGGCCCATCAAGACATCTTTATTAGACAAACAAGACTAGACAATTGGTAAGGGTGTTATACCATTTGTGATAAACGCAGGATGAAAATATAAACTTGAAATCCACACGATAATGAAAAGTTTCATGCTCTCGTACTACTCTTATAGAACCGTGCGTGTGTCTGACAAGAAATCTATAATTATATTGTATAATGTTTGTTGTGAGCCTATAGCCAACAGAGTCTGGATATTAAATGACGTAAAAATAATATTTTTTTTTATTTTTCAATTAAAGACTTGCATTAACATAAGCGAAGAATATCTGCCAATTCTGGTACCATCTTTATTAAATTTAACTAAAATTAATATTTAAAAAAATGTTTTTCTTATATTCTAAACAATTTACCTATAAAAATCTATTTGGTAAGACCAAGGGTTTGTGCCTCTTAAGTCTTCTCGCTTCCCTGCTGTTGTTCAGTAGGTTTACTGCACTAGAATTTAGGTGAATTTTTTAACCGCTTTAGATCTAGATTGATAAACCCACGTGGCAGACACCTACTTCAGGCAATTAATAATAATAACCTCAAAAGATATTATACAGGTGAACCTACATATTGGCCAAAAGACAGACGAAAACTTCCAGATCTTCTTTATTTCTGTATAACCAAAATTATATAGCAGATAATCACCTAACAACTAAATCGTACTTCGACTTAACATCCTATCACTCCACTTGTTAACCATAATTAATATTAATTAATATAATAAATTATTATATTAATAATAATTTATTATTAATAGTTAATTACAATAAACGAAAACTGTTTAGAACCATCACTCTACTGGTTTAAATAAACACTTTACTGGCTAAGTATGCATTTGAGATCCTAACAAATATTAAGGTATTACTTACTAATTGTGGAATATGCTTATTTTTATTCAACTTAAAGAAGTAAAAATTGAAAAAAATTATTGAAAATAATAGGATTATATTTTGATCTTAGTAAACTCTTTAGTTACTACTCTTTTATTCAATTACTATTAAGTAAATATTTAAATACAAGAAAGTAAAAGCGAGAAAAAAGTACGTCTTTGTATTCAATAGACCAAATGAAGCAATAAACCTATAAAATTTTTGCAGTTAAAATGATATTAAAAATGCATTTTTCAAAGTGTATTTCGAAGTGATGGAACATTATACATTTGTAATATATAAATAATTGGCAAAAATTAGTTCAATATTATTAGTTGAAAGTGTTTGGCGTCCACAAAAACAAGTATCATAGCTGCATATGGTTTCCAATGCACCTGGTGCTTATTACGGGGCTGGTCTTCTTTAGTTTTGAGGAAATCAATACAAAATATTTGCAAATTGGTTACTCAATAGTTTTTTATACAACGATATCAGAATAAATTATTAAGGAACATCGTTAACGCTCCATAGTACTTCAGAAACTGTGATCTTCATCGAGACCTTCAGATGGATACGGTTATCCAGACAATAAGTAAGATTGCCGAGAATCATGAACAAAGGCTCTCCAACCACGAAAATGTCGAGGCCATCCAACTCCCAGTCAAAGCCAACCAGATAATAAGACTTAAGAGAACGAATCCGTTTAAGTTAGTGCTATAAGTAGTGAAAGTGAAAAAGCAGAGCAAAGTTCGACTAAAGTGTATACAGTAGTACTATAATGTATTAGAGTCTAAGGAATATTGCCGAATGTAACCTTAGATAAGTTTTTTGTAATATTTTGTATATAGAAATAACTTGCTTATTGAGCATAGTGAATGATCAGATAGCAATAATCATAAGATTCCTGTTGGAGTTTTATTAAATAAAAAAATAGTAGTTTTTGAGGTCGCTGATCATGATTATCATGACGGTGATAATCTTCAACACTCCTAATGCCCAATATAGGCTTCGTCTCCTGGAGTTTTGTAGAAATTCAATAAATTTTGCAGAAATCAGTGTAAACTCGTTATTTGTGGTTTTTGGGGTCGCTTAACACCAATAATATTTCATCAATGATCTTTAGGGCAGCAGGTGCCCACTGGTGGTATCCTGGAGTTTTACAGAAATTTGATACAAAATTAGTGCAAATTCGTTAATCGCTATGCACAAAAGGGTTAGGCCGCGATAATTTTTGCATTTCAGTTTATCCCTTTTTTATAGATTGGGCATATACTCTTGGTTTTCCAGGCGCTAGGAATCTATTCCTCATTCAAAATCTTGGTCATAAGTATATTATCCAATTGTCTTACTAGATTTTCGCCACCTAGTTTATATAGCTCAAAGGGGACGTTGTTAATATTATAGTAGTTTGAGCGACCCCAAAAACCACCAGTAACAAATTTATACTAATTTAGTATCGAATTACAATAAAACTGCAGGATTCGAGCGACCTTAAAAACTCCAGCGACCTAAAAAACCACCAAGTAACAAGTAACATTAATTTTATATCTAAGTTTAACCTTATTAGGTACTTTTATTCACAAAATTTCCTGACACTCTTACGGATCGAATGCAAAAGTTTTATTAAGATCTAACCAACTGCAAAAATTTGGTAGGTATTGGGCTATTTATTGTTCCTCCCCTATTAATAAAAATGAGATACTGAATGAAATAAAAAGGCTATAAAAAATTGTTCTTACCGTTGTTATGACAATTCTTCATTTATAAGAAAGAATAATAAAGTACATCCCAGAGGTACTTTTCAGTGCGTCATTAATTATGACGTCATATAATGAATTAGGTGTGTCGAGCATTATTTCATATAATTATTGAAGAATCTGACAGATTCCAGGATCGTACTTAGCCACAGGGAGTAATCCCGTATATTAATAAAAATAAAAAGTAAACAACATTGTTTATTAAATTTATAAATATGGAAACATTCGAAATTGACGACAAAATGATTCATTTATTGAATTTTTGTATCTTCTTCTTATCAAGGGGCTGTCTGCGCGTCGAAAGTTGGCAATCATCACAGCGATTTTTAATATTGAGACAGCGGCTCTAAATGAGCCGTTATTACATGGGTTACGCCTCCTTCCTATGGATCTTTTTCTCTGGATTTTTCCTTGCATAATGATCTGGAGTATTAGATATTTATCTCCTCTCATCACATGACCCATATATCCCACTATTCAGATCTTAATTGTTAGTACTTCTCTTTCCTTATGCATTCGTCACATTACCTCAACAATGGTTATTCCATCTATCCATGAGATCTCTAGTACTCTGCGGTACATCAACATCTCGAATGCCTTCAGTCTCCTCACGTGAATTTTCTTCAGTGTCCACGCTTCCATCCCGTATTATAATACGGATAGCACGTAGTACCTCAGCAGTCGTATTTTAACTTAAGGTTTAAGTTTCTACAGCAGAGAAGCCTTTGTATTCTTGTAAATGCGCTTCTGGCCTGTTTGATTCTGATTCGTATTTCTTGAGAGCTGTCATTGTTTTCATTAATAGTTGTATCTAGGTATTTGAATTCTCTTACTATTTCAATAGACTGATTTTGTACATATATCTCACGAATGTCCTGAGTTGTCTTAGTTATTATCACATATTTCTTGCTCTGTTGAGTGACGGTCCATATTCTTCTTCGCTTACTGTGGTCACCTAATTAAAAGGTATCTGTAGGTCTTCATGTGATTCGGCTAAAAGAACTGTATCATCAGCGTATCTCAGGTTATTTATGATCATGTCATTAATTCTAATGTCTACGTTTCGTTAATCCATTGCCTTACTTAATATGTCTTCCGAGTATACATATTAAATAATACTGGTGTATGTATACACCCTTGTCGAACAACTCTTTGTACTTCCATTTCTTCTGATGTTATTTCTTCTATTCTCACTACTGCTTTTTGGTCATAGTATAAGTAACACAAAAAGACTGCTTTCAAAAATTTATTAGGTAACTTCTAAATTAATTACATAAATAAAATATAATTCTAATAATACAAACTATTTATTCACTAATGTGTAATAATAATAGTTTATTGACAACACTGAAAAGTAGAATTTGAATATCAGATTAATAGAAAATTATAGAAAAATACTGCTAGTGGAGAGTTTCCTTAAATATATATCCTTAGACAAATTCATGGTGAAATATTTCGGTCATAACCCAGCAAAACATTAATTAGAGAGGAGCCAGTCAGATTTGGATATAAGAATTGGATAATAACTGGTTCCACTGGGTATGATTATGGTTTTCACGTTTGTTGCGAAAAAAAAACGAATGATATTGAAGATAATAAAAAAATACCACTTGGAGCTAAAGTAGTAATTGATCTTTTGAAATATAGGCCTAAACCATCTACAAATGAAATTAGATCAGGTCATTGGATGAGGACCTAGGAGTTTCCTGTGTTTACAACGTTTTGAGCAGAGATAAGTATTTATAAATAACAAAGTTTGTTCATCTAGCCGATAATGTCAAAATAGGCCATTCTACAGTTTGTATGTACAAAATTAGACTTTTAGCAGATAAAATTATAGAAAAATACTGCCAGGGGGGATGTTTCCATAAATATATTTCCTTAGACAACTCCATGGTGAAATATTTTGGTTATAACTTAGCTAAAAAGTTAATTAGACAGAAGCCAGTCAGATGTGAATATAAGAATTGGATAATAACTGGTTCCACTGGATATGATTATAGTTTTCAGGTTTGTTGCTGAAAAAAGCAAATGGTACTATTAAAAAAGACAACTTGGAGCTAAAATAGTAATTGATATTTTAAAATAATTGCCTGAACCATCTACAAATGAAATTTTTTCGATAAACATTTCATGACATATCAACTAATGATATATCTGAAACAAAAAAATGTAAAGGCAAAAGGAACTGTAAAATATCCAGTAATGGAGAAAGCTAATGAAGAAAAATGCATATTATTATAGATTTGACAAAACTAATGAAATTTTGTGTGTGAAATGGTATGACAATAGTGTTCTATGTTATCAAATTATAATACCATTGAACCACTAGGTCAAGTAAATATAAAGGTCGCAATATGGTGAAAAAACTATGATTTGAAAAATACCATACAAATACCTAATGTCCCCTTTACAGGACGCCCTTGTATTTCAAAATGTTTTTGAAAAAAAAATATTTTTTTGAACATAATAATAAATGTAACCCAAACATCAAAATTGGCAAATCAAACGAAAAACGGTTGAGTATCAGCCAACAAAATCTTCATCTGAATAGTCAGAATCTGATTCATTTAAATCGACAATTACTGGAGCTATGGGGTTTATGTCAATACTTTTGGCAGTCTCCCAATACTCATTAATAAGTTTCTCCGCATGTTTAACATAGTTAGAAGTGCAGAAATAGAAATTTTAACCTCATCCACTTCCTCGAGCTTTTGTTGTAAAGTATAGAGAGTTACATGCTCACCTAAAACGAACAAAGAAAAATTAATAAGACACTATAGTGATTCTTCTAGAAACAATATTTGGAATGTAAAGTAACATATTAATTGTAACATTTGGAATTTATCTATTTAAATGGTATATGCAACAAACAGTACTTCGTTCATAAATTGTAGTAAGCATATTTAAATAATTCAAAGTGTAAGATTTATGAAAATAGATCTATATATTTTCCTAAAATCTATGATGTAAATGGACAAACTTCAGCAAAAGGGATTTAAATCTTTATTACAATATTGTAAGTAAGTTTACCCATTTACCACAGAAGTTTGGTACTTATATCAGTAGTATTCTTTTTATTATCACTTTTTACTTATATTATGTAACTAGTTGTCAGTAAGAATTTTTTAAAAGAAATGTATCTGAAAAGTTAGTTGCTCCTGCCTACATAACAGAAATATGATAAAATATTTTAACTGTATTATTATTAATTACAAATTGTTGCTAATAATTGTGTAATGTGTAATTATATCTGTGGCTTCGAATAAAAGGGCGGATGTCAATTTTTCTGGATTTTAGGTTAATATCATTTCTATAGTAAGGTCATGAGATAGTTTCATTTAAAAAAATCAGATGTCCATATCTTTAAGGCTTTTACCTTTTTCAAAACATAAAGGTGTAAATAGATAAAATAAGGATAAGTAATTTAATTACCATTAATAAACAGAAATACAACAATCATATGGTTCTTCTACAATGGGTGAATGAGAAACATTAAGTTTCCGTTTATTTTATATTATTTATAATATTTCTAGCATACAAATTGTTTCAAACATAGTAATATCCAATATTAACTTAAGTATAATTGATGTGTATTGAGTAATAAGCTTATAAAGTACAATCAAAAGTGGTTACTATGTGGCCAAATACAAACAATGGCTGATTACTGGAGTTTATATGTTGTGTTTTCATTCCAACAGATATATATGTATATGTACATAGAGACTTTAACTTACCTTTACTAAACATTCCGTATATACGAGTCCTAATGGTATGTTGGTATTTATTTAAAATCAAGTTGGGTTCACAACTAGTGGCTACTGATTCGCTTACTTTATTGGTATAATCAGAATCTTTTTGTATTCCTTCATTTGCTAATCGCCTTATGGTTGGCAAAGAAATTTCTAACGCCTCAGCAACACGCTGAAATAAACAGTAAATAATAAAAATTTATTTTCAGGGTAATTTTCAACTTACTTCACGAACAGCAGAAATTGGTAATAATGTTTGTCCAGCTTCCTTTTCCAATTGAAAATATTTAAGTAATTTTAATATTAAAACTTGTTCTTTTTCCGTATATCTTGTCATCTTGTACAAATACAAATAAAACCACAATCACAATACTATGTAAAACAAAATACAAAATAAAATTATACAATACAAATCCCAAAGAATATAAAATATATTATATAGCGTCTATATTCTTTGCAAATACTGACCCATACCCTGCGAACTCAATGTAAAAAAATTGTTCCATATATATAGTAAGATTCCAAATAACGAGATGGCGCCTGGCACTTATTTCAACTGGATCGCTAGTATATGTGGTAGAAGGCTAAGTAAAAAAGAAAGAAGAATATTGAGTTTTAAGTTTGGCAGTTGTATTTATAGGTTGGTTTGGTTGTATTTTCCACGTGTTTGGATTTGGATGTTTGTGCCATTTTGTTGTATACAATATAAATTTTTTACGTTTTTATTTTGTACTCACGTGAAGTAAATGTTTCCTATTTTAGTTTTTAATAGACATTTTTAGTGTATAGATTATTTTAATTTTTAAATAGACAGTTTTAGTGTATAATTTATTTTTGTTCCCTCAACTCTACTTGTTTCAAGGTAATGTGAATAATTCCAAAGGTAGAAAGACAAATATGGTATAACTTTTTTATTCTAGCATATTTCTATTCTAGTGTAATACTCCAATATGATGAAGTGTTTGTGTTGTCAAAACAATTTAATATACTCGAGATTTATGTTAGATTTATTGTAATAAATAATGATTATTACTGTTATTTGTTGGTTTTATTATTGTTCTTACTTTGTCCATATATACTTCTCATTTTTTTAATATCATTGCTACTCATGCTAAATTTGATATGTGCATTTTATTAATTTTTTGTTTTTGCAATAAAAATATTTTTATTGCAAAAACTAAAAATTAAAAGATTGCACATATGAAATTTGGTATGCCAAGCAAAGATCTTCCAATTATTAGTTAGCCTTCAAGATCCCAGAGGGCGCTAAATAGATTTGAATTTCGCGCCAATCGTCATTGTCGTCATAACGTTACAGGGCTCTTTCAATTTATGGAGATTAGTTAGATTCCAAAAATGTAGATGGCGCTAGAATTCGTCACAAATTTAGTCTATAGAGAGTGCATTCTACCTAACCTTCTTATCTATGTACTGACCTGAACGACAGCCGTCACTTGCTATTGCACCAATTCGAAAGAATGGCCAGCATGGACGAAGTTTTACGCCAACTGTCAGTAATAGGCGTATTTGATTGGCTAGAGAAAGCGCGCATCTAAATATCAACGAATCAAACGTAGGTTAGGAAAGAACCGCTTATGTATGTGTGGCAGATTGACAGTTAATCTCCAGCCACACATGGGTGGCCTGTTTGCGGGGAGCAAGGTAGTTTGGGCGCACTTTAAACTGTTTTATTGCTTTATTTACAATAACTACATACTAAAAACAAGTAAGAAAACTGTAAGAGTTCTTTTCGTTGTTGCCTCGTAGTGTGTTGATCTTCGTGTTCTGGCAGACATCAGCTGACTCCCTTCTCCTCTTCTTTTCTCCGTAGACGTTCCCTCACTTCGGTAGCACAGTCAACCCATGTGTGGCTGGAGATTAACTGTCAATCTGCCACATATGTAAGCTTATTCTAACGCTGCAATATAGTTCTGTTTAATCACCGAACTACCGCTTTCTCCGTCACATCCAACTTAATGCATTAGAAAGAAATCGAAAAACTGTGACGCACTGAAAAGTACCTCTGGGATGTTCTATACAATAATTTAATCCTATTTTAATAATTTTCTGACTATTAATTTATATAGGTTTTGTTCGTATTCCTGATTCATAATTAGCGCTATATAGTGGTAGGCTAAAATATAACTCTAATAGTTCACACTAACTTTACACTGATGTAAAAAATAGTTAACAAACCGTGTAATATTCAGTTTGTCTGCATGTTCCACATACATTACTGCTTGATTTCTATATAGAAGACTATCGATTTTAAGGGATTAACGAAGATTCAGGAGTAGCTCTTTTGAAACCTTGTTTCCATCAAAATAAAAAAGTGAGGGAAAAGTTAAGCCACAATTTTATCGTACATCACAAACAACGAAATCGTGATATCGGTACGTGTTTTTTGGAATTTAGGGTTGTGTTGGTATTTCTCCACAAACATGACTTTGTTTGCATTAAATTTGCTGAAATATGAAGTTCACAAACAAGATGAAAACCGCTTTTATGGTTATAATAAGAAAGGAAAAAGGAATGTTATATTAAACAGCGACAAAAATTGCTAATTTAATGGTAATGGTGTTTGAACTTAAAATTGTTTAAGTTACAGGATGTTATAATAATGTCGTGCCAAATTAAAGTTATATATACTTATTTAAATGAAACACTGTATTTTACTTTAAATGTAAAATTTTCTGGATTTGAAAAAATATCGAATGATACCATACATGACCCTTTACTGTATCCCCTGGATGTGGGGGGGGGGGGAAATAGCTTTTGCTCCATTTATTATTGAAGATTCTGATTTTACAAAAGATTCTTACAAAATCGTATTCAGTATTATAAAATTAGTTTGTAGACTTTGGATCTGTATAGTTTTTTCTTTGTCTATTGCGAATCGACAAAAAGTTCACATAAAATGTGTTTCGTTTTTCACGTAAAATCCTAATCTACGAAAAAAAATGTAATTTTTTATTTAAAATTTCAAAATTGTACCCCCCTATGTATATATATATATATATATATATATATATATATATATATATATATATATATATATATATATATATATATATATATATATATATCTATATATATATATATATCTATATATATATACAGGGTGTCCCGGAAAATAGTGCGTTCCTTAAAGGTATGGGCTGAGTGTAGCATTAAAAAAAGTTTTATAACATTTTATTATAAAGTCAATCGTTTTCAATAAAAAAATAGTATATTAAATTTAATCCATTTGATTAGTGTCCACAGAAAAGCAAATACATCCGGCAACGTTGAGCTCCAAAAAGGTAAGGGTAGAATGCGATAGTTTAATTTATTTTGATACAGAGAAGGTAATATACAATATTTGTAAACAATTGTAATTACTCGTAGCTCAAGATTAAATAGTATTGTCATGTTTTCGACACTGTGACAGTAATAGTGCTATTAGACTTCCGATAAGAATGTCCTGATGTTTTTTTTTAACGAAAACGGTAAAAATTGCAGTAAATAAAAAAAAATTATTGCAAAATATAAAAGATAACAATTATGTTCTGAATAACACATTCAAATGTCCACCTCAAACCCATGTCCCATTCAAACGTGGGAAAAGTGATAACATAGGGAGAGGAATATTTAGAGTTAATGGATTTTGGGAACAGCTATGACCTTGAAAATGCCACAAAGAATATAACTAAATATCTCTTTTCTTACTCAGACTCCTTAAAGTCTTTTACAATATTTTAGAATCGAAGATATGTAATTATATTATTAATGTATTGGATTTTGACAAGAGCTATGCATTATGCCTATTTAGTACACAAGTTTATGTGAAATGTTCAAGGTCATAGCTGTTCCCAAAATCCATTACCTCTAAGAGTGCGTGCCATTCACGTGATCATTAAATCTTTTCGGCGACTCAACTATATCCATTGTTATTTTAGGCGCGTTCTGGTTTATGTAGTTTCTACGGCACCGCGAAAACATCAAAACATCGGTCTTCCCGTCGGATCTCTATTTACTATCAGGACTGCAATTACTGCTATCCTTTTTATTTTAATTTCCAAATTAAATATAATTTACTTAAACGCCGGCAACGTCGCAAATAATTTTAGCGTGGCCGACTAGCTTCTGTAGCTGTTTGACCCTAATTATTACTCTTAAAAATTACTTAATTATTGTTCTATTGGTGAAATATATTTACCTGCTTTTTCAGTTAACAAAATTATGGATTTATCACTCGCTGAATTCAGTTCAAAGGGAATTTTTTCACTGGACCTGCGAAAATCGAAATTATTATGGACAGAAATTATAAAAGTTCGTATTTATTCACGACAACGTTGCCACTTATCTGACATAATATATTACTATTGACGACCATGACAAGTCGGAATTGAAAAGAATATTCTACTACAAACTTAAATTAAATTAAACATTTTGAAAACTGGCTTGCCAAAATATTCTGTTTTTTTTTTAAATCTAGTATAAACCTTCACTGGCGTGCAAACAAGACTAATGTGGATATTGGCGCCAGCAAACCCATGCGTGTATAAATATATACTTGCGTTAACATCAATAATTCTGACTGTTAATATTCTGGAACGGTTTTTGAACTTGACAAACTAAACAAAAGATAACTACATTAAACAGGCTTCTTAATCACTAGCTGCAATTTTTATATGGTTTCCATCATGTACCTTCTACTGAAATCCTTTTAAATTAATTATTTAATTCTATAGTGAAATTTATTAACTCAACAGAGATAGCAATTCTAATAAAAAAGTAGAAAAGTAAATTACGTAATTAGCCGATTACCTTTATTTTAAAACTGTTTTGATATTTTTTATATGTGAGACAAATTTCTTGAATAACATTTTTGTTCATTATAAAATGTGTTATACTTAAGTCAATGAAATCTCAGCTCTTCCTCTTTTATTACCTATTGTTTCCAACTTTAACCAATTTATCTTAATCATTTCTATTTATTAATTGCTTCTTTTCCTGCCAATGTTTGAACTTGATTCTCATATATACAGTATTGGAAGATTCAAAACGGAACATACGAATTATTAATACAATTATTAAGATCCCCTGACCTGCAATTACCCAGTGTAAATTTCAATATAACGTCGCGATGTCTTATAATTAATTCATTTGTTCGACTGGATTGCTACTCCTTGGCGATTTCTAGTAGCGTATTCGACAGGTGTACGTCGACACTGTTGTCTATCGTCCACTGATTTTCTGTGTTTTTGTGCAGATAATAACAATGTTTTATTAATAACAATTTTTTTTGTGTTCATTAGATATTATTTGAATTGGTTAGTGTATAGTTTAATATATTTATTATTCCAAATATTGTTGATAATTTAAAATTTAAAAGGATGTATATGATACATCAAAATCTACAGATTTTTGCCGAAGGTATCTATCGATTTGGCAACAGTCCCAAGGAACATCACTGGCCGAGCAAAACAAATGCATGCCCTTTGTTTTGCTTCTCATTATAACGCCATAAGCTGAAATAAAAGTAGTGTTTCTAACCATAAACCATGTATACAAACAAAGAAAAAGTACAAATTTTAAAATGGTATTATGGGGGAAACTCGTACCGTGATATTATAAATTTATTTACTTGTGCGTATGAAGATAGGCCAATACCGACACAATCAACTATTAGTCGTATTATTAAGGTGCGCACGTGCTCAGCAGTGGAAAAATATCGACTGGAGAAGGAGTCCAGTCGAACAAATGAATTAATTATAAGACATCGCGACGTTATATTGAAATTTACACTGGGTAATTGCAGGACAGGGATCTTAATAATTGTATTAATAATTCGTATGTTCCGTTTTAAATCTTCCAATACTGTAATATATATATATATATATATATATATATATATATATATATATATATATATATATATATATATATATATATATCTATATATATATATATATATATATATATATATTTGTTGGTCTTATCATCTAGCATCTAGGTATATCTATCATCTTTTTTACCATATTTATTATAGGTATATTGTTCTTGATTTTCTTGTATTTACGTGGTTAATAATTAAATGTCTACTTACTTTATGTCCTGCCAAACTGACTGACCCTACCCGACCAAATGTGTAACAATATTGGAACTGCTTCTTAGTTGTATTTTTCTTGCAATATTGTTTCACTTAGCAACCCTGTGCATTTTTGTGAACTGGATTATTCCGTTGTTCCGAGAAAATACGTCAGTTCACCGATAAAATTTTTTTGTCTGTGCGCTGTCGTCTGTGCGTCAGTTATGGATTAAAGCTGGTTTGAAGTGGTTTACGATTGAAATCTCAAAATCTAACAAAGAAAATAGTAAAGTATATGAAAAGTGTTTACAGATTTTTGTAAAATATTAATATAAGAATAATTTCATATCGAGATTCGGTTGGACAAACATTATAAAGGTACGAAGAAGCTGCATAATTTACTAATCTGATTTATTTGGAGAGAAAATTTGTTCCAACTAGAAATATTAGAACACGCAACGATAACATAGTGACCCATTTGCCTGGGGTTGTTGGTGAAGCGCGACACGCATTATCTCCCATTGAATGCTGGACGCACATGTTTGGTAACTGCATTGATATTATAGTTAAAAACACGAATTTATACATAAAAAAAATTCCGTTGGATATCAAGAAACGGTTAAATGTTAGACCTACTGACCCAGTAGAAATTCGATCACTGATTGGTTTATTGTACTTGGTTGGACTTCATCAAGCATCAAGAATAAATCTGGACGAGTACTGGTCGTCAAATGGTATGGGATATGAAATATTTCCTGCTACAATGGCAAAACGTAGGTGTACATTTTTATTGAAGTGTATCCGTTTTGATGATACCACGACTCGTTTGAAAGTCCTGTCATTGCAGATACTTGACGTGTTGATGCAGTAGGCTCTATTACAAAATTTCTAAGAACCTCAAATGGAATGGTTTATTTAGTAATCTTAGGGCATCCCTTTCCTTATTCTGCACTGTCCCGTTTCTCTATTATTTTCAACTAAATCGCGGATGCAATTTTGTCCGGGTGCCTTTTATCCGGGTGCAAGTTTGTGCAGAATTTAAAAATATTAGTATTTATTAAAATAATATTTACAAAACAACGGATCCCACTTTAAACATTTACTTAATTGGCATTTTTAATAAATTTTTACTTCAACAAACTCCTCATTAAATTTTCCGTTAAAGCCAAAGTTTTACAATTATTGCTTCACCCCTAATAATTATTATTTATACCACTGAATAGCATTTGTATGGTCTATTTAATGATGTATCATAAGTAGTGGTTTGCATTTAAACTTTTTTGGTTGTGGTGGCTGGGGTGTAGGGGGTTGTTGGGAGTGAGTTCTTTTTCATGACATTTTAGTTCCCTCTTACTATTCTAAAAACTGTTTCAAGCATTTTTCGGTATCAACTTTTATTCGTGATATATAGCCCATTATAAGTTTTAAAATTGGCACACTGTATACTTAAAATAACAATATACTTATATAAATAACTTATATTATGAAAAAAATTAAATCGAAACAAAAGGTTTTATCAAGTTGATTTACTTGTATTTCTATTTTGAAATAATACATTATTCTCATAATGCTAAATGCTGTATTTATAACTACAATAAGTATTGGTAAACCATCCCAAATAAATATCCGTAATCCACTTCACTACATGTTTAGACAGTTTGACTGTCGATACGCGACTAAGTGTTTAGTTTATTATATAGCACCGGTGTTTGGTTCTAGTGATAAAAATTCTAAAAAATATGTGAAAGACAGAGTTACATGAGTTGGTTGATAATTTGTCAGATATAGAAAATATAGTGCACTTTAGCGATAAAGGAAAAGATAAGTTTGAAAAAAAAATTAATTTATAAGACTACAATAGCGTCTCAAACAATCCGGAGATAAAGATTTCCAAAATCTGATTTCTATGGAAATACAGGAGTCTGATTATGCATTCTACATTATTAAAGACGACAAAATATTTGGACGAGTACTCCAGCAACATAATGCAAAATCAAAGCCAAAAATATAATTAAAGGTTACTAACTAATGCAATCTAGTTTTGCTGTTCCAAAGGTTCAGCAAAAAATGTCTCGGCTAAATTGAAATCATTCCTTACATTTAAAATCACCAATATAAGTGACCACATAGTTTACTGTAAGCAACGGGTATAGCACTAAGACTACCACCTACCAAAATTGTATGTTTATTCAAGTGGAGGAAGTGGAAGATTAGGAAAAGCTATTTCAGATATATTATATCTATCTGAAATATATATTTATATATTTCAGATAGATTTTTTTAGGAAAAAGATTTATTATGTTGTAGAATATTTTATGTTTGTTTTTTTTTAATAACAGATTTGATTTAACTATCCCCAATTTACGATTACTTAAATCTTTATATTAAAGACGAGTATGGAACTTTTGAATTTAATTTATACGTTTTCTGCCTGCGGCATAAAATGGCACCGCAAAATCACTTTTGTGATTTTTAAAAGCGCGCGAGGATTAAGGAACGTCGTTTATACCACTTGGTATATCAGAAATGTCGACTTCTACAAAGACATTGAGATGGAAGATGTAAAATTATCAAGGAAATAGCAAGTAAGTATAAACAATGGCTCCATAGTCATGTAAACATCTCAGCCATGCAGCTTCTCGATAATATTGAGTTAGACAAAAAACTCAAACGAAGAAAACCATTTAAGTTAGTCTAAAGTGTTAACTAGTGTAAAAGCAGGGCATAGTGCTAAGTTGTGTGTTAGCTATAGTTCATACTCGTAAGATAAAATACGATGACACCATACAGATAAGCTCTTAAAATTTATGCATTATTTAGTAATTTACTCCGACCAAAACAGATTTCTAGTTTAGTTGTTTCCAACTCCAAATGTCATGCGTCGTTCTCATTTACTTTTATTGCTTTTATTTAAGTCATCAGTCTATCGTGATAGCAGTAGCTTTGTTTTTTGCGATCGTTTACAATAACTTTTTTGCCTACAGACCATTTTTCATTCTTGCTATATGTTCTGACCACCTTTAGTTTTAGTTTGGCTAAGCTTTACTGACGTCAGTCACCTTAGTTATTTTGTTTTGTTAGAATACACTTACAATCCACTTTTCTTTTCGGTGGGTAGTTTATGTGGGTAGATCGTTTTTAAATATTTTTAGTAATTTATCATATGCTGGTTATCCAAAACATATTTGTTTTTTTAATCAATAAGGTGCCAAAGACGAAATTATAATACTTCCAAATAGGTTTTTGAATAAACTTATATAATTGTCTGTTTCTATCATTTTGAGGTGCCTACTAATATTGAAGTGTTGTGTTTATACATTAGGTTTATAACTAAAATAACATCAAGATATTTTCACAAGTTTTTCTATGTTTTTACAACTCATAATAATAAAGCCGCAGAAACAACACAAACAAGATACCACGGAAGACAAGCAAGTTAAAGTTATTTCAGATCCCTGAAGCAGATACTAAGGACCTAGAAAAAGTGTAGTACAAAATCTGACGTCACCTAAACAACTTTTTCAATCGAAAGCATAAAGAAGTATTATTCTTGTTTTTCTTCTTCAGTCCAGTTGATCGATAAGCCTCACACAAGTACTCCTGTACAACTTTTTGATATATTTGTTATATTCCCAGAAAGCCTGCACGTTATAGAATATAAGTTTATTGTTTAGCTGATTCACACTCTTTATACACATATAATATGAAAATTTATTCTGGTAAAAAGAACCCCAGTCCTTTTTTGGAAATAATACTCCTTTAGAAATAGTAAATAGACTTTGCGAGCCACTGCTCATGTCAAGACGAGATATAACGATGGGCAATTATTGTTTCATGTCTGTTGATTTGTTTACCAAGAGAATGTTTATGTCTGTTGAAGAGAATACCAAGAGATTTGTTCATAAGGACGCATAAAAAATCAAGCATTAAAAAGAAAGTTATCTTATTATCGACTTTGTAAATACCTTACAAAGAATATTTTTTAAACAACTTGCCAAAGAGTTCCCAACAAGTAAGAAGAGTAAGAGTATTTTTTTGTGTGTGTGGTTTGGCTTGGACAATTGTCATTCAGCCAGTCTCAATCAATATAAGTTTATTAATGTAGTGTGTGTGTGTGTTTGTGTGTGTAGAGTAATTGTCTTGATACTTAGCAAAGTCGACGTCATTGTCTTTGCTAAGAGACGCTAATTGTATCCGAACGTCTGCGGTCCCTCCGGTGTGTACCGATCACACAAGGATAGAAATTATTTTCATTTAATAATTTTTTTAATAAACGAAAATTTCCACCCAGGTGGGATTCGAACTCACGACCTTTAGATTTAAAGGCAGGCGCTCTTACCACTGAGCCACAGAGGGGGTTAAGAGTAAGAGTACAGTACAGTAATAAACGTAAGAGTACATTCACAATATTTTCTAAGAGAAATATGTCAGCACAAAGCTGGAATTGTAACCTCGGAAACCTTTTTTGGATGGTGCTAGAAAGGTCACCAATGGATACACTGCGGACGGCAGCCAAATGAACCGAAAATGGGTTTAATGGACGAAGTAAGCAAAGATAGAACATGATAAGATATATTAGAAAAGATACAGAAATAAACAGAAATATAGATGGGTAAAATTACCAAAGATAAAATAAGATAGAAACCAGGCACCACTTAACTTTTTGGGGTTTAAGCAAAAAATTAAGAAACCTTAGAAAAGAAAAGAGATAAGGAAAGATATTTAGGTTCTGAGACCAAATTCAAGGAAAAATATCAACAGTTAATAATTAAATAAATTTGGTCAACACTCTACATAAATAAATAATAAATATATTAGATGGACTCCGTCCATCTACTTACCTACGAAACTTAATCAGCCTAATCTTTCTTCTGATCGAAGGTACAATAATAATTTAATATAATAAGCAAATATTCAGAGGTAATGTTATATCAGGAAACTTGTTAGGAGTCGACAAATAAATTCATACATAAATTAATAATAAAATCATACACAAATTAAATTATCAGCAAAGAGAGCCTGATAGTGATTAAAAATATTGTACTAAAACTAGTTGAAGAAAGCTGTTTTTCCTAGGTATGGGCGTATCTCGAGATAACGGATACAGTAATTTAAAAAAATGAATAACAAATGCCACAATGTTAATTAAAGTTTAATTCAAAGGATACAAAAAGATTACAAAAGAAATAAAAATTTAACCAAACCGCACTTGGTTAAATTGATTATCTGTTCGCACTGTTATTTACCGATTAATTGAGAATTAAATGTTGGTAATTTAGAAGATCTTAAAAACTGATTGAAAGTGATAATGAAATTATCACATGAAATTAATAAATGTTCCTTTATTAAATGCTAACTCAGTAGTTAACCTTAACTACAGGTAAAAAAAATGGTTGAACGTAGATTCGCCCAGATAATTGAGGATAATATGATAACATATCATATTATTCGCTCAGATAATTAAAGATAATGATTTCGATAACTTACAGTAATTCTCGATGACTGCTACACTGCACTGAAGTATATATTATACTTGTATCAAGCACTGAAGTTATTTAAATTAAACGGTACTTTATACCACAATTTAATCTAGTATGATATTAGATTTAAAAAACTCAAGTATATAAGTGTATACACACTCGGAGAAAAATTTAGAGACGGTAAGAGACGGTAATTTAGGCAAGCGTGCTCCCTCAAGGATCGCCCAGCCACAAGTGAATGGTTTCTCCAAAAGTTTCACAAGCTTCCCCCCCCCCCAAAAAAGGTGGGGCAACTCACACTTAAAAACGACAGGATAGCCTGTATGTATTTTTAAGAATGTAAAAGGTTTTACGATATCGAAAGGTTCGACGGAATTACGGTACTAGTAATTTGGAACGTAAGGAAAATAAAATCTTCTGACTTAGGTTTTTACAAAAAAATTACTATAAACGTGCTTTCGACGATATTTAAAAAATCTATCAAAAGCAACACGGCCTTAAACGGTAAATAATTAATTTCGGATTACCTAAACCATCGTCTTTTAATAAGTAAATTTGTCCGTAATTTAGATTGCAATAAAATTTCCTAATCGTAAACACGAAAACCCCCGCATATATTCTTTGAAAATACTGCCGTCGACGTATCTGCAACCGGGGTAAAGGGATTAAAAATAATTTTATATTTTATTTATAAAAAGAAAATGTTACAGAATAAGTGGCACCGAACTTACCTATAGAGAGAGTGGAAGTTGTTAAAAATAAACGTGGACGTTGTGCGTTCTCTAGTGATCGGAAAAATCGTTTTTGGTGACATTTTTGTAAAAAAATTAAAAGCATAGAGCATGTAGTACCGATATGTCAAGTATGTGCAACGGAATTATATCAATAAACTTTATGCCGTGTCTTAAATGAAAATGTGTTCAGAAAACAGTTTGTATCGTGTAGTAATATAATTTATCAGGAAGTTTTTTTTAAGTATAGTTTACTTTATTTTGGTAGTATTAAGCGAATGCTGTTATCTAAATGGGTCTGGGTCTCTCAGACTCGACGCGTCTATTCCTGTAAGTTTTTGTCACTCGAGTTATAGTATAATGACAGCTAGAATGTTTGTTAGTGTAAATAAAAGTTTATGTTTTTAGACTCTTTCTGCTTTTTAAAAAAGTGTTTTCCAACATAGGTTTCACAATTCGCGTCTTCTTTGAGGTTAATTATGATCTAAATATGTAATAGGTCAGTTTTTGTTATTTTTTTCTTTATGTCCCTTGAAACTTTGTTAGTTTTCACGATAAGGACCCTGAAAAAAGTGATAACGACAGGTCGTGAAAAATAAAAATTTAACTTTGGAAAAGTTGCAGAAAATTAGAAAAATTCGATTTTTAGAAAAACGAACATAGTTAAACTCTAAATTTTCTTTTTTGTTTGCTTATCTCATATGATATTTTCAGTACATACACAAAAAGCTATAAGGGATAAAATCGTGATTAAACTTCGACTTATAAAACGATGGTCTATTCCTGGTTTTGCTTGCTTGTTTGACTTTTTTCATTTGTTACATTAATATTTACCCTAATTCTGTTTTGTTTTCTCCTAATTTAATTTCTAAGCACCAAATACACACTTTGTTACTGGCCGCCAGCTTAATACGTCTTTACACTTCTAGCGATACCGTAAACATGAAGAAAACGGATTAAAATTAATATTTTTTGGGAGAACTTCGAAATATCGCTTTATGATTTGCCGTTTATTTGATCTTTGTAAGAAAAAATTGGCTAGTTGAAACAGTCATAAGCGGATTGGGCCCAATGCCCAAATGCCTATGCCAAAAATGTAGGCAGTTGAAATCAAAAATGTTTCTGATAACACGCGTGGTATTTATCATACCTAACTAGTGTTATATTATTTACTTTATTTTTTACTTTTAAATTTTAATTTGCACGTCCATTTTGATATTTTTTATTATTTATTTATATTTTTCGCCGCTAACGATATTTTAGTTTATCCAAAATATAAGTTTATTTATATATTTTTCATAAATAGGTTGAAATTGTAACACTTTATGAATAAACAAGCGATATTTTTTTATAAAGAACCAGTTTTATTCATGAATAACTTTTATTCCAAGATGTACCTACTTTGTTAGTTTAATATTTTTGTATTAAAGAGTACTTTTTATAAGGATGTAATATTGTTTACATCCGAAAAATGTTACAAATTAATTTACCCATTTGGGCTTCAAAAAAATAAACTACTATGGGCTTTTTTTTTTGTTTTGCTATTAACAATTTACTTATAATTTCACTCAAAGCATTATAAAACCGAATAATTTAATGAATACTGTTGTTTTGTTCGAATCTAATTTGGTTTCTGGCAAACATTGCCAGAAATTAAGCGACTAAGAGAACTCGCCATAAATTCTGGAGACCGTAGTACACCTACCACAAAAACTTAAACATAGTTACTGGTTGTCCCTTAACTAAACCTTAATGTCCCAATTAAAGGTTGTTTGCTATGTCGAGAAATAACAAGATAACGTCTTATAAATGACCACACTTGTTTCGTCTTGATAAGCAACTTGCTTTAATTACAGGCTATATAATTCGATGTAACTGCACCCAGTCCTCATAGAGTTTGTAATAAGTTTTAGTCGGATTTTAATGCGAAGCAAACCTCTCAGATTTTCTTAGACGAAAGAATCGGGAATAATACTACTACTTAATTTATTTGAAAACAAAAAAATTGTGTTACAATATAAATTTACATATTTTATACAATATTTAATACCTATATAAATAAACCCCGTTTCTCACAGAAGTTGTATGTCATATAGACTACTACTTGTACGTGAGCGTTGATTTTTAACATATTTTAATCGCACAAATAACAATTATAAAAAATTTAAGTAGTAACGTGTAAACTGTTAACAAATTACAATAATTAGGAAAACATAAAATTTAAAAATATATCATTTATTTGAAAATTCAGCTCATTTATGCCTGTTTATTAATTCATGCAATTTATATCTACTACCATGGATCCATTGTTTAATTTTTTTTAAGTTTTATTATAGTAGTGTATTGTTGTGATGGTAAATGGTAGAAAATTGAAAATTTTTGATCCCAAAAGATCAATGCAACGTTGGCCAATGGTTTTTTCTTTTTTTTTTTTTGTACAATTCGAAATTTCTACTGTTTGATATATAACTGTAGGTACAATCAGAAAGATTTTCTCAATGTGTAAATATAATAACAATTTGTAGTGTACAATCAATAAAGATATTATATATCTTATACATATTATTCTAATTATGCAATTTTATATATTATAGTATATATACTATAATATATACATATAATATATATATATATATATATATATATATATATATATAATTTTATATTTTATTTTACTTCCACTGCTGGAAGTAAAATAAAATACCTCCCTCATTTTTGTCCATTGGGCTCTCTCTTGAGCACTTTCCATCCAATTTCTTGACATTTTATCGAGATCGTCAGTTCAACGAGTAGGGAGTCTTCCTCTACTTCTTTTGTCTAACCTTGGCCTCCACTCAAGTAATCTCTTCGTCCACCTTTCATCACTGATTCGGGTGACGAGTCCAGCTCAGTTCCATTTTAGTGCGAGAAATTACATCGGTAACTCATGTTCTTCGTCTTAAGTCTTTATTTCTAACTTGGTTACGAAGCGATATACTCAGCATTGACCTTTCCATTTTCTCTGAGTTATTTGCAGCGTTTTAGTACTTGTAGCTGTCAATGTCAAAGTTTTGGCCCCATAGGTCATCACAGACAACACATACCATTGGTCAAATGTTTTACTTTTTAATTAAATTAGTATATCGCTTATAAAGATGTCTTTGAGTTTTCCATAGGCTGCCCATGCTAGGTTTATTCTTCTTCGTAGTTTGCATGTTTGGTTGTCTCTTGTGAAGTTTATTTCATATCCAAGATATACGTATTTTTCCACCAGCTCTACTTCGTTGTCTCCAATATTGATATTTCCGCTAGGTATTAGGTTTGTCATGAATTTTGTTTTGAAGATGTTTATTTTAAGACCCACACTGACACACACTAACTGAAGTTTATGTAGCATTGCACATATCTCCTTGAGGTTGTCTGAGAACAAAACTATGTCGTCTGCGAATTTCAAATTTGTTATTCTTTTAACGTCAATGTTCAGGCCTTCCCAGTTAAGTTTTTTACAAGCATATTCTAGTACTGCGGTAGACAGTTTAGGTAATAAGGTATCACCCTGTATGTATTGTAAATTAACCTTGTATATCAGTAGTAATGCGGTATGCCTGTAGTGCTTCCAGGATTTTGTCAAATTCTACCGCATCAGATGCTTTACTGAAATCTACAAAAGCCAGAACGAGTAGTCGATTTTATTTGATAGTCTCTTCTATTACCTTTTTAATGCTCTGTAGGTGATCATTTGTTCCAAATTCGGTACTAAATCATGCTTGCTCTATTGGCAGGTAGAAATCAAGTTTTTATCAAAACAGTTCGTTACTATTCTTGTAAGGTGACTAAGAATACTTATAGGTCTCTAGTTTTCTAATTTACGGAGATCTCATTTTTTATACAATAGAATTACCTCAGCATTGTGCCATTTGTCGGGTAATATTACTGTCCAAAAGGAACTACACAATCTTCGCCTGGAGATTTGTTATTCTTAGCTTTTCTTAGGGCTAGTTTTATTTCGTCCATTGTGATTTCCGGTATTAGTTCTGATCCTTGGTTAACAATGCCCTTTTTCCTTGTTAATGTTTCTGGTACTTGATCGTCTCTGCTGTTTGCTTTGTGTTGGCTTGTGTACAGCAATTTGTAGAAGTCTTTAACTATTTTAAGGGTTTCCTCTCTGTTGGTTGTAAGATGACCATTTCTATCTTTAATCTTTATTATCTGCCTTATCCGCGTTCTTAGTCTTGTTGTCAATACTTTCATACTTCTACTGTTCTCAATAGTATGTTCGAATTGTTCTTGGTTGTATTTTCGAGTGTCTAGTCTAAAAGCTTTGGATATTTCTTTATTTAATTTTTGTAGTTTTCGGCTTTAGTTTCCGTCTCGCTTCTTATTTCTCCTCTATTCTGCATTAGTTGCCTAGTATTTTGGCTAATCTTCTTCTTTTTGAGTTCTAGGATAAAATTTGTTTTGATTTTCGAGTAAAGCATTTGTTAATTTATTATTTAAGTCGTTTATATTATTATCTGTTTTAGGAATACTAAGTATGTCGGAAATACATCGCTGAAAGCTATCTAGATCTGATGGTTTCATCCTGGTTTTGATTTGTTCTTCTTTTTAATCATCTTGTACCTCTTCTTCTTTAAGCTTATTTCTATTTTACCTCGTACCATTCTATGATCGCTACTGGTAACAAATCTGTTTAGAACCGTGATGTCTTTAACGGTGTGTTTTTTGTCCGTGATAATAAAATCTATTTCGTTTTGAGTTTTTCCATTAGGACTTTGCCATTTCCATCTTCTCTGTGGTTTCTTTTTGAAAAAACTTAAAAAATTTGGAATAGTTCATGTTGCAGCATGAACCTTAACAGTATTTCGCCACGTTCATTTCTACCATCCAAGCCAAAGTCTCCCAGTGGTGTTTCTGTAGGGTTGGATTTCACTCCTGTTTTGGCGTTAAAATCACCACATATAAAAGTAAGATGTCCTTGATGGTCTTTAAGAGCAGCTTCGATATCATCATAGAATAGATTCACTTTTTCTCATCATTGTCTGTTATTGGTGCATAAACCTGTATTATTTTTATATTATACCTTGTATTCAATTTGGGAGTAAGACAAATCACTCTTGTGGAAAATTTCTTTAGTGATATTATACTTGTTTGGAGACGCTTGTCTATAGTGAGAACCACATGTTCTGTTGCTGTGCTAATTTTTTAATAAGTTGCTAAATGTTGTCAGTTAATTAACTGTTCTCAGTTAATTAACTCTCATATTGTACTTTTTAGATGAACTGATGATGCTTTCAGAATACGAAAGCAAAAGGTCTTCAAAATAGATGAAGTAGCCAATCAACTTTGTCTTTTATCTCTCTACCTTGAGACCGATATAAGAACCCACCACTCGTCTGAGTGATCCTTATAATATATATGTATATATATACACATATATATATATATATATATATACATATACATATATACAATATATATATTATATATATATATATATATATATATATATATATTGTATATATGTATTTGTATATATATATTATATATATATATATATATATATATTTACGGCATAAAAGTGGACTCCGCCCATGTTAAAATTCAGGTTCAGGTGAGCTCCGTGGTCAAGTGGACACCGATATACGGAGCTCACTTGACCATTCCATAATATTGGCTCTGTCGATTCGTCAACATGTATAGTTTCATAATTTTTAAAAAAAATTTTGGAGCCCATAATTATCCCTGTATCATAAATGTATATCGCTTAGTTCACGTGTATATATTATAGGGGTCGTTCAGATCTTTTTCACTGTATATTGGAACCATATGTATATCGGTTTTAAGTAAGCTCTGATAGTTTGGCAACTCTGCTATAAGATGTATAATTCTCGCGTAAAGTCTGGACGGTTTATATGGACTCCTTAGTTTTGTTATCATTCATACGCATTACAGTGTGTAACAGATATATATATATATATATACTATTAACTACCTGTTTTTGGTAGGTACGAGTTCTCTAAAAATAGCTTTATAGATACAAAACGATTTCATTACCAAATTGGATTTTGTTTCATATGCGGAAATTTCCTAATGTATTTTGTTAACGTGAATATGTCTTCATAAGTTTTATTTAAGAATCCGATTAATAAGAACTTCTTTTATTTCATCCATTGTTTTATGATATCTTGTATACAGCTTTTTTATTATTTTATTTCTGGTTTTATCTATGTACTACATATAAGTTTGGATAAAAGGTTATCTCAAAATAAATATTTAAGTGCTAAAATAGATATTTTTCTGTAAAAATGGGTAGTAGTGCACAAAAAGAGAAATAATTTATCTAACAAGAATTATACCACTTCTCCAATATTACATACTTCTAAATGTTTTATTTTCTATTTAGGGATAATATGTTATCAATATAAGTGGAGTTAGTTTCAAACTTGCAATGATCTTTATAAGTAAAAGCTTACTGGCTATACTTAACATGTTTAGTTCAAATAAATAAACCTTGTCCCTTGAGAAAAGAGCGATTTGAATGGAAAAGTCAACTAAGAAAGTGTGATGAATCTTATACCACCCCACATTCACACAGGTTAACCGGTGTTTGCAGGCAAGAGTCCTCCAAGCAAATTCAAGGAAGATAACAATCTTTCTCTTTTTTTGTATATCTTGCAGATGTGATGATCTGATGACTGACTAATTTATAGTTAAATATACTTACGTGTTAAGTATGTGTTTTTGTCACCCATACTAGCAAGGTATATTCGGCAGCATAAGCATAGAGTTTAAGTCTACGTTTTAAGGGTGGAAGAATGTGCTTCCTATTTTGAGCTGACAAGTTTGCGGAGAATATTATTTTTCTGGTTCTAGGTTGCCATTTGGTTTTAAACAAAGTTCTGTGATAGAAACTATCTTCAAGGTATTTATAGCAAGTTCAAAGTTTAAGGATTTCATGACACTATTGGTTCAGGTTTATCTTCAGATTTGTGAAAGCGTCTCTATTAGGGACATTTCCGGAGTTTGGCTTAAAATTGATTTATAATCTATTTTTATTATTTCTAATCCTATTAATATTACTACTTAAAACTAAACATTTGTCATCATTGTCCGGTTTATTTAGTAATTCTTTCTCTACTCGTTGCTTGGCCTCTCCTTGGTTCTTTTTATGTTGCTCTGGTAGTTTTTTGAACACGCTATTTCCAACACCTTTTCTTCTTTATAGCACCATCTCCATTCCTTGCCGTCCACTGTGATTTTATTGTATCCTATTTTGACCATTTTTCAATTTTCTCTCATTTCTCTTGCTTTATCTCTTAAAGCTTCCATTTGGTCTCTCTCTCCTTTTGTGAGATCCTCTGTAATCCATATTTTTTCGATCTTCACATTCTTAAGTTTGTATTTGTTTCTTAAGATTGTTGTTTTTTCTTCTTCGCTTTCAAATTCAATTAAGCATGTTTTTGTTCCTATTTTTTGTGCTCTTTTAATATTGGTTTTGACTCCAAGATGATTTTCTAATATAGTAGTCATTCCCTCTTTCAATGTTTTTGGGTCTTCAGAGTCTATTTTTGATCCACTGATGATTATATTCTTTTTTCTTTGTCTAACCTTTCTAATGAGCGTTTTAGATCATTTAATTCTTCCGTTATCTTTTTGTTACCGGTTTTGGTTAGTTCGTTTTCTCTTTTCAGTTCTTCTTTCTCTTTTGTCCATTCTTCCTTCACCCTTTCTATTTCCAGTTTTATGCTTTTTATTTCTTCGTTATTTTGTTTTATCTCTTCTTTAACTTCATTTATATATCTTCTCATCTCCTTATTTTCTTCCTTCATTTCTGTTTTCAGCTCTTTTATTTCCGTTTTAATCTCCTTATTTATTTCTTGTAGTAGTTTCTTTAGTTCTTTTATTTCGCGATTTTTTATGTTATCCTTTGGAGATGTTCTTAACGTGGCTTTGCTTCTTTTGATGGCTTCCTCCTCGTCGAATGATTTATCGTGTTCTTGCTTATTTCTTTTGCTGTTCATTCGATTTAGTTATTGTATTACATTTACTTTTAATTTATTATTTTAATTTAATTTAATTCTAATCCCAACTTTAATCAAATCTATTTTAAGGCCAGATCTGGATTTTTGTAATAAAATTATGTGGCTTTTATTTTGATCATTAATTTCTTGTCAGCACTAATTACTTTCTTATCTGCCAAAAAAAAACAAAAACAAAAAACGTGTAGGAATGCCTAAGCAGGTCGACCCTTCGAACATTCGCCAAAACCACTTTTTTAATCTTTTACTCAATTATTCATTTACATAAGACTTGTTAAAATTATTAAAATAGTTCTATCTTACTTGTCTGATGGTATTTTCTTTATTAACTACTATCACCTGTATGCACTTAACTTTTGATACTTATTTTTGAACTCGGTTGAATTTTCTAACTTGTAATTCCCGAATAATTTTAAGTTTATTACGAAGCGAAATTAAATGAACCTACTGTTGTCACTTGCAGGACCGTTTCAAATAGTCAAAAAATTAATAAACAGCCTACTAAAATAGAAATATCGCCTATTTAAGACGTAATCCATTACCGGCCCAAGGTACAAAGCACTCCTGCTAATGGTATAGATCTCATAAGAAACTCTCTCGTCCGCAAACATCTTCAATAAAGTGAAGAGAGCACGAAAAATTTTTCACTTAAAATCAACGAAATGAAAACCAGATACAAGCGAATCAACAAAAGAGACCAATTCAATAAATCTAGATAAAATATTAAAGTTAACAATCACAATTTCCAAAATATGGAACACTTTAAATATCTTATAAGATAAATTATCACGGTTAATAATAATGCCACTAAAAAATACAGAGAATAATTCAAACTTTAGACCTATTTTAATACATGGATGCGAATCATGGACAATGAGTAAAACAAGTAAGGAAGAATTACGAATATTTGAAAGAAAAAATAATAAACATTTTTTAACCTCATTATCATATCGCTACAAATCTGCATAGAATAAGAATACATACTAAATAAAGAAAACTCTTATAACGATATTGTTCCGGAAAATAAATCCCTTAAGGTAGATCGGACACATGCATAGACGCCAAGATGTCAAACTTATAAAACTGGTATGGAAGGAAGTTAGCACAGAAAATGCCATATCTAAAAAAAATAACATTTCAGTTGATTACAGATTCGTGGAAAATCGATCAACTTGGAGAAAATTTGTAGTTAGCGAAGACCCACCCAGTGTTGTAGCGCTACGTTATGATAATGATAAAGACAAAGGAGAAACAGTGACAAAAAGCAACAAACATGGACTAATGGAGTGAAGCTGCTTTAAAATCTTGATTGGAGAGGATTAAAATGAAAGTATAAGAAATACAATGTACTTTCTTAGCAGTGTACTTTTACCTCTTTCAATAAAGTATGTTTATATGGACTTCTTATTTTTGTTATCATTCATACGCATTACAGTATGTAACAGATATGTATACTAATAACTACCTGTTTTTGGTAGGTACGTGCTTCTCTAAAAATAGCTTTATAGATACAAAAGGATTTCATTACCAAATTGGATTTTGTTTCATATCGTGAGTATGTCTTTATACGTTTTATTTAAGAACCCTCTTAATAAAAACTTCTTTTATTTCATCTCTTGTTTTATGATATCTTGTATACAGCTTTTTTATTATTTTATTTCTAGTTGTATCTGTGTATTACATATAATTCTGGATAGACGGTTATCTCGAAATATAGTGCTAAAATAGATATTTTTGTGTAAAAAATGGGTAGTAGTGCACTAAAAAGGGAAGAATGCTTAATTTATCTAACAAGAATTATATCACTTCACGATCATTACATATTTCTAAATATTTTATCTAGTATTTATGGGTAATATGTAATCAATATAAGTGGAGGTAGTGTCAAATTTGCAATGATCTTTACTTTATAAGTAATAGCTTACTGACTGTACTTTACATGTTTAGTTCAAATAAATTAACCTTTTCCTTCAGAATAGACCGATTTGGATGATAAAGTAAACTAAGAAAGTGTGATGAATCTTGTACCACCCCACATTCACATAGGTTAACCAGAGTCCTCCTGGCAGATTTAAGGAACATAACTACCATCAGGAAGTTTCTTTCGATGGTTAAGATGTCGAGGAGCAGCTTACTTTTTTTTGTATATCCTGCAGATGTGTTGATCTGGCCAGTTTTTTCTTCGATTCTAGTCATAAAATGGGCTGGTATGCGTGGAGTTGATGTTACGAATCTAGACTTTGTTTCTTTCGTTCTCTAGCTACTTATCTTCGGATATTAGGTGGATTGATAGCTACGATATTGTAGAGCTTATGTATGGATGTGAGTCTTAATATAGGTACTCTGAATTTGACTGACTAATTTATAGCTAAATCTACGTATTAAGTATGTGTTGATGTCACCCATACTAGCAAGGTATATTCGGCAGAAGCATAGAATTCAAGTCTACGTTTTAAGGGTGGAAGAATGTGCTCCCTATTTTTAGCTGACAAGTTTGCGGAGAATATTATTTTTTTGGTTCTCATTTCATTTTTATAGTAGTATTAGGTTTTCATTTAGTTTTAAACAAAGTTCTGTAAATAATAAAGTGTGATATAAACTATCTTCAAGGTATTTATAGCAAGTGCAGAGTTTAAGGATTTCTTGACACTATTGGTTCAGGTATGTGTTCAGATTTGTGAAAGCGTCTTTGTTAGGAACATTGAAGGAGCATACCTAACTTTTTCCGGGGTGTGGCTTAAAATTGATTCAGATTCTATTTTTATTTTGTTTAAGGTATTATTTAGATTTTTCTCTACTTTAGCAACAAAAGTTTTTGGTTATGCAACAATAGATGTATCGTCTACATAATAAAAGTCCTATTATTTACCGGTATGGGTTGTGTAAATGTTATACAGCTTAGGTGCGATTACGGTACCCTAAAGAAGACCGTTCTTCTACGTAGATTTTGAAAAAATGCCCTCTAATTTAAGGTGTCGTAAGCGGCATTGAGATTGACAAATACGACTCCTTATACCTGATATTTTTCATACCCGTCTTCGCTGTGTTGGGCAAGATTTAGTATTTGTGATGTACACGATCTTCCCTGTCATATATAGCCACTTTTGTCTTTTAATTTGAGTTCTTCTTCTATTATCGGTTTATATTAAGGATCATGTGCAGATTTATTTTGTATAGCTGACAAAATAAATAGATATATTGGCCGATAGCTTTTGTGGTCGTTGGAGTTTTTGCCAGGTTAAAGCATAGTGATAACTTTGTCTTTGCTTTGCTTGTCTACAGACTTTAGATATTAGCCATTGTAGTATTTTTGGTCAAAATTTTATAATTAGTTTTGTGCTCAGATCCTCAATCGGGAGCCGTAATATTGTTTATTTTATACGTGGATAGTGGATCCAAGCTCAACATAGTTAAATGGTTTCCGCAGTGACTAGTTTGAGTCCTCTCTCATTTTAAGTTTTTCTTTGCTTCTTTGCCGGCACTTATTATGTAATCTTCTGCGATCAGTTTTATACCAAATACCCTAGGTTTGGCCCTCTATGTGCTTACTGCACTAGAAATACGTCACATTTGTGTTAAGTCTGATAAGCTTATGTCTGATAAGCTTAAGTAAAGTAGAGCGTATGTATAATACCCAGTTAAGTGACAATCATATTATTCATGTTAATGTAAAGTTAATATACTTTTTGCTTATATAATTACTCAATATAGTATTTGCTTTATTTATTACACCTTCCATCAGGCTTATGAATTGTCTTTATCTCTAGATATAGTTTACTTTATCTCTATAGAATAGTTGGTCCTAAAAAGGACCGATTTGACAAAACTCATATTGGACAAGTGATTGTACGCCCGATTGCGGTGGTCTTATTAGTACTTAAATTTTCGTGAAGGCTTCTACGTTGAACTCCATAAAAAATGACAAAGTATTTACTTTATATAGCCTCTTTGTAAAAAGTAAATGAGTTTGTAACATCGGTCACAACTCATATATGGATAATAAGGAAACAAACAGGTTAAAATAGGTGTACAAAATTTTAACTACATATATATCGGCGCCATTGTTCAGGAGATGAGTTTATCCCAGAGATCAAAGATTACATTCTTTTACATGTATATTATAGGTTCTATTTACTTATTTTCATTACTAAAAAGTATATTTATAATAAAGGCCTTAAGCTGTCTTTAGATTTTATGAAATTTTTTTGGCATACACTTTTAGTCATTCAGCCAGACTCAACATGGTACAAATAGTTGTTTAAGTTTATATTAATAAATATACAAAACAAAAGACAGGTAAACAGGGTCACTCTCTTCTCGCCTAGGGGCCCATCAAGGCATTTTTTAAAAAGACGTACAACACTAGGCCACGGTAAGAAAGGAATTTGACAATTGGATTAGAAACAAAGGTTACGTTATTAACTAATGCATAATTATTTAGATGGTTATTTTACTATCCTTTAAAAACATAACTAAGGAATCATACACTGCTCTCGAGTCTAGTGATATCCATGAAAATTTAAACCTATGGAAATTGGCAAATTACAAAATACAGACATAATTCTGAATACCAACTTGGGACAAACAGTTTTCCCCTCCTCAACTTATTCAGTTACAATCTATAACGTGTAAACGCATACTTGTTTTTATTGTTAGATACAATGAATTTCCATCAAGTAACTTTCAGCAATGTGACAACAAATTGCTATATAACAGTACGAGGCAATATCATCATATTTGCGTTACATTAATATTTATGTGGCAATCAGCTGTAAAAGTCATTGCCGTTTTTCCGATCGTATCATATTTTAGCATAGTCACATAAGAATTCTTTTTAAACAATATACTGTGTCATATTCTTCTGATTTATTTTGTTGACAATTTATTTATGCTTATTTGTTCACCTTTTGTAAAGCAGTCTGTTTAAATATTAGGGATTTATATAATCTTTTTGTTTATATAATTTGTTTATCGATTTTACTATTTTAGATAGAGTTTCATAATTATAGTTTTTTTTTTTATTTTTTCTATGGTAATACATATACATACCCAATTCGAAAGGGAGAAAACCAACGAGTTCTAAATTGAACATAGACATTATTCTCCATTTCTTCCTATATGTTATGTAGAGATCATCGTCATCGTATAGTCGGAACGCAACAAGATTTTATTACCATTTCTTCCTTTTTGTCTCCTCATTCCTATTGCAAACTCAGCCACATAAATGGCGTTTTATAAAATATATGTCAATATTGCCGAAGTGCCTTTCCTAGGATACTTTTTTTAAGCCTAGTTCGTTTGATTACATGTAATTGATTTGATAGTCCTCAAAAGATATGTATTGATTGTAGGTAGGATAGCAGGTGTTGATAAATATGATGAGTCGGTAAGTAGTCTCATTATTCCTAAATCTGCGCCCTTCATCCGTGGACATCCTAAGGGCATTTTTTCTCTCGAGGCATCCTACCAATTTAACTTGGGAATGCAGTTAATGAGAGAGCCTTTGGATATAAAGCCAGCGCAACTTTGGAGTTGAGATTTAGGTTCTTGTACCTCGTTGCTATCTTTATATATGTGTTTGACCTTGGCATTAGTTTCGTTCGGTATTGGTTAGTACTCGGACCTTTGTAAGTCGGGAAATACCTCTGATGGCTTTTCTAGCAATCCTGATCTAATTAATACGTTCTCGTTACATATCCACACATTAGCACTGGTTCACTGTTTTATATATCCTGATTTTAGAGATTTATATTAGGCTTCTGTATTTAAAAGTATTATAAGGGTTCTATATACATCAGTTAGCTACCTGAATTTTCCCTTTTATTTCTTCTGTGACAACGTTATCTACGATATCTAAAACGCTGCAATCTTTCAAAATTATATAGCTTTATTGTTACGTTATGCCTTACTCTACATCCTTTGTTTTGTATGTTAAAAAACATTTATTTGATTTTCTCATTAGTGACTATTATACCGTTTTTGCTGCTAGTAGCATTATTTTATAGCATTCTAATATTTAATTTATGGATTATATTCGGATAGCAAATAAATATTCTTTACTTTTTTGGAGAAATAATATTCTAACACACAAAATCCTATTAAATTGCCAAAAACCTCTGTACATATTCTATTCACTTATGAGGGCAGTATAGTCCTGGACTGGCTAATTTTTGGATAATAGGAAACATGAGTGTAGCAGTTTTAATGTTTTCGGGACTGCTACTTGGTATCGGGGAGCAGAAATATCATACCAAGGTATTGCATATAGGAATTGTTGCTTGAACTTTATTTTTATTAAACAACACTATATTTCCTAGTAAAATCATTATGACTTTACAGTAAGACAAATTTTCGATGTTGGTTATGAAAACATCATGTACATACCACCGGGTTCCCTATGTCGATCTCCAGACAAATCTTTGTAATAATGATACGGGAAACAAAAAACCAAGAATGAAAATATGCGCCAAGAAACTCTGTGATATAACAGTCGAATAAAATACAGATTGTCGATTCAAATAGTCAAAAAATTAATGAACAGCTTGCTAAAATGGAAATATCGCCTATTTAAGATGTAATTCATTAAAGGCCCAAGGTACAAAGCACTCCTAGCATATGCTAATGACATAGATCTCATAAGAAACTCTCCCGTCCGCAAACATCTTCAATAAAGTAAAGAGAGCACGAAAAATCAACGAAATGAAAACCAAATACAAGCGAATCAACAGAGAAGACCAATTTAATAAATCTAGATAAAATATTAAAGTTAACAACTACAATTTCAAAAATATGGAACACTTTAAATATCTTACATAAATAATCACTGTTAATAATAATGTCAATAACTAAATACTTTTAGCATAATTCAAATTTTATACCTATTTTAATACATGGATGCAAATCATTGACATTGACTAAAAAAAATAAGGAAAAAGTACGAATATTTGAAATAAAAATAATAAGAAAAATGTTTTAACCTCATTTTCATATCGCTACAAATCCGTATAGAATAAGAACCCATACTGAATAAAGAAAGCTTTTATAACGATATTGTTCAGAAAAATAAATCGCTTAAGGTAGATCGGACACATGCATAGACGCCAATATATCAAACTTATAAAACTGGTATGGAAGGAAGTTAGCACAGAAGAAAGAATGCCGCGTAGGCGTCTCAGTAAGCAATGGAGAGAAAACATCCAATTATATCTCAAAATATTAACATTTCATTTGATTACAGATTCGTGGAAAATCGATCAACTTGGAGAAAATTTGTAGTTAGCGAAGACCCACCCAGTGTTGTAGCGCCACGTAATGATGATGATAATGAAAAAGGAGAAATAGTGACAAAAAGTAATAAAAAGGGACTAATGGAGCAAACCTGCTTTAAAATCTTGATTGGAGAGGATTAAAATGAAAGTATAAGAAATACAATGAATGATTGATGGATTCGAGAAACTTGAGACTTGAGAAAAGCACACTGACGTGTGTATCCATATTAAATTCCTTAGATTTTTATACTTTTTTTAGACTTTTATACTAATAGGTTTAAAATTGAATGTTTGGTGAAAATAGCTACGCGACTTTAATGCATCAAATATTTTGTTAATTAAAAATCAACATATTGAAATTAGAGCAAAAAATTTTAATATTAAAGATTAATTTATAAATTATTATAGTCTAATTTTAACTACTACATGAAATAAATATTACACGCCATAAACTGCAGTAATTGAAAAATTATAAAGATCTTACAGAAGAGTTTCTTAAACTGTTAGACGATTACGCTACTCGATGTTCATATTAATAGGTTCCAAAATGTACCACATAAAATTTAAAAATCTACTACTAATACAATTATTGGCAACATCGCAGGAGTTAAGAAGTGTACGGGAAAAGTTATATACGGATCCCAAAAATGTTTGATCCTATTACGGAGTCCACTTGATCCGACGTATTGGTCGGAGTCTACATAAAGCGCTACTCAGATAATAATATACACGGCGTATATTCTCCTGGAGTTAGTATAATACCGTTTTAGTACGGAGCCCATATTAACCGCTAGAAGTATATATATACACATATATATATATATATATATATATACATATATATATATATATATAATATATATATATATATATATATATATATATATATATAATATATAGGAGATATCGGTCAAGGAGAAAGTTTCGTGCAGTATTTCTTCACTTCTTCGGTGAAGCAGTTCTAATGCTTGTAAAGTCATATAAAGATGTCAAACAATTTCAAATGCATAGGTTTAGCTGTTAGAAAATACATTTAAAAACTACAATAAAATTACAGTAAAAATCACATTCAGAGTTTTTTTTAAATTTATACAAAGAACAAAAAGTCACAAAAATGTCACAGTATGTTGTGTAACAAGAAAACAATATACATATCTATTCTACCGCTGATGTAAAATATATCGAGATATGAAGATAAAAAGTAGTGTTATTGATTATACAATAAAAAAAAAAGGCTAGAAAAGTTAACTTTATTGTTTGCGACTTCAAAGCAATTAAAAAAAAGCAACTATTTTTGACAGATAGCGCTTAACCATTACGAAGAGAAAAACAAAAAATAATATGGTTTTCTGTTTATGGAAATCAGACTTTGTACGAAAAATCAACTATATAACAAAAATACTCGTTTAAGTAGGACAGAATAAAAAAGTCAAATTTTTTATACATCTGATTAAAAAGGAAGGTTGGAAATATAAGTTACCGATGACCATTGACCACGTTGTGGTCTCATCGTCAATCTCACTCACATTGTGTATTTAAATTTAGACGGTCGTACTCCTTTCAATATATATATATATATATATATATATATATATATATATATATATATATATACATATATATATATATTTATATATATATATATATATATATATATATATATATATATATATATATATATATATATATATATATATATATATATGTGGAACTGCTTAAATACGCTGGCAAAAAGACGTGGAACATCTTAGCAGGTGTATTTACGAACTGTCTAAGATCAAGATGCATACCAGACCACTGGAATACAGCAAACATAATTTTGATCCATAAGAAAGGTAATAAAAAGGAGATTAAAAACTACAGACCTATAAGTCTACTACCAATCATATACAAGATATTCACAAAAATCATCAACAACAGATTAACAAATGCATTAGATGCTGCACAGCCAAGAGAGCAAGCTGGCTTCAGAAGTGGATTCAGTACCATAGATCATATCCATACGCTTCAAGAACTAATGAGTAGAGCCAAAGAATATGAAATACCGCTAGCATTAACCTTCATAGAATTCGAGAAGGCTTTCGATTCTATATATCCCAAGGCAGTAATAGAAGCTTTGACCAACCAAGGCATTGACAAACCTTACATAGAAACTTTAGCAAATATATACAGACAAGCAAAAGCTAAGGTAAAAATTTATGAAAACACTCCAGAATTTCCCACTACTAGAGGCGTCCGACAAGGAGACTCTATATCACCAAAGCTCTTCACTGCAACTCTAGAAAATATATTCAGCGAAATGAACTGGCAAAACAAAGGCCTATGCATTGATGGAGAATACCTCAACCATCTAAGATTTGCAGACGACATCGTTCTAAAAATCCTGCAGAACTACAAGAACTTATAAGCAACCTAAATGCAGCTAGCAATGAAGTTGGCCTAAAAATGAACTTGACAAAAACAAAAACCATGTACAACGAGCTAGTGGATGTCCAAGATGTAATAATAAATAATACTGCACTGGAGACAGTAGACGAATATATATACCTGGGACAATTAATACATAAATCTGGCTCATTACTCCCAGAAATCAACAGAAGAATGAAACTGGCTTGGGCAGCTTTTGGTAAAAATTCAGTTATATTCAAATCTAGGATGCCACTCCACCTGAAGAAAAAGGCATTCGATCAATGTATACTACCAGTCATGACATACGGCTGCGAAACTTGGACACTAAAGAAAGATATAATAGCTAAACTTAAAGTCGCTCAAAGGTCAATGGAGCGATGCATGTTAGGTATAACCAAGAGAGATCGAAAAAGAATAGAATGGATCAGACAGAAAACGAAGGTCACTGATGTAATCCACCGAATAAAATCTTTAACATGGCAGTGGGCGGGACATTTAGCAAGAAGAACTGACAATAGATGGTCCACTAGAATTACTCTGTGGTATCCAAGAGGCGTCAAGAGACCAAGAAGACGTCCAAATTTAAGATGGGACTATGACATAAGGAAACAAGCCGGTACAACATGGCACAGAAAAGCGAATATTAGACAGTCGTGGGCAGACATGAAGAACGACTATGTAAGGGAGGCTGCACCATAATTGGTAGAATACGCTGATAATGATGATATATATATATATATATATATATATATATATATATTATATATATAATATATATATATATTTAAAATATATTCAATGATTGAATAGCAGAGGTTTTATCGGTCAATAATTGGCAAATAAAAGTCGTCAACTACTTTATTGATTTATTTGAATACGTTTCGCTTTTATTTTTAAAAGCATCATCAGTTCAAAAAACGATTTGTAGATTTTTTAAGGATGTTATAAAAACTCTACGATAACTTAGCATTAAAGATTACAAACTAAACAAGGGAAACGAAACAAAAAAAATACAAGAAAAACAGTAAGAATACTATTGTTCATTTAATTTTAACCGATGGCTTCATTTGAAGGCTGGTTTAAGCTCTTTCGAGGATGAAACCACACTATTTTCAATTGAAAAGATTAGTTTTTCAACGGTCGTAGTTTTTGCTATATATATATATATATATATATATATATATATTACAGCTAACCACATAAATATGTCTTCCATGTCTCTTAAAATAGAATCTATTCATCTATGCCTGTTAAACGCAGACAATCAACAAATGCACTCAGTTCGTTTTCCACGATGCAAAGGGAAACACGCCGATAACGAGTAACTAACCACATGTTCGCAGTAAATGGAATAACAACAGCATAGTAATATACACAAATATATATTTTGAGATAACACTTTATTCTGCTTTGTATTGGCTGACAATATGTTACTTATACCAGTTGTGTCGCAAGGGTATTGTCTGAACAACAGATATAATATGTAGTTTGCTAATGCCGGCTAAATGTCATGTACAAAAGCTTAAGTGTGACAGATTTTCGAGATGTGTGAAATAATGAAATATTGAACAAATTTATAGACTACAAGCCCATGAGACATTTTTAAGGGGTTATTTGACCTAACATAAATCACATACAAATCAATACTAAAATATGTAATACCAACTTTAAAAAGTATGCCATCCATTCTTATCGGTACCCAAAGCATGGGGGTTGACATCAAGGGTTGCGCCTTAGATTTTTCACACCTGTTCCAGCCAATAAGTATTCCTTTTTTCATATAATAACTGTCTTGACCCACGATTAGTTTATCGTGAGATATATTTGCTATAAAATGTAATATAATATAATAAACGACGACAATTTTCATAGAACTATTTATTACTTAACTATACATGTTTACAAAACTGAGTCTCGAATGCTACTCCTAAAAATACGTTACAAAATGCCTTACAGAAATCACTTGTAGAGGGGAGGGAGTTACTAGGAACTATATAATTTTACCTTTTGAAAATAACGTAAATTACAAATTTATTAATATTGTCCTTATCAGAACCATCTACAGACGCACCGGCTGCGACAACAATAGTGGACAGATTTGACGGGCATATACTTTTTAAAGGGAGGGTTTATAATGGACAAATTTTCCACAGAAATATGTAAAACTGATTGAGAATATGTAAAACATTTTCATCTTTTAATACATTTCTGAAAGCTAATTTACCCAAACTATAAGAATTACCGATATAAATCTAAAATAATAAAGTAAAATCGACAAACAACATGAAGTAAATAATCATGAGACGGAACAATAAAATTTTTATAAAGATCGTCGTTGCTCTAATACTTTTCCAAAGAAAGCATTTTCACCAAACCCATGTAAGTTACTATTGTTTATAAAAGAATAGTTGGACAACGCTATGAATAAATTTGTTTGATTCTAATTGAGACAGTCACATGTCACTACTCTTTCTGTTTCAATAGTGAATGTCCATTTTTTCCGTGAATTAGATTAACCAGCGTTGCAATATTTCACTGACATAGTGACAACAGGTGCAACAAAATGTTAATACCTATAAAAGAAGAATTTCTTGTGCATAGATTAACAATCTGCTTAAAAACCTTATAATCATATATTTTTTGTAACCAATAAAAAAGTAAGTACAGCTCGTCAAGAATACCAATGTCTCTGAGTTTTGACAAGAATATAAATTTGGAGGGGAGGATCCGTCAGTAGCCCGAATACACTCAGTTCCATTTTGTTAGCAGAAGCAAACAGATCACACGCATATCAATTACACTGGTGTAGGACTTATTAATCCGGTACCGTTACAATGGAATTTAAATCGAAAGTTCATCGTAAAGTTTTGAGTGGGCAATCTCGTGAAATTATAGCAAATGTGATATATTTTATGAAACGAGAAGCGGAGGCTAAACATCCGATAATAAAACTAACAAAAATTCAAGAACGTGTTTCGCGCGCCACTGGTATTAGTGTTGGTTCTGTAAAGCAAATTTCAAAGAAATGAGATCAGTTGAAGATGGTGAAAGTGATTCATTCCATACACCTAATATTAAAAGACAAAAAAGTGCGACCAAAACTAAGTTGGATAATATGGATAAGGAAATTCTTCGGAGATTAGTAATAAATTTTCACGTCCACGAAAAAAAGGTTCCTACGTTGAGAGGCATACACAGGAAATTTGTCAATGAAATTAATTACACAGGATCGTATGAAAGTTTACGAAAAGTGTTACATAAAATTGGTTTCCGTTGGCGAAAAACTCAGACAAAGAAAAAATTGCTTATGGAAAAACCTGACATCCAACAAAAAAGAATAGCTTTTTTGCGAAGTATTAAGAGGTACAGAAACGAAAATCGTCCTATAGTATACATGGACGAAACATACATCCACTCTTGTCACACATTCAATAAAAGTTGGAATGATGATTCTCACGATGGTTTGCGTAAGCCTATCTCTAAAGGACAGAGGTTAATAATAGTTCATGCCGGAGGAGAAATGGGGTTCATAAAAAATTCCTACTTAAAATTTAAATCAAATTTAAAAACTGGTGATTACCATAGTCAGATGAACTTTCAAAATTATAAAAAGTGGCTAGTTTAAATGTTGATTCCGAACTTACCACCACAAAGTGTATTAGTGATTGATAATACCCCATACCACAATGTTCAAATTGAAAAAAATATAACGACTGCATCAAAAAAAGATGAAATAAAAAAGTGGCTAAGAAAGAAAAATATACCATTTACAGATGATATGTTAAGAGCCGAGCTATACACCTTAGCAAAATTTTATCAACCTCATCATAAATCATATGAAATAGATAAACTTCTAGAGGATAATGGACATTTGGTATTAAGACTACCACCTTACCATCCCGAGTTAAACCCAATTGAGTTAGTTTGGGCATCCATGAAAAACTATGTGGCACAACAGAATGTAAGTTTTAACTTTAAAGATGTGGAGGTTTTATGTGATCAATTTTTTGAGACATTTTCAGAGGATGAGTGGAAATCACGGTGTGAAAATGCCAAACAGGCAAAACAGTTTTTTATGAAAAGTGCACCGGCAGTGGACTTAGTTACGGAGAAAGTGATAATTAACTTGGATGATGATGATGACGACGAAGATGACGCTGATAGTGATAGCGAAGATGATCTAGAAGATACATATTCGAGTTCCGATCTAGATATTTGAAACTAGTAACTTGTAACGTTATTTTGTAAGTATACTGTTAGAATACGGACGTTATAAAGGAAAAAGTGAATGATTAAAAAATAAGCAATTTCTAAAACTTTGTTTAAAGATACTGTTCTGAAGTTATTTCTTTGTGGCATCTTATGCAGTTTACTATTCTACTTGGAAAATAAGCCACAATTTAAGTTGGAAATTTATTTGACGTTTCGACTTCCACTTCAGAAAACGTTACCGATTTGCAAAGTAAATTTCATTTCCAACTTAAATTGTGGCTGATTTCCCATGTAAAATAGTAAATTTGTTTAAAGATATGTTCAATATTTCTGTATTTAACAGAAAGAATCTTCTGTACTATTTTGTTGGCTTAGCAGCAATATATAAATTGTACTTTAGATATCGTTATTCTTTTCTTTGCCTTTTTCGATTTGATATCCAAATTGGTAGTTTCAAAAGTAATCACTAGACCTCGGTTTTTTTAGCACGCTTATTCTAAAACATACCTGTTCTCTTTAACTTATACTAAAAAAGTAATTTATACATTTAATAAATATTTTTATTACCTTAGTGCTTTTTCTTATTTTGTTAAGGCCATACCTGGAATTCCCAAATTGCCTATTATATTTCTATTTATTTCTTGTATACTTCAAAACTATTTTTTATACTTTGTCAATTTACAATGAAATTTTTAACGACTCGTCGTATATATGACGTATATATGACGTGTATATATATATATATATATATATATATATATATATATATATATATATATACATATTTAGGGATTTTAAATTATATTGTCTTTAGCATAATATTCATATAATATAACTACTTACAATTGTGGCAGTTAATGAGCTATTAAAGTGTGCTAAATTTCAAATAGATCGATCAAATAGTTTATAAGTTATTCAAATTGTTAATTAAGGAAAACGATTATTTAAACAACTGTTCTTGCCCAGACAGTAACTCTAGAGGTTATAAACCGAAATCGATTCTATAAGTATTTATTTTTAATCATCATGACGTAGCGCTACAATCCTGGTGGGTATTGGCTGACTGTACAACTTTTTTACAATTTGTTCGGTCTTCCATCAACCTAAAGCCAAATGGAATGTTCATTTCTGGAGATCTGCTTGGATCTTATCTCTCCATCGCATTCTGGGTCGTCTGAGTGGTCTTTTGCCTGTGGGAATCTCATTCCATCCTAGTTTTACAACTCGCTCGTTATGCAGTCTGTGCACGTGGCCTGGTTATCTTAGTCTCTGTAATTTAATTTCTTGGACAATATCTTCGTCATTGTAGAGTGCCTTTAATTCGATATTGGTTCTGATCTTATACTGGTGTGTGATGATGTCATGGTGAGGTCCGAAAATTTTTCGTTTAAAGCCTCAGAGCTTTTCTTTGTTTATTTTGGTCATAGTCCACATTTCGCATCCGTATGTTATTACAGGTCTGTGTGATTTTTTAATTGTATAAGCTTAGTCAGTGCGAAGATACAGCGGTTGATCTGTTTGCCCTAAAACCGGCTTAATATTCGCCTAGGCCATTTTTAGTATAAGGGATTAGTCTACTAAGAATGATATTTAAGAGGGTTTTATATGTCGTGTTTAGAAGTGAAATTCCTCTATAATTCGCCAATTTTGTTTTGTCTCTTTTTTGTGGATGGGCGCTATTATGTTTTCCTTCCTTCGTGCTGGTATCCTTTATTCTAACCATATATGCGTTATTAGCTCGTAGATTTGGCGATGTAGTGCGTTTCCCCCATATTTTAGAAAATCTGCTGGTATATCGGCACTTTGCTGTGATCTGTTGGCGCTTTGTGATTTTTCAGCTTGTTTAAGGCCTTTTGGGTTTCTTCAAAGGAGGGACCTTTGACGGACATGTCCGCTGTGATATAGATCTCTTTTTTGTGCTGTTCTTCCTCTGTGATGTTTAGAAGGTCCCTAAAATACTATTACCATTCTTCAGTTACTTCTTTACCGTCGATTATCATATGGCCTTGATTCTCTCTCAGTGTATGAATGGAATTGGCTACATGTCTTTTTTCTCAAAGGAAATTACATTATAGTATTCTCTGGAGCCTGCTTTGTGCCGGTCTCTTTCCATAGCTTTATATTTTTGTTGTTCATAGTTTCTTTTCTTTGTGCGTATTATTTTGCTTGTTTCTTTTCGGCAGTCGTCATATTCCTTTTTACTTAGTCTGTTTGCAGTTGTATCCAAGTCTTCCTTACTGTTTGTCTTTTTTCCAGCTGTTTCCGACATTCCTCGTCCTACCATGTTTTTGCCCTCTTTTGCCTACTCCTTCCAAAGATCTTGTCCGCTATCTTGTTTATTATTTTGGCAGTCGTTTCCAATAGCTGTTCTATATCATTGTATTCTTTTTCAGAGTGCAAGGTTTGTTCAAGTTGTTCTCTGTAGTTTTGTTGTTTCTCTGTATTGTGTATTTCGTCCATGTTCCATTGTGGGTTTATTGTTGTTTTATTGTATTTGTGGCTAGATATTTTGGATTTGACTTGGGCTCTAAGTAATTATCTGTGTTTCCATCTATTTCTCTCAGGCTTCTTACGTCTATATTATTGTTCCCATGACGGGCATCTACAATGATGTGTCAATTTGGTCGCGCGTAATATGGTCGTTTGAGACCCAGGTTTGCTTATGGATGTCTTTATGGGAAACATGGTTGACTTTATTAGCATATTATTAGCTGCTGCAGTTTCTGTGAGTCTTAAGCCATTGTCGTTGGGTATATTGTGTTTACCTATTGTGGGGTATAGGCTAGGCTCTTTGCCTATTTTAGCATTAAAGTCTTCCGTTGGTGCATGCGCTGAGATAATCGAAATGTTGTATCGTTTTCCTTTTATTCGTATGTAGCATATCCTTTCATTAATAGGTTTGAAATTTAGTATATTTAGTATAAACCGTACAATCTGGTAAACCGTTTACCTAAGATACATAAAGAGGGCATTCCCATTCGTCCCGTTGTTAGTTTCATAAAAACTCCAGTTTCTATTTTGTCAAAATTCATATTGAATCTCATTAACAACATGACGAACTTCACCCCTCGCTTTGCAGTCAAAAACACTATTCATCTAGTCAACAATCTTCAACAAATAAATCTTCATCCTAACATCACAATGCTTTCATTCGATGTCAGCAACCTATTTACTTCAGTCCCCAAACAAGAAACTATTAATCTGGTCCAGTCTCTTCTTCGAGCAAATTCTATCACTTTGTCTACCACTAACTCAATTATTCAATTATTACAAACTTGTCTAGCTCAAGACTTTTTTGTTTTCAATAGTAAATTTTACAGACAACCTGATGGCTTAGCCATGGGTAGTTGCCTTTCCCCTTTCTTAGCTGATATATTTATGGATCACTTAGAATCCACACACATTATGAAAAATCCTGAAATTCTCCATTGGTTTCGATATGTTGATGACTGCTTAGTCTTCATATCAGGTAACTCAAATTCAGCTGATCTATTACTCTCTAAATTAAACCAAATCCACCCAAACATTAAGTTCACTATGGAACTAGAATCATCTCAATCTATTAATTTTCTTGACCTTACCATCACCAGATTAAACGACCACTTCGATTTCAGTATCTATAGAAAACCAACACAAACTGACCATATCATTTTGTTTTCCAACCACCCAATGTCACACAAATATGCAGCCTTCCATAGTTACATTCACCGATTATTAACAATTCCACTATCACAATCCAACTACCATACAGAAGTTAACACCCTTAAACAAATAGCATTCAACAATGGATATGACCCCAATATCATTAACAAACTTATAAATAAGAGACAACTCAAACTATTGAGAGAGACTGCGTTTCCCAGAGACTTGACCATCAAACCTCATTATGTTTCTTTGCCTTACCTTCAAGAACGTCTTTCTGGAGATCTTAGATACATCCTAAAAAGATCTGTTGAGAATACCCACATTTCTTTCAAAGTCCCGAACAATCTAGGACAATGTTTAACCAATACAAAAGATCCCATCAACTACATGGATCGTAGTGGTGTTTATAAATTACAGTGCTCTGATTGTGATGCTACATATATAGGTAGAACCTGTAGATCACTAACTTCTCGTTCCTTAGAACACACTAAAAAAGAGAACACTTCCACCTTCTCTCAACATCTTGCACAACATAAACATACCCTCAACATCCCAGAAGATGTCTCTTTGTTACATAATATTCCCCAAAAAAATTTTCTAAAATTAGATCTATATGAAGACTTGGAAATAGTCAAAGAAAAACAAAATAGCCCCAATTGTGTTAATCGCCATGTATCTTTCAACCGTGACTTTCAACCTTTACATCGTCAACTTTTTTCATAGTTCACACTTCACAATACTGCCCTACTTTCTCTGCCTTATTTTCCTATACAAACGTCAACACCTTAATCCTACACAATCTTGTGTTTCTTCAAACACCCATTCTCTACAATATCGCCACACCTTCCTCTCACAAATTTCTGACCCCAATTTTAACTTCAGAACCATCCACATCCATCATACCAACATATCACTATCTTATCCACTCTTCACTTCTACATCACATTCCTGTCAATTCTGTTCTCTTTCATTATTTCTTGGTCAATTCATATATTAAACATGTATCCAATAGTTTTAATTTAGTAATCACTCAAACATTATCTAACAATTTATTAAAATTCATAATCTACCATATTACAAAGAATCCTTATCTACCATTGTCCACCTTCTCTCGGTCAACAACTTAGTAGCACACTTATACAACAAATTTCAGGTTTCTACAAACTGAATTTAATACCACCAAAATAGATTTTGTTCAGGGTGCTAGATACTTTAAGTATAAAGGACCCCTATTATCTCTAATTGTTGATCAACTCCTTTTCTCCTTCAACCGCCCCCCCCTCCTTTTCTTCAGTCATTTCCTTTACTTTTATTCTCATTAGTCTCTGAGGAACCCAGCCTCTTCAATTTTAAATTCAATCACATATGTTACTACTTTAATTTCTTCAGCCTGTAGATTTCCATCTTACTAAACTTAATTTTATTAATTTTTCACCATAGGAGCAGTCTTAAATAAAGTCATTTAAATATGAGGTCTGATATTAGCTTCAAATATTTGTTATTTAATTTTTACCTTGTCCTAGATGTGTTAAACATAAAAGGATAAATTTCATATATATATATATATATATATATATATATATATATATATATATATATATATATATATATATATATAAGCTAACCCAATATTAAATACACTTTAGACCACATTCCATACGACGAAAAGCAACATAAGTTGCCTAAGGCACAGGTCATTCTATTAATCATGACTATAAAACCATCATTGATTTGACATCTTTTATACCCTAAATTAATAAATAAAAAAGTTTTTAAATCCCAACACCTAGATTGTTGTTATTTTTTTAAAATCATCAAAACTTGTTGAATCTTTTGGCTGTAGTAATACTATGTACAACTATTATAGTTTTTGTTGCATTGACATTCTGTTATCTTCATCCTTCAAAAGTATCTTGTCAATCAGTTCCACGCTGTTCTCCGAGTGTAGAGGTTCCCTCTCACCGGCTCTGGAACCCGATTGAGCCATGTGTTACCTATAGTCAAATTTAATTTAATACTGAACATCACAGTTATTTTACAACACAATGTACAATATTTCATAACTAAATGTAATTTAAAGGGTTTTTACCCTAGTATTTTGGTGGCTCAGGCATTGTGACCTAGTAAGTATAACCATCTTTTGCTTTTCAACCATAGTCAAAATTTCACAATCTCGTTTGTTTTAACTAAATGGTTTATACTTATTTTTAGGCATTTTTCGATTTTAAAAACCTGATGATGGACTGTGTGGTCCGAAAACGTTTGTTTTATTGATGTGGCCCTTTTAAGGGTTTTTTAAATAAATATACCCATTTACAAAGATTAACCTCTTTTTGTTATACGTGGTATACAGCCAGCTACAGGAATTTTTCCTTGTGGATTTTGTTAAAATAAATGTTATACATCATAAAAAGCTATTTAATAGTGCGATAATTAAAATACATTAAAAATTAACCGAGATAATTTAAAAAAAAACTTATTTTTGCAGTAATTTGCAAATGTTAATAACTTTGCTTTTTTTGCATAACGACATGTAACGCTACTATGTAAAATTGTGGCAGTTAATGAGTTATTAAAGTGTGCTAAATTTCATACAGATCGACCAAATAGTTAATTGGTGTTTCATATTCAATTTGTTTATCCCGGAAAAAGATTATTTAAACAACTGAACTTGCCGAAACAGTCACTTAGAGGTATTTTGTAGATCGCAAAAGGCTGACTCTTTAGCTTATAAACAACTTTGATATTTTTATGTCGTACGCTTGTATATAGGCTTAATAAAAGCTGGTGCAAAATCACATTCAAAAAACAGGACATTCTATGGATTAGATAAAACAAAATAGCATTTTTTTAAACCATCTTTTTATTGTTTATTAATATTAAGAGCTGAATCTTAAACACATTGTAAAAGAAGATCTAAATTTTCTGAAAGCTTAAACCGTTAAAATAATGGTACTCATAAAATACCTCTACGGAAAAGTAAGTGCAGGAGAGAACTGTTTCTTCTTATCGGTCATAGAAGGTTCTAGTTTTTTTTTTTAATTGTATGTTTAACAGCTTTTTATTGAGCCTGGTTACAATCGTGTGATATAAACAAATATCAAAGTTATTATAAATATTGAAGGTTTTTTAATACGCTCTATAAATAAAGCTTCAAATAATCGATCACTGCATTGGAAAGTTTGGAGTTACTGGATTTAAAAACTATATATGCAGCAAGCATTTTAATAAAATATATCTGAACCCAAAATATTGATCCGCTACTGTTGTACCAAAAAAATACAGTGAAGAAGAAGAGGAAGGTTCGTTACCGAAACCACGCATTTTGTACCACCAACCATTAACCAGTACCAATACTGTTTCGCACAGTGATAATTCTGAACTTGACGATTTTGATAATAAGCTTACAGATATGCTGTTATCACAATTGGTCAAGAAAAAAATATTTCATAATTACCACACATTCCAAAGGAGATTCATCTTGAATACCGATTAATCTTTTAAAAACTCGTATAAGAGCACTAAAAATTAGTCTGGTTAATATTAGGACAAAATCTGTGCACACTACACCAGAACCTCAAACTTAGTTTTCTGCTGCGTGACTGAAAATGCAGTTGCATTAGAAAAACCAAAATTGGTCTACAATATAAAAAAAATGCTATTAAGATTTTTTATATAAAGAACTTAGCACGTATAAATTTCTACATCGAACATCTAAAACAGACACACTATTTCTCTACATAAAATGGCATAGAAGCTAATAATTATCGATGGCCTCAAAATATTGAGAGATTGCAATTTAGAACCCGTAGGAATAGTTTGTGATTTTTCCGCGATAAAGATATACACACTTTAAACTTTACGCGTTATAAAAATTTGTTGCTTAGTCTATACCTAATACAACCAATTGATCGCATTCAGTTGTTGTCCACATTACTTCGTTTCCTTTTTTATCACGTGCAATATTATCGAAAATTGTAATATTGCGAGTTGACTACTTGACCACTAAATAATTATTAATTTATATTCAATTATTTTCTTCACCTATTTCTTTATTTTTGCATTGTTGATCGTTTTTCCAACATGGTTTGATACTCCTGTTTGATTTTTAGAACCGTCTGTGTAAATTACTGGGTAACCCTCAAAGTCGCTCAGTATAGATTTTACTAAAATAATGTTTAACTGATTTAATTGTGCATGTTTAGGAATTATGATTCTTGGTTTTCTTATCAAATTTTTGTACTAAAATCTATAAATTAGTAGTAATTTTATTTCTATAAATCTGTATAACTCTGGTTTCAATAACTGGATCTGTAAGTGGGGGTGAACTTTTTATTTTTATTTTCCAATATTTAATAGATAAGTTTTCAATGCATAATGCTAATAAGATTTGTTAAAAGGTCTGTTTCAGTGATTCTCATATTTATACAGTATTTTTGTGCTAATAGTTGTCTATGTTATTCTAATGAAATTTCATTACACAATGCAAGCATAACGTTGCGCGTTGGTTAGAGTTTATAAAATTGAAGCGAAAAATATTTTTAAGCATCTGCATTGTATACAATATAATATTTTTAAATTCGAATTGCTGGTTGATACATTATATATCCAACACCCGTAGTCCGCGACTGAATACTAAAACATTGTTTATTTTAGTTCATGAAAACAATGTTATACAATCCATTTTTATAATTATCATTGTAAACAATTTTGTTTTGTTTTTTTTACCTTGAATTATTATTTTGGTACATCTGTCAAATAAACGTCAAAGTGTAAATACGAATTTAATAGTTCTCCGCATTTTAAAGTTTAATCTCAGATAGTTTAACATATAATCTTAAGTTAATTTACACGTTTTAAAGTTCTCCGCGAATTTTTGTGATTTAGGAAGTGCTAAACAGTTAGATTCTATTACTATAGTTTAATACATATACATTAGTACTGCTTTAGTCGTCGAAGCAATCGTCAAAGGCTCCATTTATGGAGTCTTATAACGGGGGCGAGCCCCCGATAAAATGCCAAGAGATCAGGATGCGATGGATGATTGCAGTTATGGTTCCCATGGATTTTTATCCCATCAGCTAGAAAACTCGATAAGTAGTCCTAATAATATTAATAATTTAAAAACCGATAAACAAATTACCTCACTAAATTCTAATGATACAGAAAAAAGCAGACCTGTATATTTACATGAAAAAACTGATTTAGGGCCATTTCACATTTTTATTGAAAACAATGATAAAAATTTTATAGGCAAATTAAATGCAGTTAAGATAGGTGAAATATTATTTACCTTACATCCGGAAATTGATAATTATATTAAAAAAAAATGATTCAATTGGACGCAACCGTATTAGAATAACATTTAAAAACTATGCTAGTGCAAATACCTTAATTACTTCTAAATTGCTTATTTAAAAAAATGTAATTGCATATATTCCGAAATTTCAATTATTTAAATTAGGTGTAGTTAGGGATATAGAATCAGATATATCGGAAGAATATCTTAAGGATAAAATAAAAGAATTTGATCACCATTGTAAATTCTCGGTGGATTATGTAAAAAGAATAAAGAGAAAAATAGTAACAGATGATAAAGTAGTTTTTAAACCTACAAAATCGGTAATTGTATCATTCAAATGTCAAAATATACCAAAATATATCGTAATTAACCATGTTTTACATAATGTAGAAAAATACCAGCAAAAAGTAATCATTTGCTACAACTGTTATAGGTATGGACACATGAGTAAGCAATGTAAAAGCAACCCTAGATGTCTTAAATGTCATGACTCCTACCCTTCCGATTCTTGTTCTTTATCATCTTTTAATAAAAAATGTCTCTCCTGTGAAGGTGAACACTTCACTAACGAATGGGAGTTATGTCCAGAATTTGACCGTCAAAAAAAAAATAAAACATTACATGTCAGAAAACAGCTTGTCTTTCAAAGAAACGCTTAAATTATTTCCTGAAGTAACCTATGCATCGATAACAGCTAATAATTCCTCAATAAATTCACATCAAATCCCAAATATGAACGCTCCATCCTTTTCATATTCCTCTACTCAATTGTCCACATCCCCCTCACCCCCTAACCAGCTCGCTCACCCTACAGTTTCAAACAGATATACAATAAAAAAACCTCCAAAATCCAAACGACTCCTCTCTTCATCGCAAGACCCAATAGCAATAGAACATCAAAAATAATAAAGTTAAACCCATGTCCAACAGACTGGTGGCATTTTCAATTCATCTTCTTATCAATCTACATTTAATGCAGAACAAGGATCCAAAATACATGAATCTCCTAAAGAATTAACAGAACTAATATCAAATATAGTTATAAGTATTATTTCTAATATGAATCATAAAAATTTTGAAATCCCAGAAAAATCAGTTTTAATAAATTTAATTCAAACAGTTTTAAGTTCTCTCTCATATAATAATGAATAGTTTGGTAATTTGTCAATGGAATTGTAGATCGGCTAACTCTAATAGAGAAAATCTCCTTCACCTACTAGAAGACCAGAAAGTTGATATCGCATTATTATCAGAAACTAGATTTAAACCAGAAAATTATATTAACTTTCAGCCTTTCAGCTACTGTCGGTGGTGGCTCGACAATTTTAATAAACTCAAATCTGTATTATGAGGAAGTCACCATGAAAGTCACATTATTAAACATCAATAAAGTAGCCATTAAAATTAAGTTTAAATCATTCACTGTAACATTTATTTCGATGTATGTTCCCCCAGGAGTAAAATTATCGTAACAATGGAACAATTTCATAACATCTAAAGAAAGACCGTTCATAATAGGAGGCGACTTCAATGCTCATCACATTGCCTGGGGCTTAGGCAATCATACAGATATAAAATGGAAGATCTACAGTACATAATACAACATGTATACAATGCATGTGAAAGTTACGGACTGCAAATGAATCTCAAGAAAACGAAATCAATGATATTCTTAAAAAAACCACAAAATGTAAATAACCTGATCATCAATAATACAGCGATAGAAAGTGTAAAAACATATAAATATTTAGGAACGTGGCTAACCGAAGATGGAGATCAAGTAAAGGAGATCAGATCTAGAATAGAAATGGCAAGAAACACGTTCATAAAATTGAAGAAATTACTTTGCAACCGTAACCTTAATCTAGAGATTCGCACAAGAATGCTACGTTGTTACGTCTTCTCTACTTTACTATATGGCATGGAAGCGTGGACAATAAAGCAGTCTGAAATCAAAAAATTAAACTCCTTTGAGATGTGGTGCTACAGGAGAATGCATAAAATATCGTGGATTGAAAAAGTAACTAATATAGAGGTGTTACAAAGAATGAAGAAAGAATGTGAAGTCATAAAAACTGTTAAAATTAGAAAGATTCAATATATGGGACATTTAATGAGGGGTGAGAAGTACGTATTACTGAGGTTGATTATGCAAGGGAAGATACAAGGGAAGAGAAACCCAGGACGACGCAAAATGTCCTGGCTGAGAAATTTGAGAGAGTGGTTCGGCTGCAGCTCATTAGAATTGTTCAGAAATGCGGCCAACAAAGTTAAAATAGCGATGATGATTTCCAACCTCCGCTAGGAGAAGGAACACGAAGAAGAAGACAGATATAAAAGGCAAAATCTTAATGGACTGTATAGATGATAATAATTTGATATACAAAAACGATGGCTCTCCTACTTTCTTTAGGAATTTTTCAAAATCGGCAATAGATCTGACGATGTGTACTCCTGACTCAAGTCATCTGATCACTTGGAAAACACTTCAAGACCTATTCGGTTCAGACCATGCTCCTATAAGGATAGAATTAGCGGATCAACCAACTCTATATATATATATATATATATATATATATATATATATATATATATATATATATATATAAATATATATATATATAAATATATATATATATATATATATATATATATATATATATATATATATATATATATCCGGTTTTTTAGGCGTTACGCCCGTCCGGTAGGGATCTATGGAGGAGTATCACTAAGCCGCAAGCCCTTATCTCTTGCCGTACTGCTCCATCATAGGCCGATCAGATCCCAGCATATCCTAGTCTAAGCCGCAGATTCATCTAGAATTTTAAACTGCTGCGTTAGACTTTTTTGTTTTCTGTACACCGAGCTGGGGCTCGATCCCACATCCACTAAACCATTCGACAGTGAAGCGAATGAGAGGCAGCCGCACAGCCCGCTGAGCTATCTGACCGACATATATATATATATATATATATATATATATATATATATATATATATATATATATATATATATATATATATATATATATATATATGTATACATATATATAACCCGTATTCAGAAAAGTGGAATTTAAAGAAAGCCGACTGGAAATTATATGAACAATTTTCGGAAGATATGTTCTCTCAATCAGAAGATATAAATTCATATGAAAAATTTTTGCACAATATTAATACAACTGCATCCTACTGCATCCCCAAATTTAAAATAAAAAAACAACTTCCAGAGGAAAATACTGGTGGGATTTAGAATGTGAGGAAGCAGTCAGAAGAAGACGGGAAAGTTTTTGTATATTCAAAGATAATCCAAACCAAGAAAACCTACTCAAGTATAAAAAAGATGATGCCCACGCGAAGAAGATCACGAAACCAGCTAAAAGAAATAGCTGGAGAGATTATGTCAAGTCCTTAAATAGGTCGGTTCTCATTAAAGATATATGGTCAAAAGTTAATAGACTAAAAAATAGAAAAACTAAGAACAAAGTCCCTATAATATTGTCGGAAGCTTTATGGATAGACGAGTTCCACCAAAATATCACTCCACTGTCTGCAGAATTAGTAATTCCTGATCTACAAATGAATGCGCAATACGATTATCCAGAGCAAATCCGCTTCTTAATCAAACTATTTTCTGACACTGAACTTTACTTTTCGTTAAAGAAAAATTCAAATTCAGCACCAGGTGCTGATGAAATCCATTACTCGATGCTATCAAATCTTTCAAAAATTGGTAAGACTGTGCTTCTGAATATATACAATGAAATTTGGTCACGGCGCATAAAGATTCCTGACGATTGGCACGTTTATATTATTCTTCCGATCTTGAAACCGGAAAATTGTTAAATAATTGGAATTCTTACCGTCCAATAGGGCTGGCTTCATGTACACTTAAAACATATGAAAGACTTATTAAAAACCCTCTGGAATTTTGGTTAGAAAAGAACGACCTATTACCAAAAACTCAGTTTGATTTTAGAAAAGGTAAATCCACACAAGAAAGTCTGAGTTACTTATTGATAGACATTTATGGTTCCTTTACTTGTAAGAAAGCAGTTAGTGCTTTGTTTTTAGATATGAAAGGGGCTTATGACAATGTTAATCTCCACATTCTATATGCGAAAATATTGGAAATAGGAATACCTGAAACTGTAACATGGAATATCATCAATTTGTATATTAATCGATCAGTACACGTTAGATTAAATGGTGATAAATCTAACACATGGTACACGTCTTTGGGACTACCACAAGGTAGCATCTTGAGTCCTCTATTATATATTCTTTATACTGCTGATTTAGAAAATAAACTTCCTCAACACATAAAAATCTTACAGTATGCTGATGATGTTGCAATCTATGTAGAAAATAAGTCAATACATAAATGTAATGAGAACCTTAAATTAGGATTGAATATTATAAAGAAATGGGCGGCGAATAAGAATTTAACAATCTCGGAGAGTAAATCAACCATTGTTACTTTTACCAGAAAACGTTATTCTCCTCCAAACCACCTACAATTTGATAATTATAAAATTCATTATAAAACTTCAATAAAATTTCTTGGCGTGTTCTTAGACTAAAAATTAAATTGGAAAGAACACACAAATTATATATTAAGAAGAACAGAAAACGCAATGAACATCATCAAGACTGTAAATGTCAGTAACTGGAAAGCTGATCCATACATCTCAATATTATTATACAGAAATTTAATGAGATCGATCCTACATTACGGATCTATATTTTATGGCTCAGCATCAAACGCTGTACTCCAAAAAATCGAAAGTATAAAAAATAAGGCACCTAGATTAAGCACTGGTTAACTTCGTAGTACTCCCATATTGGTCATGGAATGTGAGCTTAATGAACCTCCACTTTCATTACGCAGATAATTCTTAAGTGAAAAATTTATAGTTAAAGTGGCAGTGGCAGAGACAACCCTCATCTCGAAAATTAAACTATGAAGATTATTTATCTCCATTCAACTGCCATTTAAGTAATATTCTTGCCACAGATTTTCTTACTAAAATAGATCACTTTCAGTATGTACAAAGTCATTGGGGCAGTTATCAAAAACTATATACAGATTGTTCAAAAATGGACGGCAAAGTTGGATATGCTTTATTTTACCCCCAAAAAAGTATAAAGATAAACAACAGATTACCCGACAAAATGACAACTTTTACAGCTGAACTCGTAGCAGTCAAAGAAGCCTACAAAATATGTATGAATCAAAAAGAACTAAACTATGTTATATTTACAGACCGCCAAAGCAGTGTACATAAACTGAAATATAATTTACATACTTTTGTAGAAAATTATATCATTAGTGACATTATAGCACTGAACAGTGAAGCTTTGAAATCGGGCAATAATATCATATTGTGCTGGATAAAAGCACATATTGGTATAAAAAACAACGAAATAGTAGATGATCTGGCTAAAAAAGCAACAATGAAAGAATCCACTCTTCAAACCTATCAACTTCCAATAGGAGATTTAATATCTGTAATCAGGTCTTTCAAACGGACAAAATGGCAGAGATACTACAACAATTCGGACAAAGGCAAATTTTATAAAATAATCCAACCCAAAATTTCCGTCAAGACATGCTTTAAACAAGTTTCCAACAGAGGCTTCATCAAAACTATTTGTAGAATAAGAAGCAATCATTGTATGACTCCAGTCTACAAAATAAAAATAGGACTGGCAAATAATAATGAATGTATATGTGGAGAGTTACCAGAGGTTCCACCCGGTATATTTATGGCTATCAAGAAATGTAATTTAAAATACATTTGTTAGTTTAATAACGTTTAATAAATATACAGTTTTATAATAAAATTCTAGCTAAAAACTTAAGGTCTTTTTATTCAAATTCATGCCTCTTATTTGGCTACTTGAAGGCAATTATTTTATCAATATATTATTTTATAATAAATAACAGAGCCCGGCGTAGAGATCTGGGTACGGTTCTGTGACTACCACTTGGACCTGTTTGTATCGCCATGCACAAGGCGTGAAATCCGGCAATTGTGCATTCCTATATTAGCCGTACTGCACTCTCGGTGTGACATTTTCTATAGAAAAATTCAGTAAAAATAACAAACATAATAGCAACCTATACTCCTAAATACAATGCAATTGCAGTAAGAAATTATAAAAAGGGACACCACAAATTATTAAAAAAAAATAGAGATGATAAAAAGGAAGTTAATGAGCAAAACTTTTTTCCAGTAAGTAAAAAGTGATTTACAAAAGCTCATCTTCAGATTTAGATTTGGAAAATGATGAAGATCAGGATTACGACCTTACTAGACTTCGAATTAATAGTTTCGTGGTTTGTAAGGTGTTTGGAAAAAAACGGTTCGACATTCTGTCGCCAAAATTAAAGAACTTGTTGTAGATGGCTACAACGTAAAATTTTTGAAAAATCAAGTTGTTTCCAAACTGTTTATAGTTAGTGAAAAGCTTCCAGCATTTGTAACATACGAAGAAGTGATTGTAAGGTTACCAATTCTGATAGATTAAAGTGCCAGATATAAAGATCTAATATACTTTAACATTGACCTTTCCCAGTACAGCTTATTTTAATAATTAATATTATGTTTGTTTTATTGATATTTAAAGCTTTTTTGGCAAATAAAAACCTTAAATACTATTTTTGTATTTATTCGTTTATTGTCCAGACCCTTCAGGTCAGTCGGGAGAGTTTGGACACATAACCTCAAGTATGTAAATGCGAAATTTTAGATATCTGTTATCTATGTCCACAACATAATTGTTTATTAAAAAATTCGTATACTTAGATAAGATATGAATATTTGCAAGGGGTAAAATTTAAAAAAATTGGCAAGACGACAGCATAAAATCAATAAACCACACAAATAGCGAAGGCAAAAGAAACATTATTCTTTGTGCAGGATGGAAAGAAGGCTTTATTTATTGTACAAATATAATTCTTTTCATTTTTGACTATATACATTCATCTCGTAAGGATGATAGTAAACTGGATAGTTCAATAATTATGCGTTGTCACTATTTTTCCTGTCCCTTCCAGTAACTCCGAAACTATCGACCGCTTGAAAAAATTTGCTAAAAAGAAATGTATGAGATCGCAAATGCAACAATGTTATTCTTACCATTTTGTCTAAAAGTTAAAAATGACTGAGATATTAAACAAAAAAAATATGTTTTTTAGCAAAATAAATGAAAGGGATCAAAATTGTATAAAAAATTTTTTCTCCTTTTTAATATAGATACATTTATGTCGTAAAGTTAATAATAAAAAAAATTTAATAATTAGGATCTAACTGTCACTATTTTTTCCCATAACTCTTAACTTCTTTCCCTTAAGAAAATATCGACCACAAAAAAGGGATCTAAATTTTATAAAAAAATTTTCTGCATTTTTGTATAAATACTTTTCTATCGTTAAGTTAATAATAAACGAGATAATTTAATAATTAGGATCTAACTGTTACTATGTTCTCCCTTTACTCAGAAAATATCGACCGCCACAAAATTTATAAAAACGAATGTATAGGAAATGACATTTTTAACAATTTTAGCTCCTGCCCTTTTTGACAAAAAGTTGGTAATGGCGGAGATATTGTGCAAAAACGGTTTTCTTTTAAAATCAAGATGGTGGCAAACGCAATGGTGGAATTCAGTCGCGATTTTAAATTTACCCTAATATCGATTCCCCTTAAAGGTTAAAATAATAAATTTTAAGGCAGCTGGGCATGCAAGGCCGAATGCTATCCCGACTAGACTATGTACAATAATTATAAAATACACCAATATAAAGTTAGTGTTATTAGTCCAGCATATCCCAACATAAACTGTGGGGAATAGTAAAATAATAGTTAATAACTTACATATCTCTACAATAATACATGTATAATACATATTACAGAGCACCTATATTTATCGCTTGCTGAGAACATTAGTGACGTAACTCAAAAAATACCAATTTTGACTTAACCTATTAGACATACTCCTAATATTGAACTTGATATTATGCTTTAATGACGGAAGTATAATTCTACTATTAATCACTTGATGGCGCTATACGTCAGTAATATTCTGTAACTTTTAGTTCCACTTCTGCATGCATTAGTGGCGCAACTCAGTGTACGCTGGACAGTGACGAGAGTTTGAGGATAAGCTTAGATACTTAGTGACGAACCTTGACTTACGTCAGTAGTGCAATAACTTAAGGCATTATTTTTCAACCTATGGAAGACAAGTTCGTGCTTTACGTCAGTAGTCATGATAAACAAATCAGTTAATACTAATATACCTTTGACTTAAACTAGTTAATTATTAGTGTCAATTGCTTATAAACATTAAATTGGTGCCAATTTGTCTCAAAAATGAGTACGAGGGGAGAGAAGATGCTCTTAGCATCAGGAATAAAGGGAGTATAATATGCTTATTATTTGTGTTTTTAAAACTTTCATTAATACAAGAAGTAAGATGCTACTAACACGAGGCCGCGAGGACTAAATAAAGCTTACTACTTTACAAAAGAAGACGATCCTCATCAAGTTTGTCAAAAATATTTTATATCTACATTAGGGATCACTGAAAGATTCATTAGAACCACAGCTTCAAAACGGCAAGACGGATTTTTGGAAAGTGAAAAGAGGGGTAAAACAGTCAAAAATAAGGTGCCCGAAGAAATAAAAAAAGGTATGCATTAACACTTATCGTCAATACCTGCAGTAGAGAGTCATTACACAAGAGCGAATACTCAGAAAAAGTATATCGATGGAGGCAAGACAGTGATGGATCTGTACCGTGATTATGTTCAGTGGTGTAATGATAGTGGGAAAAATCATGGAAAGTTGTCTATGTACAGGCATATCTTAAATTATGATTTTAACATGTCATTTCATACACCAAAGAAAGACCAGTGCCTTACATGTACAACTTATGAGAACTCTGACCTGGATGGTAAAAATGCCCTTAAAAATGATTACGAATCTCATATTCTAGAAAAGAACTTGAGCAGACAAGAAAAAAATGCAGACAAAAGCAATATTATCAACTTATTCCACGTAGCTTGTTTCGATTTACAAGCAGCTCTACCACTTCCTAAAGGTGACGTTTCAGCCTTTTATTATAAGTCTCGTTTAAATTGCTACAATTTTACAGTTTGTAGCCTTCAACAAAAAGGACTTGGTCCTATAGAGTGCTATATTTGGCATGAAGGAGAAGGGAATCGTGGATCCATTGCAATAGGTTCTTGCCTACTTAAATATTTAAGAAAAACGGCTAATGGAGCTGACTCTGAAAATTTGGAAGTAGTCTTCTTTTCAGATAACTGTGGAGGACAAGGCAAAAATAAATTTGTTGTAACCACCTTTTTGTATGCAGTTACTAATTTCAAAATAAAAAGTATTATCCATAAATTTTTTGAAGTGTGACATGGTCAAAACGAAGGTGACAGTAGTTACTCCATAATCGAAAAAAACATCAAACGAGCTTTGAAATTGGGCCCCATTTTCCTACCAGCTACCAGTACTGCTAGTAAAACAGGAAGTATGATTAAAATCAATGAAATGGCTCATAATGAGTTTGTTGACTTAAAAAAATGACATCCGATTGTACTAATCAGCCATTTAATGTAAATATTAATGGTGAAAAGTTTTAACTTTAATGATATAGTTATGATTAAAGTCGACAAAAATTATCCAGATCGTTATTTTTATAAAACTACTTATACCAGCACAGAATTTAAACAAGTTATAATCAGAAATAATAAAACAAGGATCGGAATAACTCAACTACTACAAAATTATGAACTATCCCCAGCATATTTGGATACTGTTAAAATTAATAAGAAAAAGTATGATGACCTACAATCTCTCGTCCAAAATAAATCTATACCACCTATACATGCTCCTTTTTTCAATGCATTGAATTATAAGGTCGCAGAATAATATTCCGTTGGAAAAATTCTCTCTTTATCTGATGTATTTCGACTCTGGAATATTTTTGATTTTAAGTTTTGAATGTTTATAATTAAGTTTTTAAATAAAAATTAGATCAAATATCTTGGTTTTATTTATAACGATATTTATAACGACCACCTGTCAAAACTGGCCACCTGTACTAGCCGGCAAGTTACAAAGTTCCCCAAACCAAAATTTGTGGACTACAAAACCTGGTATTACCGGCCACCTTTTTATATCGGCCAATAGTTCTGTCATTTTTAGTGACCGTTATTGACAGGCCTTACTGTATTAGCATGTTTTTAATAAATTTATCCAAATTAATAAAATAATACGTCACTAATACCGCACAAAATCTTAAAAGTTCCACGTACTTGAATGCATTAATGACGTAACTTGAAAAAAAAATTGTCAAAATACCCCTGTCATCAGTTAAACGACTGTATTATTTGAACTGTCAGCTTACCTAGATGAATAAAATCGAAAATACGTCAATAAGTCAGTCAGCTACCGAGCAATCAAAGATTACATTTCCCCCAAAACTTTAAACGCACTTTACTACAAACTACGTTTTTGAGGTTACGTCACTAATGTTCTCAGCAAGCGTTATCAAAAGATAATCATATAGATCAATATAGTTGCTAGTCCTCGAAGACATACCGTCTCAGGACTAGCAACTTCAACGTGGAGTCATATGTCGCCATGTTACCTAATCCATCGGTAACTCTATAATCTTAAATCATTATTACACAATTTTAAAACTAAATGTAATTAAACATCTGTTATCGGGTTTTTACCCACATATTTAATCTTGGTGGCTACATTCATGTACTCCTAGTAAGTATTAACCACACTTTTCTTTAACCTTAGTCAAAATTTTAACCTATGTTCTTTTTAATTAAGTGGTTAACTATTTTCTAGGACACTGATGATGGAACATGGTTTCCGAAAACGTTTTGTCTTTTTAACTTAGCCCGTTTGGGCCTAAAATATATACCTATTATAAAGGATTTTTAATTAAATTTTTAATACATGGTATACAGCCAACTACAGGAACGTAGATTCCTTGTGGACAAGGAAGATAGTTCGTAGCTCAAATCACCCAGAATATCGCCATCGCCCAACAAACAGTGGGCCCTGTTGCTCACACAAGGATACAGTCTATATTGTGGTAATGTATAATATTTATATATTTTTGTTATTATAATGTAGACTATATACTAATTAAGATTCTTTTGTCCACAGGTCACCTACAAAAAAAATTATAAAAAACACAAAAAACCGGCCTCGGCCACCAAAAAAATCAAAAAACACTAACAAAAACCGGCTTCGGCCACCAAAAAAACTAACAAAAACCCCAAAACCCGGGCACGTAGGGCCCAACACTCTTGAGCACCAAGTCGCCGAACTGAGCCGGGACTCAGAGCGGGGACTTGAGGCCCAGCAAGCAATTTTAGTTCGCGGATAAGCCACATTAAGATAAACAGGAATAAAGCGGAGATGCGCTGTCCTGAGTTTTTTGCAATCGTATTAGGAAACCATGTTGGGGTTCTATTACCCAGGACCTCCACATGAAGAGCACTTGGCTGATTGTTGTGCCTCTATAGCGAATCAGATTGCTATAGGGGGGAAAGGGATGGTCTAGAGCATTGGAGCACGGTGGGATGACTCCTGTTTTTACTCGAGTTAGCACACCTTGCTCCAATGAATTGTTACACCCGATCGTACTACCTGGGTGAACATTTCTCATAGGCTGGGTTTAATCAAATTGCTGCTGCTACTGCTCATTTGAGGTTTTAATCATCAGTTGATAACTACGGTTGTTAGTAAAATTTTATGTGGTAAGTATTATTAAATTTATTTAAACAGATCGTGAAATTAGAATCTGACTATTATTCACAATCAATGTTTGTAGTTTTTAAAACAAATAAACACTAAAAATTTTACAGAAATCGGATTGTTCTTATTTATATAACTGTATTTTGGACCGATTCTTAGAAGTACCGTCGGGAAAACTAACAACGATCGTATTTTATTTACAGTTGTCGCAGTCATGGCAAAGAATAAATGGACTTCAAAAAATAAATTTACCAATAACGAACTACTAGAGATTTTGGAAAACAGTGAGTTTGATGCTTTTGATTTAATTCCATTAGATAATGATCAAAACACTGACATTGAGGATTGTGAAGAAGACGAAGAAGGTATAATAGTTATTTTTTTTTATGAAAATATTTTTTTTACTTACCGACTTTATTTGTAGGTTCTCAAGCAGAAATAATAGAAACGAATCGTATAGTACGAGATATACTTCAGACTGAGGAAAACATACAAGGTGAAGAGGAAACAGATGAAGAACAAATAATAGAAACTGAATTAGAAGTGACAAAAAATGAAAGCGAAAGAAAGTGGGAACGAAAAGTAAAAGAAGATTCAGATCTTAGCGAATATAATCAACCTGAAGGAATTAATGAAAACGAATTTATAGAATGCTACACTGTTCTTAGCGTTTATTTGAAAATATTAGGTCCTGCTGTAGAACATATCGTTTTCCAGTCCAACTGTATACGCTACTCAACGCAATAAGACATTAAATCTAACGGCTGACGAATTTTTGTGTTTTGTTGGAATACATTTTTTGATGGGGTATCATCAGCTGCCCAGTCTTCAATCTTATTGGAGCACCAGTAAAGATCTCAGTGTTCCTCTAGTTAGTGAGTCTATGTCCAGAAACAGATTTCAGGAGATTATATCAAACTTGCATTTGAATGATAACAGTTTACTATCCAAGGAAAACTTTATAAAGTACGGCCTTTGATGGAAATTTTAAACAGTCAGTGTGGATTATTGTACTATGGAAGTCGGGAACTATCTGTTGATGAGTCTATTGTCAAATTCAAAGGCAGAAGCAGCCTCAAACAATATAACCCAATGAAGCCAGTAAAACGGGGATATAAACTCTGGTGCCTCTCTGATCAGTACGGATTTATAAAAAAGTTAGACATTTATCAGGGGAAAAATGAAGTCGTTGCAGCAAAATACAATAAGTGCACTTTAGGCGAAAGAGTTGTATTGTCTTTAACAGAAGAGGAACGCCACAAGAAAAAAATTGTTTATTTTGATAATTATTACACTACACTAAACTTACTGGAAGTTTTGCAAGGTCAGGAAATTTTTGCCTGTGGTACAATAATAAACACAAGGAGAGCTTTACCAAAAACAATGAAGGTAGACAAAATGTTAAAACGAGGAGATGCTGACATTATGGTCTCTAACACTGATTTTACATTCTATAAATGGAAAGATAATGGTGTAGTATGCCTTGCCTCAAACTTCCACGGTACCAATGAAGTTACGATTCAAAGAAAGGACAAAACTGGTAAAAAGTGTAATATAGCAGCCCCATCTGCAATAGAAGATTATAATAAGTATATGGGCGGGGTTGATCATGCAGATCGGCTCAGATTCTGCTACACTATAGATAGACGCTCAAATAAATGGTGGCATCGTTTATTTTGGGGCCTGCTTGAAATTGCATTTGTCAATAGCTATGTAGTGTCAAAACACTTTTTAGACATGGAAGAGTCTACCAATGATTTAATAACATTTCGACGAGATGTGGCCATGGGACTTATCAGATCTTCTCCATTACGTAAAATGCAAAAGAGAATGTCTGATTCCCAGATTGCAACGAAAAGAAGAAGATACGGATACAGTGTACCAGATAGTATAAGGCTTGAAAATCTTGGTCGTCACTGGGTGCAATATGGTGACCGTCGTGCAAGGTGTGAACTATGCAGTTCTAAAGGAATACAATCAAAACCATATTCATTTTGTTCTGCATGCAAAGTTTATTTATGTAGTAATGAGAAAAAGAATTGTTTTGTGGAATACCATAACGTTAGTTTGTAATTTAATTTAGTTTGTAATTTGTAATTTAGTCGTTGAATAAACCGACGGTACTTATAAGTACCAGTTAAAAATAAAGTATTTGTGTTATTTATTTTGCAATAATTATTTTTTTTATAGAGTATATATACGTGTATTAAAACATATATTTAACAGAAAATTCTAAAATTCGATCTCTTTCAATGCTTGGGATTTTAGGGTACCAGAATTTGGTGGTACTTAAAAGTACCGTGGGGAGACTAAGGGTTAATTGTGAAATATACAGTTAATATAAAATAATAAAATACAATTAATTATACTGAAACGTAAAACACGTTAATAATTAATAATATTCTTAAAACTAATAATATTGGAAATAAGAATAAAAATTATATTAGCAATAATAAAAAAAAATAAATAAAAAATAAACAATGAAGTTGACGGTAGATCAAATGTAAAATAAACTGAGCTGCAGCTTCAAGTTAAGCTTCCTCATATTATGTTTCAGACGAAGTGTTGTCCATTCCGGGATGAATTATTATAGGTTTTATACTGGTATCTATTATATGATCAAGCTCCCAAATACTTTTCTCAATATCCATAACGTGATTAATACATTTTTGCCAATGTTCAGTCGCTACTTCGGATATTGATTTATGAAAAAGATGAATAACATCTGACAATTTAAAAGTTGTATTAATTCGATCAACGTTACCTTTAACTTCGGTTCATACTAATTCAATCTGATTTAGCTCGCAATGATACGGTGGTAGGCGAAGTATTTGAATTCCTCGTTTTTTGGCTATCTCCTCAATGACATATTCTTGAAAATTTTGTTTATTAGTTTTAGCAAGCTCTAATAATTCTGGTGTTGTCATTGTATCGTCAAAGAATAAATTCTTAGAAGTTAACGATATTAAAATTTCATCTTTCCTCCATTAAGTAGTTGGTAAACAGTCAACTAATCTAGAGTGGTAACTTGCATTGTCCATCACAATACCTGAATTTTTTAGGTATGAATTCAATCATCTGTTCGAAATATTCTTCAAACACGTCTCCGTTCATCTCTTCGTGATAATTACAGGTCTTCTTTGATTCAAACAAAAGTAAGCCCTCCATTCATACTACCTATATGTGTAACAATTAATTGTCGACCTTTACCTATTATTTTCTTGAAACCAGTTGAATATGCTTCCAGAAATACTTGTTGACACGTTTTTATGGTTTTGTCTTTCCAAAGTCTCCTTCAGTATGCCCTTCATTAATCCACGTTTCGTCTAAATAATAAATGATCTTGTTGTTTGTGTTCTATCTAAAATTTCTATCTACATCCAACGTAAAATAAGCTAAAATATTGACGTTGTACGAAAAGCACACGTACTATAATATGCTTAAAAATTTAGTTTTGTTTTGACCATTTACTCCAGCTTATTTTTCAAATATACTATAACATATACATTTTGTGTCTGCCTGAATATTTTAAAGCTAATGGCATAAACTGCAAAATTGCGCTTTTCTTATTAGGGGGAAGTTTTCATTAAATGTACTATCAGAATTGGTGAGACTATACAAAGGTGAGAGTTATACAACATTTCTCTATTAATTAGCTATTACTTTAGTTTAGGTGTATGCTAAGGGTGCAATTCAACAAATATTACATAAGGTGAGCAATTCGCTTGAGGCGAATATGAGATTTCCGACCTGGATTTTCCGGTGCTACTAATTACGATGCAGCATTTTGTCGATTAATGAAATTTACTAATCCACATCGCTGACGCAAAATGGACTATTGTCTCGATGATACTAATTTGTTGCTTGTTAACTGTAGTTTTAGAATAACTTACGTTTGATTTTTTATTATACTTTAATGTTTTATAAGTTTCCAAGAGCCTGACAGTTTTAAAATATTTCAAATTGGTTATTACTACCATAATTTGGCTTTGGACGGAAACATAATCGAAGTTAGTATGCAATGGAAAAAAGATGTATAAAGTATAGAATATAATAAATTACCGACTAAGTAAGCTCGACAGACAAATTAGTGTAGTGTTACATACTTAATAAATTTTGAATCATTAATTCTTCATTTATTCCAAATATCACAAGGCTGTCTGTGTATGCGCACTCTGAGATCCACACCGCTTCTGGATTTTGATATCTTTTTGATTATGTCATCCAATACGATGTTAATTATTATGGGACCTAGGACTCCCCTTTGATGTAAACCTTAATTTACTCTAAACGGATTCCTTATTATCGGTTCTGATCCTATTCTTTGTATGTCTGTTTGCACTCATAATGGCTTTTTTGAGTTTACACACTTATTTTTTAAGTATGTCTAGTACCTTCCTTGGAGTACTATTAAATGCCTTTGTCAATAAAGACTTGTTATAATTTAATGCTTGAGTTCCGTGCATTCTGTATTAATTTCTTGATAGAAAAAATGTGGCTTTTGATGCTTCTACCTTTTTTGAATCCTAATTTTTTTCTTTGTATCTTTTGTAATTGGTTTTTGTCGCACTACCAAGCTTGTCTCAGCTACAAGTAGATAGTGTTTATCATTATTTTTTTCAGCTCCTTGTTTTGCCATGACGTCTTTAAAACATTACCTGGATGTTTACCAGTCTATGATGGTTCTTTCCTCCATGCTTTTTCTTTTCTTTTATATTTGTGTGTATCTTTGTATTGTGAAAAATGTAGTCATTATTAATATTTATAAAAGTAATAAATTATTTTTATTGTATATATCCATAATATGTTTTCCACTGTCATTTTTTATTTTTCCGCTTATGACCCTAATACATCTAGGGTATGTTTATCTCTTACACCCACTCGACCATTTAGGTCCACTTATATTAAACTGTGCCCTTTTAAACTGTTTTAAACTATTATCTTCTTGTTTATTATCTCTTAAGCCTTACCACATGTTAAGCAACACCTAGCCCTTGCTAGCTGGTTTTTTTGTCATCATTTATTTTATATATAACAATAATATTGACTAAATTGTGTTCAGGAGTTATAAGTCTTATCTTTAGAATCCTTTTAGAAATCCCAAAGACGCCCCGAAGAATCCTCGATACACTTTCCTTTGTCGTTTCGCTTTATGATACTTCACTAGTGATTAGGAAGTGTTCATTCTCTAAAAAATGTTTACTTTTTTCCTTCTTTTTTGGTCTCATGTCATACCTAGTATGTCTACTTATTTTTCTAAAATTCTTCAGCAAGTTTAACTCTTTTGCCGTTAAGACCTCTGACATTCCAGGTAGGTAATGTCCAACCTTTAAGATTATGAACTACTCTGTTATTGTGGCCATATCATCGAACTCTTTTTGCAAGTGGATTTTAAATATTTACTGTTTATATTATCGCTCGTTGTTAGCTGTATGTATGTATATATCTGTGTCTTTGCCACTTATTCTATAAATTCTTATGTTCATTTTCATTGCCTTGTTCGTCATAGTATTTTCGGAACAACAGTTTACTGGTTTTTTGTCCTAATTTTGACTATTTTGATCTCTTTATTGCCCCATTTTCATCCGACCGTATTAATCTTTATTTTATTTATACCAATTCTTACATTATTTTCTTTCTTTTGTTCTTTTTTTAATTGTTTTCCAAATTTCTTAAACATTTCTTCAACTTTTCGCTTTTGTAACATTTTTTAGTTTTCTTCTTTATCTATTTCTTTATAACCTTTACTTTCTCTTTATATTCTACTAGATCCATCAGGCAGGTTTTAATTTTCAGTTTGTATGCATTTTTAATTTTAACATTTATTTCCTAATTATGTCTAATAAAGTTTCTCTTTTTCTCTTTTAATGCACTTTGATCATATATGTAATTCCACTATTGCTGGCCCACTCATGACTGGCTATATTGATTTTTCTTCTTTGCTTTTCCATAAATTTAATGTTTTTTTTACTTGATTACTTCTGTTTTGTGTTTCTATTTTTTTAGTCTTGGAGAATTTTCGACTCTTCTTTGACCTTTATTTTTCGTTATCTAAACCTTCATCCGTCCTCCTTTTTGTGCCTTCATCCGTTGTTGTGCTGTTACTGTGCAGATAGTTTTCTTTTTCCAGGTATCTATCCAGAAATAATAATAAACTATTTATTGCAAATAAATGTTTAAACGCTTAAGTGAAAATTTATATTACAATGAGATACATCTGTTACATAAAAAATAAAAATCCTAGTTAAATTTTATGGTTAAACATAAAATAAAATAGCATTTTTTGTTTGTACTATTTGTACCAAAGTTAATTAAATCCAAATATCAATAACTACTTAAAATACCGCAGTTGACTGCGTTTTGACTAGCAACGATAAAAATCCTGAATAAAATCTTCACTAGAAGACTTTGAATTACTAAGGAACCACATCAATGTTCCGAATCACCACACCATGGTGAAAACTCTTCTATAGTCAGACGAAACGTGATCCAATTCACGTATAATGTAAGAAAACTAGTCGATTTTTAGAACAGTATAACCATAAACCACTTATCGTAAGAATAATGTAAATGAAATTGGAAGCATCCAAAAAGCAAACCCATTTACCTCTATAAAGCACGAAAAAGTTAAATAGATAATAAAGAAAAAAAATCCTTTGAAACAATAAAATATTATTTTTGGCATTTAGAAAACTAAAACGAACAATTTTACCTGCACGGAAAAATCATAATTACTTACCTTATACAATAGATCTTCTCATCACACGAAGTCATTGTTTAAAAAAAACAACAATTAATACAAGGCAGAAATTAGGTCTTAGTGTTCTGTAGAAAGTAATCAGCATTTCGTTTTTTTACAGAAAGAAACTGTGTGTAAACAAGGGAACTAATATATTTTTGTAAAGCCTTTTAAACCTGTAAAAACTCCCTAAAAAAATGAAAACAAAAAGAATCTAAAAAATATCTTTTTTAAAAAGCAAAAGAAAACAAAATTGTAAGTTTACACAGGCGTAAAGCACAAGTGAATTTAGATATACATAATAGACCCAAGCCCAAAAATCATAATTCTCAACGCTATAAACAATTACGAGATAAACGATGATGAACTTTTGGAACTTCAAAAAAATGGGTAACAAAAAAGGGATCTTCAAAAAATTCTAGCCAATTATAGAACTGACGAAACTGGAATTTAAAAGCTACAAGTTCTACACGTTAAAATAATCTTCCAATAGTACTGTTATCTATCTCTCAGCGACTTCCAAACAACCATGTTGCCCTGAACGCAGTATTAATTGACACGCCTAGTAATGATTAACGACACTGAGAAATACAAATTTGCAAACCAAAAACCATCTAACGACAAACTATGTCACACAAACCTTAGATCGGCCAAACAAAAGAAAACAGGTCAAATGAAACAAAAAAAAACACAGGTACAAAGCAAACCTAGTTACAACCCAACTTCGCCAAAGAAATTGATATTAAAAAAAACTAAGGTTTATAGCTAATAACCAAAACTCCATAAATAAAACCTTAAGTCCAAAATAAATTTCTCAGAATCAAGTCTTAACATTTTCATGATCAAAAAGGACGACGCGACGCTGAAGACTATAAACTATAGCCTCTAATAAAAGCAATTTCTATTCTAATGATCAAAGAACACGACGTGACAAGAAAAACTGTAAAAGTTAACAACTATAAAATATCCATAACATTGTTATGTAACGCACTGACATAAATCAATCATAGCCACAAAAAAAAACAAATTAAACAAACACACCCCTATCAATTGCTTTTAACCTGCCAAACTGCAACGGTACACAAAAAATAAAATTATAAAATATAAATAAATATTTTGGTAGATATTGATAGTAAAATCAGAATTAATTATCATATCAGACAATGGACAAAACAGAATAAAATATGACTAAAACACCTATGTCTTTAGACTATAATTTAGATGGGATAATAGACAGCCTATAAAGCACTGAAGTGATTTTATAATATATAAATGTTCACTTCAATTTAAAATTGTGAACTAAAGGTACAGACGATAATATGTTCCATATAACGGTACATATACAAACGAGAACAAAGTTAAAACATATTTTAAGCAAGGCAAAACGATCGGCTTCGGCGCGAATAATCTTATGGAATATTTCCATGAGATTTTTTGCATAATCAGTTTTATAGGATACCTTAAAATTAGGCCCAATAGGTCGCTCAGGCGAAAAGTTGTTCAAATTTGTTTAAACAATTTTGTGTAATAAATTGTTTCAGTCAATTTTTTGGCCCAGACATGTTTTTTTTTTAATTTTTTGCATATTTATTAACAAAATAGGTCTTTTAATTTTTCTGTAAAATTGATTGTTTTCAAGATAGAAACAATTGAAAACTAAAAAAAATGCAAAATTACGATTTTTAAGGCTCAAAAACACAAGCAAAAAATATTAATTTCGAATTCACTAAGGACCTAAATTCAAGTTCAAACCTTTTCTATCAGTTCTAATTATTTTGGGCTTATGTCATTTTAAGAAATTTTTTTTAAGTGTTAATAAGGCGCTTATGACAGGACGGGCACTAAGGATGCGGTGTGTATAACAGACAGAAACAAGATCTATGGCACCAATTTTTGCTGGTGGCAGAACGGGCACTATGACTGCGGTCTGTATAAGAGACAGAAACAAGGTCTATGACACACATTTTTGCTGGTTTGAATTTTCACTGTAGGTGAAAATTTAAACAAATGAGCGCTCGCCACGTGCATCATTAAAAATAATTAAAAAACAATGTTTTAAAATAAAATTTTCATCGGCAGGTAATAGAAGAAGGTTTGAACTTAAATTAAGGTACTTATTGATTTACAAAATAATATTTTTACTTGTGTTTTTGAGCCATGAAAATTGTTCTGTTTCTTTTTTTTACAGTTTAAAATTATTTATTACTCGAAAACGATCAGCTTTAGAGAATTTAGAACAGATCTTTTTTGTTCATAATGATCCAAAAAAAATTTGTCCTGAGGAAAAAAATTTCTAAAAATGTGAGCTTTTCGCCTGGGCCACCACTTGATTATTATTTTGGGGTATCTCATGAAAGTGATTATGCAAAAAAATCTCATGGGAGTAGTTTTCTGAACCAACCCGAGCTTTTCGCTTTATCTATTTGGGAATTTACAAAATAAATCTGAAGAATAAAAAAAGAATTAAAATTAATCATTTTTTAAATTAGATGAATCACTAGAGTATTTATTAAAATGAAAAAAAATTATTTTTATCCCTCAAAATTAATGAATTTTGGGGTGAAATTGACTGCGGTTTGATCCCCCGGAATTTTTTTTTGAGGAATTATCTTCTTTTGTGCGCTTAAATTTAACAGGTGAATCACTAACAGTAACAATATCGATAGAAAATAGCGATTAAATATTGTGATGAAATATTTAGTGTGATGTAATGAATCACGATCTTCTCCTCATTTTAACATAATCCCTAGATTGTGTTAATAAATACAGTAACTGACTCGTTGTATGACTTCCTCTATATGATCATCCTGATAGTTGTATGATAATAAATCAGCCTTTAAATTCTTGACAAGATCCGACTAAGACTAAAATGACAAACGATTGTTCCCATCCACGTAAAAGCAAAATTTACAAAGAGATCACCAGCAGATAAGAACAAATCTCTATGTGTAATTTGGCATCAATTACATAAATATTTAAGTTTCTCAAAAAAACCAACAACATATTCACGTTGATCGGTACCCAAAAATGCAATTCGTTGTGTATGAAAACGTTTACCTGTCGAGAATCAAAGACTAGTGGTTGGAATTAGGGGCGATTGTGCTAATGGGAAATCAGCATAACCTTTGTTAACTGTTTCCCTTTCTGTGATTTTTCGTTATCATCGGTTTGGACTTAAACTTAGTAGGAGGCATCGTGGTCAATAGTAAGCTAGACAATCTTAATAAACTGAGAAATCCAAGTAGAACTGTTGAAATAAATTAATAAATATTATGATTGCAGCAATAAACCTAAAAACACAAACCAAAATTTCAGATAAGTAACTTAATTAAACCAACCTAATATTTATTCACCTAATCTGACAAACAAGCATTAACAAAAAGCAAAAATCAACAGCGTATTTCAATAAATTTAGCAATTTTCATAACCAATCAACTATACTAAAACAATTATTAATCGAAGGTGATTAATTGGGAACATTGCATTAAAAGCGTCGAAAGAATATTTCCCTTATTGACTTTGCAGAGGCGTATCAAACTAAGATTTTAATTATTTATTTAAATCATCGAGTTAGAATCTATGGAGAAGCTATGAGCATATTAACGTATGTATTAAAAACGGCATAGGTAGGAGTGGCTAACTATAATACCAATATGGCGGTGAGATCAGGGCCAGACTCAATAATAATAAATCTACTATACAAATATGACTAGTTATTCAAAAGATTTAATCATAATCTAAAAAAGTGTAATACATTTTTAATAAACTATGATTTATTTATCCCGCGATAAACACTAAAAACACGATATATTAGATATAAAGATAAATTAATACAGTCAAATAGTATTAATTTATTCTCTGAAGTACAAGCCATTACTTTGTTTACATATTTGTATACTAACCTGTGGAACGATATTCCTGAAGATTTTTTATTAACATTACTTCTGCTACTGCAACTACGTTGAGAACAAGAAACCATTATTATGCACTATCACAATATATTACAGTTTCTATAAAATTATTATAAAACTGAAAATATTCGAAAACCAACAAATATAAGCAAACATATACGATCTGCCAAAAGTTTCAAAACAATAATACCAATATGGCCGAAGTTAGGTCGTTTTTAGTCACGTGATGCCCTCTCCATAGATTCTAACTCGATGATTTAAATACATACGTTATTACTTAAAAGTTAAAGACCGATATAATTATTAAATTAGCATGTGTGTTTTGACAGGTAAAGTAAAAGCCATATAAGAAAACAGGTTAGTAATTATGTGAAAATCAATGGGCATCAAACAATTTTTAAAATTTAATTTTAATCCCTTAAAAAGTAAATTATTTAATTTCATACATTTTATGTCCCGTAAGAATATTTAATTTTATGAAATAAATATATTATCTATATATAATTTAATACACACAATAAAATTTATTTTATTAATGACATTCAGTTTACTGTTCTATACTATAACTCTCCATATAATATATTCTCTCTCCTATGGCGCTACAGCGCTGGCACTGTCCTCTCCGCCTCCAAGCAACCCTTTCCTTGGCTACTCTCCTCCAGTCATCCACCCTCATTATTTCTTTAGCATCGGTTCTTACTTCAGGTTCTTACTTTTCTTAGAAAAGATTCAGGACCAGAGAGAGTGGAAACAGATATCAGACAAAGCAAAAATACGAAAAGAGTCATCGGTTCCAATTTCCACATTTTCTCTTCTTCCTTGATCACATATCACATCATCCGTTCCATTGCTTGTTCTGACAAATGTTGGATATCAGAAAACTTATATGCCGCGTTTTCTCGAGATATGTAACTATTTATTTCAGCCCAGATTAATTCTATCAGGTTCAGCTTGCAATGGTAAGGTTTTTTAGATAAAAAAATTAGTGCAATGTCGTCTCAAACGCCACTCTCACTACCTATATGAGCAACAGTCAGTCGTTGCCCTTCACCCGTTGATCCTCGTAATTCTGTTGATAAACCATCCACAAATGTTTGACGATGACTCGTTATAGTAGTATCTTGCCAGATCTTAGATACTGTGTGATCAGCATAACGCACGTTTTATCCAAATAATAAATCTTTTTGAGGGAAGAACGAACCTCTCTTATAGAGCGAAGATATGTCTTCGTCGCCATGAGACCATATCTTCTCTTTCTAATAATACAGATACACGGGATCGTTTGGCATATATAAATTTCAAATCCTAAACAAGAAAGAATAAAAAATAGTAGAGCGTAAAAAATTTTTCTGGTACTCGTCCAGTTCTATTCTTTTTCTATCACGAGACGATAAAAAAGGATTATTAGGTAACTACTATTCTTTACTGCTTAAGCTTTAAATTGTCTTTACAACTATTTTCATGAGCTAAAATAAAAATACAAAATATCTTATAAAGTTGAACGAATCACTGCAAAAAAGTAGTAACTAACAAAACAAAATTAGGTTTGATAATAAATTATGCTGCTACACATACTTAAAAAAACAATATTATAAAAAATCCTTGGTTTAATAAATAATTATTTTTCTTTCGTGAATTCTTTTATAAATGTAATCTTGAAAAAATTATTAAAACAAAAAGCCTTTCACTTCTCATGCCAATATCAATACAGAAATGCTTACTCTTACTTACTCCGTGGCGTTACAACCCTTCGTGAGTTTTAGCCGACTCGACAATATGCCTCCACTGTTTTCTGTCTTGAGCAACCTCCATCCATTTCTCCACGCCCATGGGACTTCCTCCCACACCAGTCTTACTGTTCGTTCGTCAGAATGTCTTCTGAGGTGTCCTGCCTATTGGAGTCTTCTAGACTTTATTTCTTTTATGATGTTGGGTAAAGTTCTTCGAGCTCTTTGTTAGTTCTTATCCTATATTGTCCTGATGCTTCATCCAGCACAGGACCAAAGATCTTCCTTAGGATTTTTCTTACCCAAACACATAGTCTCTCTTCGTTTGTCTTTGTTATCGTTCACGTTTCGATTCCATACATTACAACGGGTTGTATGATTGTTTTATAGACCTGTATCTTTGTACGTCTTGTTAGTTGTTTCGATTATATAAGGTTTTGGAGGGTAAAAAGACATCTGTTGCAGGTCTGAATCCTGTTGTTTATTTCCTGTGATCCGCTATTGTCTTAAGTTATTATTGTTCCAAGATACTTGAATTCTCTAACGCGCTCAAAGTTAAAGTCATTGATGGTGATGTTCTGACGATGTCGATGATTTGGAGCCTCATCATTCTCTGGTGATGATTTGGAGCCCCATCTTCTCTGCTTCATTCTTGAACCTCACGAAAGTCTCCTTCATCCTTAATAGTGTGTTTCCTATTAGATCGATATCGTCTGCAAATGCCAGTAGTAAGTTTGGTCCTTCTCGATGAAATACTGTCTTCGGTTTCTCGATTCTTGCACCTCTGATTATGTGCTCCAGGGCTAAGTTGAAGAGTTGTAGTGTAAGTGCATCTCCCTGTTTTAGTAGTCCATTGTTTATTTTAAATGTCTCCGAGTATTGTCCTTACATCGTAACCGTTCCATACACATCCGTATCAACCTGACTAGTTTTTTTGGGAAAGCCAAGTTCCTGCATCGCTGTTCACAGTCTGTCCCTGCATACTCTATCTAATGCTTGTTTAAAATCTATGAACATCTGATGAAGCTCACGATTAAACTCCCAGCATTTTTTCATTATCTGTTTTATTGTGAATATCTGGTCAATAGTAGAGCAGCGTGTCTAAATCCGCATTGATAATCTCCAACGATTTCTTCGCTGTACGTTTTGTTTCTTTCTAGCAGGATGTTTGCAAGGATTTTGTAGGTGAAGTTTGGGAGTGTTATTCTCCTGTAGAATACATTGCTTTTTGTTTCCTTTTTTGTGTATTGGTACAATAACCCCTTCTTTCCATTCATTTGGCATTGTTTCTTCTCGCCAGATGTCTTGAATTAGCTTGTATATAGAACTGTACAACGCTTCTCCTCCATGTTTTAAGCACTCTACGGGTATACCATCGCTACCTGGTGTCTTATTATTTTTAAGTTTTTTAATTGCCTGTATTACTTCTTCGTATGTCGGGTATTGGTCTTCTATTTCAGCTGTATGTACCTCTATGTTCGATGTATTTCTGCTAGATTGGTCGTTTAATAGTTGATAGAAGTATTCCTTCCAGGTTTTTAGGATTTCCTTGTCAGCCGTCATAAGCTGCCCGCTGCCGTTTTGAAGGAAGTTTCCTGTTCTTGCTTGGTACCCGGTCTTGATATCTGAAACTCCTTTGAAGAACTGTCTCGCTTGTTTGTTCTTTCTTTTTTCTTCTATATCTCTGATTATATTTGTTCCTGATACTCCATATTCTTCCTTATTAGTTTTCTTGTCTCTGTTCTTCTTTGTCTATACATTTCTTTGTTGTTGTGCGATGGGTTTTGTAGCATGTTTCCTTCTAGCCACATTTTTTGCTGTTATGGAGTTTAGGCAATCATCATCGAACCATTTTTTTTGTTGTTTTCTTTTTGTGTCCCAGTATTTCATCTGATACGCTTGTCAGAGCTAATTTGATATTTTTCCAAGCTGAGTCTATGTTGTATAGTCTTCCGTTTATGTTAGAGCGATTTTTATAGCCGTTTATTCTTGTCCTTATCTTCGCCTTTACCAGAAAATGATCCGTTTTTCCATCAGCTCCTCTTAGGTCTCTTACGTCTAGACAGTTACTACCCCTCCTGGCATCGTCGTTGAAGACCCATGTTTGTTTGTGTATTTTCTTGTATTCGGACATTGTCGATTTTATTAGTAGGTTGTGGGACGCTGCAAAGTCTATTAACCGTGTTCCATTATCGTCGCTAACATCGTGAAGACTATATTTACCTATTATTCGTTTGTATGCTGCTTCCTTCCTAATCTTTACATTAAAATCTCCTAAGATAATATGCATGTCCTGTTTGGGTAGACTGTTTATCAGTTCCTCTAGTTTCTCATAGAAGTTATCTTTTACATGCTCCTCCTTTTCCTCTGTCGGAGCATGGGCAGCAACTAGTAAATAGTTATGTAGTTGTCCTTTAAGTCTGATATAACAGAGTCTTTTATTAACGAGTTTAAAAGTTAAGACTGACCCCACAAGACTTTCCCTGACTATAAAACCAGTGCCGAATTGATGTTCCCGTTCGCTTCTGCTGAAAAATACTACTGATTTATTAGTTTTTAGTGTACCTTCTTCAGTCCATCTAATCTCTTGTAAAGCAGTTATGTCCATGTTTCTGGATTCAATTTCCTTGACCACCTGAGTTAGGGCTCCAGTCCGATATTGGCTTAGTACGTTCCAGGTTCTTATATTCATTGTCCTTTGTCGTCGCTTTTGTCGTCTTAAAAGATCCGTCCTAAATTATTTCAAACTTCCTACCTTGGCCAAATTCTGTGATCGCTATGGAAAATTGGACAGATCTGCAGTAGCTGTGCTATACTTTGGAATTGTTACCAACGATAACAGGAAGAACGTAATAGACAGAAACAAACTGAGAAGAGCAAGAGACCAATTAAGAAAAGGTATTATACAAAACTCCTCCAAAATTTTAAAGCCCATATATTTTGAAGGAAGGAAAGATAAAACCTTTGTTATCGAAAATATTGAAGGCAAGCCCCATAGAAGAACTGCACTTGAAGAGCATGTTTTATTAGTTCAAGAGCCAGGCTCTATATTTTTAGGTCACATAGTATATGTCACAAACGGCTCTAAGCGTTTGTCAATGCATTGTCATCTTTTGAGAGAGTTATATATATAATCTAGAAGAACTAATGGTAGGTTGGCTGTTACAAAACTGTGGTAAATACGGAAAGAAACAATAAAGTAATTTCTCAACTAGAGTTAAAGTTAGGACGCCCTTTACAAAGATTTGTCTGTCAGCTTCAGTCTAATAAATTGAATTTAAAGTATCTTTTCCGAAAGTTTGACGATCAAATTCAAGTTCCAAGAGCTTTTGCAGAAACTACAGGAAATCAAATAGTGCAGTGCGAAAATATGCCAGTTTTAAACTATAAGATTATTGGCTATGCGTTACCAGAAATACATTTAATTGACTTGAGTGCCGATCAGAAACAAAATGTTCTGTCGATTTATTAAACCAAAGCACTGGAAAGTTGAATCATTCTCGCTGATACACGTTGGTAAATAATATTCTACGTTTTTATGTTGTACTGAAAATCCAAGGTCAGAATTAAACGAACTGACCTTTATTGTAACGGTTTATGCTTCTTTATGGTTTCAGATTAAATACAACTCATCATGTGTAAATGGTACAAAGAATGTTTTACAAACAATAAAACGTAGTCGATATTTTGAACAAAATTTAAAAAGTGTTATAGTCCCTGTAATTCAAAGAAATGCTCATTTTGTACATTGCAAAAACTAAGGCTTTTAATGATTCATCTTATATCCTACCTTTTATTGTTCCTCAAATAAATTTTGACGCAGATAAAATAACTTACCCTCCATTGATTCAAAGTTTAAAAGTAGAGGATACAAAAAATATTATTTCCGGTTCTCATGAAAAAATCATCGACATTGCTACATTTCCCTGTCACACCCAAATCAGTAAAGATATTCGTAAAGCTCTTAACTGAAGCATCTTCATCAGTTGTTGGGTCACAACAAAGAGACTTTTAGAGAGTTTTGTCAAGGGGCCAAAAATTGATTTGCGCAAAGATAGGTGTGCCAAAATAAGACTACAAACAATAAATAATCAAAATTAAAAGGGAGTGTAGGGAGTGGGTTGAGGAGTAAAAATGGTGTATTTCAAAGATATTACAATTGGATATAATTTTTATATTAATCTTCGATCCACAATAATGTATTTATATATATATATATATATATATATATATATATATATATATATTATATATATATATATATATATATATATATATATATATATAAATTATGATTTTTGAGGATGCAGTCAGTTTATTTGGCCCACAAGACAAAGAAAACTCTTTGACTTACTGTCAAGCTTTCGAATTTTATTTAATTCTTTTTCAAGACATCTATAAAAAGAAATATAAATTAACTAGTTAAAATTGTTAATTGTCTTACTTACTAGTCGTGAGATTACAGTTAATACTATTGTATTCCACAAAACAAACCATTATAAATATATTAAAAATTTTGTATTAAAAATAACTATATTGTCACTATATATGTCATTGTCATGGTTTGATTAATGGACATATATGAATGAAAATACAGTTACTTTATGTGGACAGCAAAACCAGTAACAATAGTTTTTATTATAATTTATTTAATTGTCCATAAAAAATATAAATTAATCCAGTCAGCAGTTTGGCTTAAGCACATATGAATTTTTAATGTTAGGATGTCAATAGAAATGGGTATATAATAGTGATGTAAATGAACTTAATATTTCATCGATAGATTGATCTTTTGTAGTTTCTTCTAATGTTTGGTAATTGCATTGGATATAGGTTTTAAATGAAAACCAATCTGCTTTTTTTAAGTTCCATTTTGGAATCGGGGATTTATTCATCTTGTTGTCATTAATTGTCATAGAAGTTTTAATGGGATAATGCTCGCTACCATACAAAAATGGTATTACATCCCATATCCCATGAAAGCTTTGGTGATAATGCAGGATCGCAAATTGATAAATCAATGGCTGATGAGGAACCTATGTGTATATTATATCGGGTTGGTTGACCGTCGTTTAGCAGGTTTAAGTTTTTAGAAATTATCATGTTTTCCAAGATTTTTCCTTTGGAATTTGTTCCTAGAGATCCCCACATTGGATTATGGCTATTGAAATCACCTATAATTATTCTCGGAGTTGGAATTTGATCCAATAAATCTGTAAGATCTGTTTCTGTTATTGATTGGTTTGGAGTAATATATATATATATATATATATATAATATATATATATATATATATATATATATATATATATATATATATATATATATATATTGCAAATACATATTTTTTGGGGAAATAGAACCGTTGCTGCTACTACTTCTAGATCACTCTTAATTTCCACAATTTTTGATTCGTAATTTTGGTTTATATAGGTACATAGCGACTCCTCCACTAGCTATAGTTGCATCGCTCCGATTTTTATAGTAACATATATAATTCTTCATATGGTAAGTATGCTGTCCTTTAAAATAAGTCTCTTGTATACATATAATGGATGGTAGGATTTCTGAACATAAGTGTTTAAACATTTCGTAGTGAGTATAGAAACCGTTTATATTCCACTGTAGTATACAATCCATTTTTATTATTGTTATTTATTTTTATTCTTGTGAGGACTCTATAGAGCTATCAGAGTCCTCTAGAATCAGTTTTATGGCAGTTGGATTCATGTCAAGTTGTTTCATTATCTTCTTTGGTATTCTGGTACTTCGGTTTTTTATGACTCGATCCTTATAGTACGGGTGCATTTTTGACAATGTTTTTAAGAAGTCGTGAATATCTTCGGTGTATGTTTTCACTAGACTAAGAAGGTCTTTGTGCTCATATGAGTTTTCAAAAAAGTCTACGATCTGATAAGCTTAATTTGAGAGTTTCTTCTTTAAATACAGTTTTTGCTGGCTCTAATAACTGTTCTACTTCATTATAAGTTTTTGGTCTTTTGAAGGGTTTCTTTGAAGCGATGAAAGGCTCTGCGAATACTTTAGTGGCGGGGGGTGTATTTGCATCGGAAAAGTTTCGTTTAGCACTTGTGATATCGGTTTCCATTGGTTTTTGGAAAGTTTTCTCCTGGTTTTCTTTATCTGAGTCATTTTTGTTTAGATTTTCAGGTAATTTTGTCGTTTCTTTTGATAAAATAGTCGTTGCAGAAGGTGTTTCAGGAGTTGTAGTGATATGCTGAGGTAAGGTCGTATTGGAAGGATTTGGGCAGTTATTAGCGAAATGTCCCTTTAGATTACAAGAAGTGCATTCTTGACTTTCATGTGACATAAAGATACGATAACTTCTGTTATCGTGTGTCACAACTACAGAATCAGGAACGATGGTGCAGGGTGGAGATATATACACTTGACGACGAAAACTTAAGATATGTTTGTATGCTGGATTAGAGGAACCTATTCGTAAGAAACTCAAAGATGATGTTAGTGTATAGCCAAGTTGTTTTAATTCATGTTCGAGGATTTCTTGTGAAATAGAGGGGCAGATTTTTGATAATAGTAATCGTTGACTGGGTATTATTAATGGACCGGTTTGAACTTCCTCTCCATTTACTGCGATTATTCCTCGATGTTGTTTCATGAATTCATCTACGATAGTTTTGCTTGATAAGCCACATACATAGACATATTCGGTTGTTGGATATTCTTGAACAGAATAAGATGTTCTTCGGATTAACATTATTTCTTATGGCTAAGAGATATTCTTTTAGCTTAACACCATTTAAGGAATTAAAAACAGTAGCTTGTTCTTTTAATGGAAAAGCGGTAGGCTGTTGTTGAGTGACGGCAGTTGAATAGGTGTAAGGTTTATTAATGTTATCGTTGTTGGTTGAAGTCATCATTGATTCGGAAAATATTTTATTTAAAAATGTTTAAAGCCGGACCTGCTTTTTCTACAGGTTCGACTAATTAGGTAGTTTTGCTAATCTATTAAAGGTTAAATTTAGCTTGTTTACGATTATTTTATTTATCAAATTATAGAATAAAATTATATACAAGAGTTTTTTATTCTTACTTTTTCGTGATGTGATTTATCACTTTTCACTAACACTTTTATCAACTTTGATTCAATAAATTTGGTCTTTATTCACAAAATATTGAAACTTTTATTGGAGCTGAATAACACATTTGTTTATCACACTGTTACCAGGATTGGCCTCCAGTTAAATGTTTACTTCCGTAGTTTTTTAAATATACATACACTTGCATAAAAAACTGTCGTTTTATTGTTTGGATAAAAAAAAGAACAGATAAACTCTTCTACCAAAGCCTAAGCTATACGCCTAGAGGTCCATTAGCTTCGATAATATTATTGAATTTGTTGGTCTCTTCACCCACAGAAAAAAAAATTGAAAGCATAACAAAGCTATCCCTACGGACCGGTGCAATAGTATATTATCGGTCCCTAGGGACCGCCATGGCGTTTAATCTGATATTATTCTAATTGTTTTTTGACATCCCCAGTTAGTTGACTAGCAAATAATTTGTCCTCTTGTCTAATTAATTTCTTGTTCCGTTGGTTCTTATTTTTCCGTTTTCTCCTTTATCAGGTCTTTCAGTTCAATGCTGATTTCTATAAATCTTCCTTTTATTGTAAGTGTTTATCCTTCTGTGGTGCTGGCCTCGATAGCATTTTTTATGATTTTCTCCTATTTAGAACATATTCTTTTAGTTATTTTTTGTTGTTATTGTTCCGATGGTGTTACGCACAATTCTTTAGTACTTTCTACTGCTACCAGGGTCAACACAATTGGGTCGTAATTTTCTTTACTTTCGTTCACTGAACGTATTTCGTGTTATTAACCCACTTTTTGTATAATTCCTAATACGTGATAAGTCGGTCTCTACTATGGAAGCATGTAGGCTACGTGGACTCTACTACTACGGTGTTTAGTCTTTCTTCGAGGTAGCCACATAAGAGTCTCCCGTTGTGGTTTGTAGTGCAGCGTAGCATTTAGGCCTCCTATAATAGTGATAAGCTCCCCTGTGTTGAAAATGACATGATAGCTGAGATAATTTTCAGCATATCGTTTCCCGTTTTGATCCTTAATATGGTGACTTTCATAGTGATCAGAAATGAAAGCTTTCATAGTAAGAATTACTTGACTTTCATTTTTCACCAGAATCACCGTGTCTTCTAATATGGCCCTATAGTCATTGTTATAGATATCATAGCCCGGAAATTAGATTTTTATTTTCTTCTATTATTTTTGTTTCCTGTAAAGCTATGACATTTAATTCGAGTCTGTTGCCAAACTTATTAAGAGTATAGATTTTTTTAAAAACTGATCAACGTCAGTTTTTAGGTTTCCTAGTTTCGAGTATGTTTTTTAAATTACATTGAACATAGATACAAGTTTATAATATATGTAATAACGGTGGTCTTTAAATAAAAATTCAGTTATAATTATTACTAAGCTATATTTAATAAAAAAATTACAAATATTAGCTGAAACTAAATTCAAATCTAAATACTAAATACCTAAACTAAATACTAAATGTCATTATTCTAGGTAATACTATTTCTATAATTTAGTTTTTCTGCTATATCTTCAAGTGCTTTAGCAATACGGTTTTTCGCTTCAACATTCCGTTCTAATAACTCTAACTTCTTTTTGTAATATTCTTCTTTGGCGTTATTGCAAGGAAAAGAAGTTGTTTCATTGGCTTAAACAAGACAAAAATGAAATTATAATTTATAAATATAAGAGATGTATTGACACGATATGCAATTGTACATGGTACCTAATAAATGACGATTATAAAGGTCTTTATAATCTTCGTCAGTGATAATGTAAGCCTATTTGAACGTTCATTCACTATTTTTTCACATTTACATTTTGGACATTCAATATTGTTTCTTCAGTTTTTCTCGTCTTAATATCCTTTCAGCATAGTTTTGGCTTACCCTACTTATGTTTCTTACAGGAAGCGATAATACGATTTGTCTACGATGGTATTTTTTATTCGCTTTTGAGATGTGCAATATTGATCTATTTATTCTTTAAAATATTATTACAGACCTTACATCTACTTTACATATTTCTTTACATTTTGATATAGATTGAAAAATTATATAATTCCAAATCATTGGTTAATCATGAGATGGACAGACGCTTTGCTTTTTAAAAATAGTCCATGGTATAATAACCATATTTTATGTCATCACTGGTAGGATACCGGTCTTAAATATTGGTAGTTTGGTTTTTTTTGGTTTATTATTCTATATCTTATATATTTACTTAATTTAAAATAATAAATGTTCTCTATAATTATTGTTCTTCTGATTTCCTTCACTTTGGAGTTATCATTGGTCCCGAGGGAACCTATATGACTTTGTTTAAGACCTTCACATTGTTATTCTCTACGGTGACGTTTTGATCAACACTCCTTCGATTAGGTCTGTTATTTGTAGTCGATATCATAGCATGTCATTGTCGTCTAGTGACATAAATATAATTTCAGCGATAGTTTAGAAGAGAGGAAACGCTTGCCCATGTGAGCCGATAACTTTGCATCTCGTGCAGTGTATCTTCAATGCTATATTATAATAAAAACACTATGCTTAATAGACACTCTAGCATTATCTCCTTATAATAACCATATAACGGTTTCAATAATTGCTTGTATTTGTCTTCTGAAAACAATTTTTAACATTGGTGTTTTTAAAATTTGTTTCTTTCAGCTATATACGTGTATTTTCTTCCATTTCAGTTGGTTATAGATTTCCAGCTTGCTTTATTTATTTCTGAATATCTGATTCTGCTACTATTTTCTTTAGAAGTTTAAAAGAACTTTACTAAAAAACTTATTTAACCGGAAAACTTATTTAGCAGACATTTTTTTTAACATCAAATATGATTACTTAGTCCTATGGCATGTAAAAAATTAAGAATTTTGACTGAATTATTTTCACTTATCACTTAAACATTCTTTTAAGGTATTGGGTAACCATTATTGTCGTTCTAGTACATAAAGAGGTCGCTGCTATATTGTTAATATATATTTGCTAGTACGGAGGATATTTTTTGCTTTGTTAAATAAATATGGTTATCACGTTCTAGGTAATTAATTTAGTTAACTGATTTTTTTCCGTATATTCCGTAAATCATTTGCCAAACCTCAGAAGTAGGGTTAGTTAAATTTAAAGATGATACATATTATTTCCAGGATTTTCTCTTACTTTTAATTGTATCTACAGTAGGCCCTTGATATTTTGAATTCCAGGTTAATATTTAAAGTTGGGTAACTTCCAAGTTTATAAAACGCCGTTTTTGACTCTTTAATTGCAGTTTCACAATTTGAATTCCACCATGAGACTGGAACATTTTTTTTAGAAAACTTTAAAAAACCTATGGACTCATAAACTATTGAGGTTTAAAATTGTACAAAATGAAACAATTTAGAGGTAATATCAATATGTGAATCGAAGGGCTGTACCAACTAAGACATTTTTTTGTGAAATTAAAGAACAATAAAAAGACCAATCTACATTTTTCAGACTCCATTTATTGGATGGAATTAATGAGAAGGTATGGTTATTGTTAATAATAAATAGTATGGGAAAACGATCACTTTCATACAAATAGGATGTCACATCCTACAACAGAGATGGTAGCAAAATAGGGCCACAAAGAAATAAATCTATTGGGGACCCATCGCCAGGCGAAATGTTAAATCTTGCGATTAGAATGGACCCTAATTAAAAAATTTAGTAGTATATTATATAATATAATATTCTATCGATATCTTCTATATACGTTTTAGCAAGGCTGAAAGGATCGGAAGAACCGTGTGCGTTTTCGAAGAAATCAATTAATTCTTCTAGGGTTAAGTGTTTGATTATTCGAATTATCTTAGAAGAAAGAACTATTACGTTCAAGATTATAGAAATATATATAATAAGATCTTCTGCTAAATTCGTATTATCTTCAGGTACAGTTTTTGGTTTCTTAGGTTTAATTATAGGTTCTTTAAATGAGTTCTGGTCTACTGTTGTCAAAGGAGTCGGTATTTTTGATTTAATGCCATAATATGTAGTACAATTTTGACCGAGTTCATTTATTTCAACGTTAACTCGCTGTATGGGAGGTTCAAAACTGCGGTTCAAGAACTTTAATGTTAGCAACTAAAAACATTAAATTGTTAAAGATACGAAAGAGTATCTATATAAAAACGGCATTATTAATAGTAGAGTCAAAATATTGCGATAAAATAAAATTGTACAAACGTGTACAAAATATAGAGAGATTGTGATAAAGCATCAGTTCTGAAATTTCATAGTGACCACTTAGCAAAACAATACATTGAAATGGATATTAAAAAAATTAAAGTAAAGTTATTATTAGGTTACCTTTTAAAACTTGTGTGCCTGTTTGTCCTTCAAAAATACCTATTATTTCAGGATGATTTATTACTTTTGGTTGATATTTTTCTTCGAACTCATTAATTTCTTCACATTCTTGTTGAAACTCATCAATGTCATCAATCATTTCTAGTTTAGTCTGAATAACTGGTTCATCTTGCGTTCTATAAACAAAGGATTTACTACATGCATAACTCAAAATTATGAGTGTATTTTTGTATCAACTGTATACCTACTCCACAGAAGTACTATTTTCTTTAGTTTCCCGATGTGCAGATTTTGTATCATTTTCTATAATCTTCACTATTCTTTCTTCAATAGGTGTCAAACACTCGACTGGTATGTTAGCTTTCATAGATTCAACATTTAGTCTGTAAATCGATGCTTGTTTGTATTTTGTTTTTGTCCGTATGTCTTGCCAGGTCTAGAACAAATATCATAAAAAATTATTTATATACTTACTATTTATTCATAAGTATTAAAGTATTTTCAAACATGGATATAAAACAAGATCCATTTTTTAATTTTATCTATAACTATATCAAGACCTAAATTAACAGCACGTTATAAATCAATGAACATCATCATATTATCTAATCGATATTGTTTCGTTGGCGACCGAAATTATATTTTTCTAATGCTAACTCGAAGAAGCAGCTAATAGCCGGAATTATGGTGAATTTTATTATCAATTGCTTAAAATTATTAAACGTTCTACCTATAAATATCATAAACTGATTTCCAATTAAATCATCCATTCCATTCAAGCATTTGAAAGAAAAACGTTTTTACTTTTTTTGTTTTTAATAGTCGATCTTCTGCCTTCACTTCTGACGTATTGAGATTAAAATAAATTGATCCGAGACACATTTAAGATTGTTTTGATTCGAACGAAAATTCATCTAATTCTAACATAATTTATTGTTATTTTTACGCACAACAGGCCGTTAAGGCCTAGGGGCATTTTTTGTAACATAATCCTAATATTAACTAATTACAATTATTTTAAACAAAACGTTAACTTAAATATGTATATACAATACTCTTAACTATTCTGAAGGACCTGGTGGACAATAATTCTCCATTCGCTTCTATTTTGCGCTTTTCTTTTCCAGTCCCTCACCTTCACGTGTTTAAGGTCTTCCTCCACTTTACTAATCCACCTCGTTCTGGGTCTACCTCTTCTTTTGGGACCGATTAGTTTTCTGGTTATTTTAACATAATTAATTTACCTACAACATAAATATTGTTGTTTGTTTCTGGTAGAAAACCTATCCTTTAAAGATTAAATAGACTTGTCTATTGCAGAACAAAAAATAAATAATTTTGTGTCTTCTTTTTTATCATTAACCACAAACGCCATATCGGGATTATCGTCCAACCTTTGAGAAGCATATCTAGTATGTCCAATTTTTTTTTGCATATTTTCTAAGTATATTTTAAATTCACTATCATATTTTTATACTAGCTTTACAATCTTCATCATACAATCTTACTACTAATCCTTTTTCGTAGCTATCCTTTTTCTCATTATGGCCACGTATCCGTTTTCCTCAATAACTATAGTGGTCGAGCCCGGTCGTCCTAAGCTAAATAAAAAAGACTGTACTTAGGTCTAAAATTTATTTCTATAACCCTTTTTATATCCATATTATTCTACTCTGTACATAATTTGTTCCCAAATAACCAAATAACTTGCCACGCAGACTAGAATTCTGTAAATAACTACAAAATAACATAAAATAAAATCCAATATTTTTGTAAAAAATACTGTTTACAAATGAGTATTTACTTATTTGGAGAGCGACACATTTTCAACATGTGTTTTCAAAAAAATTCGGTTAGATACATCTCATGGTAATTAAGGTATAAATATTACTAAAGATAATAATCAAGGTGATCTCGTGCCTCCGAACTTAACCCTCCGTTCATCGGGTGACCATTCTGAAACACTTTCGGTCGGGTGTGGTCTGTGAGGACCAAAATGAAATACCGCCTCCCGAGCAACAGCATACATTTTATTGCTGATTTCGCATCAACGTGTTTTAAACAAATCATTTACTATATCATGTTTATTACAGAAACAATTCCAAAATTCTTTAAGTTGTATTATTTAAATTTTAAAAATGTTTACAATTTCAACGCATATTTTTTCAAATTTGTGAACAGCAACTAAATAATGAAAAAAACAAAAAAACATTTAAAACTTTAATTAGAAACAAAGTACTACAAAAACATATAGAAATTAAAAAATTAAATTGTGAACGCAAACTATAGTTGTTTGTGTCCACAATTTAACAATTCCATAATCCTACAAGCGAGTTTTGCGTCTTTTGCAATATTTACAATTTTCTCTCTTACCTGGCTGTGGCTCTGGTACAAGTCGACCTTAATGTCTGAGAGTCTCAAGGACCAAGCACGCACAGATTTTGTCAAATGCGTGTCAACTGCTCTCCGTCGTATAGTCTCCTGTACCAATTCCATACTTAGGTTTTCTTGAAATAATCTTCGCGTTTTGGAAAATTCTCCATCTGGGTTGTTGCCTTTGTAAATTACAGATGCATTAATTGCTGCGAGATTAAGGAGATTATAAACTACTACCATTGGCCAACGATTCGTATTTCTGGAAACATTATATGATGTGATCATTCTGTCTACAACATCTACTCCACTCTTTGTGGAATTATAAAAAGTAATTATTTCTGGTTTTTTCTGATCACCGGTACCTTCATCAATCCGATCATCTTTGTGCACAGTGGAAACAGCAATCACATTTTTATCTTTCTTCGGTATATATGATACGGCAGTCATATCGTTGCTAAATGCAAAAACTGAAGAATATACCTGCCTATTTTTAATTTGCGTTATTTCTGCAGGTAATTCTCGTCTATTGGCTCTAAGTGTACCAATTACGGTGAGACAGTGTTCTCTTAATAGCTTCTTGGCACTTGGATATCCTGTGAACCAACGGTCTATGGTTATGTTCCTTCCTGAATCCGATAAATGTAAGTACATTTTTTCAGTTACTGCAGCAGTAGAATTGTCAACTTTATATGGGCCATCGGGTTGAATACCAGCATAGATTTCAATGTGCGAGGTGAAGAAAGTTTTGGCATCAACAACTGAAAAAACTTTGAGCCCATATTTGTTAGGTTTATCGGGAATATACATTTTAAAACTGCACCTACCCCTAAAGGCAAGTAACATTTCGTCCAAAGTCACAAACTCTCCCAATGAGTAATTCTTCTTACAATTTTCTTTGAACTTATCAACGATAGTACGAACTATCTCATCAAAACGGATATACTTCAGTAAAAATATAAACCTACGTTTTATCATTGTAGCAGGAAATTTCTCATATCCCATAGCATTTAACGACCAGTACTCTTCCAGATTTGTTATTAATGCTTGGTGAAGTCGAACCAAATACAATAAACCAATCAGTGATCGAATTTCTACTGGGTCAGTAGGTCTATATTCAGCCTTTTTTTATATATAGCGGAAATTTTTTTATGTATAAATTTTTGTTTTTAACTATAATATCAATGCAGTTACCAAACATGTGCGTCCAGCATTCAATGGGAGATAATGCGTGTCGCGCTTCACCAAGAACCCCAGTCAAATGGGTCACTATATTTTCGTTGCGTGTTCTAAATTTCTAGTTGGGACAAATTTTCTCCATGTAGTTCCGTCTTTACCAAAAAAATATAAGCCTCTATCATGACCCATTTGTTCCTTATTTTCTTCATTCTCGACTTCATTCTCATTTAGAATTTGCTCATCTTCATTTTCCTGCTCGGTGTCTGTATCATGATCACTGATCCCTAGAAAATCTGGATCCGCGATCGAATCGTGGTCAGAGTCATCTATTTCACTGTCTGTGGCAGTTTCCTCATATAAATTTATTAGCCTCTCTATTTCCACTTTATAAGGATCCATTGTACAATGCTTAAATACAATATTTTGTCAAATAAATCAGATTAGTAGATTTAGCAGCTACTTCGTACCTTTATAATGTTTGTACAACCGAATCTCGATATGAAATTATTCTTATATTGATATTTTACAAAAATCTGTAAAAACTTTTCATATACTTAAATACATAAACATAAATCATAAACATAAACATACATAAACATAAATCCTTTAGACTTTTATATATGCGGATAAATGACTTCTCTAGTGCAAGAGGACAAAATCTCTATAGTATATATTTTCAGAATAAACTACAATTTTAATAGAAAACACGTTCTATTTGATGTTATTCACGATTTCTGAGGAAAAAATCGAAACGTCAAATATAATGTAGAATTTAGTACAAATGGCAAACTTTATATAAAGGTGTAACTAAGTCTCATAACAGCTAATATTATTAATTTATCCAACTCTGCCCAGTAACATTCCTCATTTGACCTTTTCTCCTTCCAAATCATATGCTTTCAATGTTACTAGAATAAAAATTCACCATAGCTGCTTCCCCCAGCCCATCGATTTAAAATTTATTTTAATTATATTATATTTATTTATTTATATTATTAAAATTTATTTCAGAAGTCCTTTGTCGGTGTACCGTTACTTCAATAAGAGACTTAAACCACATAATTTTCAAATGTCTCAGACACAGGAAATTATCCAAATAGTGATTGTGATTATCCAAATTGCACAAAATAAACATTGCCAGTCCCGTTAATATATCATACAATATTCATTGCCTTAAATCAGTATATAATCGATATTTCTTATTAAAACAAAAATCAACATTTAGCATATAAATAGTCACTAAACATTCGATACGTACAACTACTAAATTCTTTGTCGTTAAAAATAGTAACATTAGTTTTGAGTTTGATAAATTTTGTTACAGTTTTTACAAATTATTACTAATTTTTGATAACATTATTTTATATTCAACGTTCTGTATTTTATGAAACATCTTTAGTTATGTCACCCCCATTAGTTATGGAACACTCTGTATATGCGTGCCTGTGTAATGAGAAAACTATATTATTTGTACTTATATAAGTTGTAATAATGAAAATGTTAAAGGTTATGTAACAGTTAATTGAATAAAAATAAATATGAATCAAAATGCCTCGGGTAATAACCATAACACCAAACATATATATGGTTGTTGTAGAAAATACAAAAAAAAAACAATCAAAATAAAAAACTCATATCTGAGATAATGATTTTATAATATAACTAAACTTATATAAATATATAACATAAATCATTTTACTTTTCTCCACTGTCGCCAGTCCTTTTTGGAACCAGGTACGCTGTTAAGCTTAGTTGCAAGTTGCTGCCATAACATCTGAGCTTGTCGGAAGGTAAAATTGCTGTTAAACTTTCCACTTCTTAGGTGCTTGTGATCTTCTAAAAACTCGACTAGAATCTCCTTTTGACCAGAAGATAGATATCGGGCACGTTGTTTACGTGACATTGGAATACTACAAAATATAAAGTATATATCTTCTCTAACTATTTATTCTACTATCAAATAGAAACTGAGCAAAGTGACCTTAAAAGTAAGTAGATATGTCTTTATTATAATAAATCCCAGAGCTTAAAGTTTTCAAAATATGCCGTCTGTCTAATATAGTTGAATCTAACTACAAGTGTGTGATAGAAATCAGTCAAATACGTGTATAGGAAGTAGTAATATAGTATTAATTCTCACAATAGCAAGTATTATAAATTTTATAGGTTCAAAACTAACTTAAGTAACCCCACCTTTCTAGATAATTATGATACTCTCCAACACAAACAATAATTTTAAAGGGTTTTTCAAACTGTTTTTTTTTTATTTTATTTTTTTTTTTTATTTAAACACAAAACCACATCAACCGCGCAGGGTTATTAGTGGCTATAACAAATACATGAAATACTACATTAAATACAATTGAATAAATTGATATCTTTTAAATAGCTTAACACTGTTGATATTTTTTTGGTGAGAACAGTCTTGAGATCATCGTCTGTGAATCCATGAGATCTTTTTTCCATGAATTGAGGACAATCAAGTAGGATGTGTTTGGCAGTTAGTGGGTTAGAGCATCTGGAGCAGGTAGGTAGTGGTTCTTCTGTTATTAGGTATTTGTGTGTTAAGGCAGTTCTTAGACGATTAATAATGAGTTGGTTTCTTCTGTTTAAAGGAGTCTCCAAGACATCAGTTATTTTTGGGCCAATTACATTTAATTTATTACCTAATGTTTCCCAATAATTTGGCCAAGTATTAATACAATGGATTTTTATCAGGTTTTTTAGATCGGTGTACGGATATGTCTTCAATTGTGCAGTATCGTTTGAGATTTTTATTGTTTGAAAACGATTTCCGAGTTAAAGACTTAATCCTATATATATATATATATATATATATATATATATATATATATATATATATATATATATATATATATATATATATATATATATAAGATGGTGGTATTATTGACTGTTGATTTAAATATAAGTTATGATTTTTGAGGATGCAGTCAGTCTATTTGGCCCACAAGACAAAGAAAACTCTTTGACTTACTGTCAAGCTTTCGAATTTTATTTAATTCTTTTTCAAGACATCTTTAACAAAGAAATATAAAAATTAACTAGTTAAAATTGTTAATTGTCTTACTTACTAGTCGTGAGATTACAGTTATTATTGTACTTTATAAAACAAACCATTATATAAATATATTAAATTTTTTTATTAAAAATAACTATATTGTCACTATATATGTCATTGTCGTGTTGATTTGATTAATGGACATTTATGAATGAATATACAGTTACTTTACGTGGAAAGCAAAACCAGTAACAATAGTTTTTATTCTTATTTATTTAATTGTCTATGAAAAATATAAAAAAATATAAATTCATCGAGTCAGTTTGGCTTAAGCACATATGAATTTTTTAATGTTAGGATGTCGATAGAAAATGAGATTATGACGGTATTTATTGATATGTTAATATGTAACAATAAATGTTACTTAATTTGTCAATATCTGATCTTCTATTTACACATTTTTTATTTTTCTGTATATGTGTCATTTCTAAAAATAACCGCTTCTGTTCATGTTTCTGCCTCTCTAGAATTGAAGCCTGTGAAAAATGAAATGTGTGATTTAGATTGATGGAGTGTTCAGCTAATGTACAAGCTTGTGATTTCTTAGTTTTTACATCACTTTTGTGAGAAATAATTCTGCTGTGTAATGTTCGAGAAGTTTCTCCTATGTAAACTTTAAAGATCCTTTAACAACTGATGAAAGTTCTAGAGTAGTGTATCAAATACCGTTCTCAGACTGTGATAAAGTTTACATAGGAGAAACTTCTCGAACATTACACAGCAGAATTATTTCTCACAAAAGTGATGTAAAAACTAAGAAATCACAAGCTTGTGCATTAGCTGAACACACCTTCAATCAAAATCACACATTTAATTTTTCACAGGCTTCAATTCTAGAGAGGCAGAAACATGAACAGAAGCGGTTATTTTTAGAAATGACACATATACAGAAAAATAAAAAATGTGTAAATAGAAGTTCAGATATTGACAGATTAAGTAATATTTATTGTTACATATGAACATATCAATAAATACCATCATAATCTCATTTTCTATCGACATCCTAACATTAAAAAATTCATATGTGCTTAAGCCAAACTGACTGGAATAATTTATATTTTTTATATTTTTTATAGACAAGTAAATAAATAATAATAAAAACTATTGTTACTGGTTTTGCTATCCACGTAAAGTAACTGTATATTCATTCGACAATGACATATATAGTGACAATATAGTTATTTTTAATAAAAAATTTTAATATATTTACATAATGGTTTGTTTTATAAAGTACAATAATAACTGTAATCTCACGACTAGTAAGTAAGATAATTAACAATTTTAACCAGTTAATTTTTGTATTTCTTTGTTATAGATGTCTTGAAAAAGAAATAAATAAAATTCGAAAGCTTGACAGTAAGTCAAAGAGTTTTCTTTGTCTTGTGGGCCAAATAGACTGACTGCATCCTCAAAAATCATAACTTAACTTTTTTTGTGAGATGAACAAAACATGATATTTATTATAATCCGACAAGCGAGAGCTGGCGGGTGAGCTGCGCGAAAATAGAAAAGGAATTATTCTAAGAGAGATAGGAGAGGTACTTAATCGCGATTATAGGTATATAGTATAGGTACTTAAACGGTTATACACGATGTGAACTCCTAGCCGACTGCAATAGAAATGAGCAATTCCTTCCACTTTTCAATTTGTTCTACACGCAACCCGCCAGCTCTCGCTTGTTGGGTTATACACTATCGTGAGAAAGCTGAAAATAAATTTGAATTTTTTGCTAGGAAGATTTGTGCATTGTAGGGGAATATATCAACTTTGGTATGTTCTTCGCGGTGTGCTTGCCTCAAAATATTTTAACAGGTGTTTAACGCTGACACTTATTAGCTGGAGTATAACAGATTAATGTCCAGCAGTAATCTGATTTGGTGTTAAATGCGAAAATTGGTAAAGGGATATGTAGTAAATTATTTGGTGATTTTAGTCTAGGAATGAGAAGAAAGATTAAAACTATCTGTAGAGGTAGAAGAATTTTCAATATTAAATACTACTAAAATTACGGCCAATATATTTGTATACTTGGGTCCCTCCGCAAGATAAACCAGGAAACATAATAAGAAATCATCAAATTGATTATATGATGGTGAACAAGAGATTTCATATTGGTTGCCTCTCAGATTAGATTATATTCCTGTTACTGGTAAATTAAGGTTTAGATTTGAAAAGGTTACAAAAAAGAATAGTAAAATGTGATATAAGAATACTAGAAGACTAAGAAACAAACATATGATCCAGAAGAATCACTCCAGAATATATGCAAAACCTTTAACAAGATCAAAGAAGAACATCTAATAGAAAATAGAGAGAAGAGGAAAAGTTGGATGAATGACAATGACAAAATACTGCACTCATGTAAGAAATAAGAAAATCAAAGAATAACAAAAGAATGTACAAAAATATTCAGACCAAAATAATAACCGAAATAAGAAAGGCCAAAGAAAATTGGTTAAAAACACAGTGTAAAGAGATAAAGTTGTTGGTACAAAAACACGATAGATTTAACATAAAAACAAGCAGCTGGTCTTAAAAAATCCAATACAGCTAACAAACTGCAAGATCAACAGGCGAACATCATCACAGATGAAAATCAAGAAATATGCATATGGACCAAATTCATACAAGAACTCTTCAGTGATAATAGGTCCGAATAACCTCCGTCCTACATATGTACTGAACACTTACCAATCACATCAGATGAAGTGGAAGAATGACAATGCATATGCTGAATTTATTTAATACCGACGGTACTCAACGACTAACAAAAATATTCAATGATATATATTTAAACGAAGTAATGCCAAGATCACGACTGAACTCAACGTTTATTGCTCTACTAAAGAAAACAAAATCCGTATCCTGCAATTACGTTCGGACCTTTAGCTTAATGAGCCACATTTGAAAGTTATTTCTAAAAATCATACATCAAATAATATATAGACTATGCGAAGAAAAATTATCCGTACACAGTTTGGTTTTCGAAACGCAGTGGGTACGAAAGAGGCTCTCATTAGCGTACAAGTGTTATTTCAACGATATAGAGATGTAAATTGCTATATATATATGTATATATATATATATATATATATATATATATATATATATGTACATGCTTCATTGATTACCATAAAGCGTTCGTGACTGTAAAAGATAAGCTGATGGAGTATCGAAATAAACACCTATCTGGGGGCCGTAATCACAGCTGACAACGATGTTACTAACGATATAAAAGATAGAATCCAATCTATAAACCGCTATCTATTCGCACTAGATAAGCTCATAAAATCAAAAAATCTTACAAGAAATTCAAAGATCAAAATCTATAAATCCATCGTCAGACCTGTAATAACATAGGGATGCGAAACGTGGACCGTGACCAAAGCAAACGAAGAAAAGCTTAGACGCTTTGAACGAAAAATACTTAGAAAACTCTTCGGTCCTCACCATGACATCACCACAAACCAGTATAAGATCAGAAACAATATCGAATTAAAAGCGCTATACAATGACGCCGATATTGTCCAAGAAATTAAATCACAGCGAATGCGATGGAGAGATAACATCCAATGAGATCTCCGGAAAATGAACATTCCATTTGACCCTAGGTTGATGAAAGACCGAACAAATTGGGAAAAAGTTGTACAGTCAGCCAAGACCTACGCAGGGTTGTAGCGCTACGTGATAATGATGAAATAAACACCTGTGATCTAAGAATAATTAGCAATCTTTACTGGAATTAAACATCGTCTATTCATACAGAGGCAGGATAATCTAATGATATCATAATCAAAAGTGGAAAACGACAGGGATATATACTATTACCCTTGCTGTTTAACATATACTCTGAGGAAATTATGCAAGAACCAGTAGGTAATGTTGAAGCCGGAATTCGAATTAACGGAGAATGTATCAATAATATCAGATACGCTGATGACACAGTGGTATTCGCACAGTTATGAAGCCCTCAGCAAATTAAACGAATCAGTGTAAATAGTCAACCAATAGAAGAAAAGAGTAAAAACATTCCCCTACCCTGGTACGAACGTCAATGAAAATTGCCGCGATTTATGAGAACCCATAAAAATCAGGTTAGGTTAGGTGAGTCGTAAACTCTTACAGCCGCTACTTGCAAGACAATTGAGGTTTTCGAAATGTGACTTTATCGTCGAGTTCTGAAGATATCCTATACCGACCGCGTTACTAACCAGGATGTTTTATTAACAATGCAAAAAGGAAAAGAATTGTTAACCACAATAAAAATAGGCAAAATCAAATACCTTGATCACATCATGAGGAACAGCGAAAGATATGGGTTGCTGCAAGTAATTCTATAAGGAAAAGTAAAAGAAAAACCAGAACCAGGAAGGCGAAGGATTTCCTGACTGAAAAATCTACATACGAGGTTCATCACAACAACAACAAATCTTTTCAAAGCCGCAGTTTGCAAAATACAGATTGTCGTGATGGTCGCCAACATCCGAAACGGATAGGCACTACAAGAAGACGAAGTAATCTTACAGCAGACTAGGACTTCGTTTACCTTGGTCACGCTTTTCCATGTATAAAACGTCTTGGTGAAACCGTTCTCCATGTTCATCAATTAAATACCTAAATTTTCTAAAAAGAAATTCAGATTCAGGAGGTGAATTTTTAGAGACATGTTACATCCTATTTTTCTGTAGGTAGTAGTAGTAAGAAATTCAATAACAAGATATTTGTAATGGTCAGCTTGGACATTGTGAAAAAAATTGGACACAATTATGTCCTATTGTCGTTCCATCGCTTTCGTGGTCTTCCTACTGATCATCTTCTTATTGGGGAACCGTCTCTTGCCATCTTTACTACTCTATTTGTTGTCATTCGGCTTTTATTTCTTACTCAGTTCTTAATGTTCTCCACCTCGCATCTACATCGTATATCTGTACTTCTAGTTCTGTACCATAGTGTCTTACCACCAATTTTTCTAAGTGTTTTTATCTCTGCTGTTTCTAACATCATTTTTGTCCTATCTGTATTAAGTCTTATTTCTGCCGCGTGTATCATTATTGGTCTGATGACTATTTTGTAAATTTTGCTTTTCGTTTCTTTTCCATTATTTTTCACATCCGGGCTGTAAAACCGGGTTTTAAGGAATATTCTGGTTCTTGAAATAGTGGTTCATTGTCTATATCCTCTTCTAATTGAAAACCACCAAAGAGAACCTTGAAACTTTCAAGTCCTTCTTAGTTCACACTTAAAGTTTTTTAGAAAAATGTTTGCTATGTTCGAAGGGACAGAATAGCTGATGGTAAATACTGAATACTTCACAGTACTTTTGGACTTTGGTTATATGCTCTGAATCTTTGTGAGAAAAATTTCACAATCTATAGCATGGGCTGTTTTCTCCACAGCATTGATACTGCAAAGCAAATTCTACGTTTTGTAGCTTTTAGCAAAGCTGTTAATAATGTGACACAAGACTTACAAAATATATAAGGAGGCTACGACTTATCTTGATGTCCTACTTTAACTGAAATAAAGTTTGTGTGTTCTAAATACAAGTGGGGTAAGAGTAAGATTCTATGATTTGAAAGTTAGTTTCTCCACATATATTGTAGTGTATTAAAATACAGTACAACGAGATAAAACTCGATTAGACTATGTTCTTCTAGGAAACATAACATTCTTGTGCGATAATCATTAAGTGTCTCACTCGGTCCTACACAAATGCGTAAGATAACACTGACTGACAACACTTAAACTGAAATTTTTCACTGTTAGTTGAATGCTATCCTATGTAGAGTGAGTAGTGAGCAGTCTATTTTTCGTATCTATATTAAGTTTTATTACAAGTTTTAAGTTTTGGTTTTCAAAATACAAGAATAAAATGTAAATATCAGTTTAACATGGCATATATCTGGCGCAAGTCTCATTAGGTCATCTCGTGTGAAAAAAATGGTTGAAGCAGCTTTATCACCACAAAAAAATGTTCCTGGTAAGTAGCTGTTTTATTTTATAAATCAATAAAAAAATATGGAAACTCTGGTTTCTTAATTATTACGAAGAGGTATGGTATAGTACACACTAAAATTATTTTTACAATGAATCACAATTAGTCTATCGGCGGAACGGGGGGCGAATAAAGAGGACCTCAGGATCGGCTTGGATCGTCAAGCAAATGAAATGACTTGATGATTAATTTATATGAAATCTTCATCTACACATTGCATATCATTTAAGCAAAATAAACAGCATGATACTAAAAAAGGTGTATTTTTGAAAAATTCGCAATTTACTTACAGATGTTGAAAAAATTTAATAAAAACGATAAATTTAAAAAAACTACATACTAATAAAGTCATTCATGTTTTAATAAACTGCGTACATAGGAAATCAATCATTTTTACTACTTCCGAAAAGTGACATTGTTACATTGTAAATTGCGAACAAAGTGAAACAGTAATGACTTCACAGTATTGCAGAATGTTCTGCCAGAACGAAACCAGGATTTTCAAAGTAAGTTGACAGCTCATTTCAAATCTATAGTTTAATCAGTACTATGCCATTAACAGTACTAAGACTAGCGTTGAGTTTCAGATCCAAAACAAAGTGAGACAGTAACTAACTTCACAGTATTGCAGAATGTTCTACCAGAACAAAACGAGGACTGTCAGAGTAAGTTGAAAGCTCATTTTAATACCTTTAGTTCATTCAGCACTATGTTATTAACATTAATTAACACTACTAAGACTATCGTTGATTTTCAGGCCAACAACAATGTGAAACAGCAATTGATTTCATAGTGTTGCAGAATGTTCTGCCAAAACGAAACGAGGACTTTCAGAGTAATTGGAAAGCTCATTTCAATAACTATAGTTTGTTCGCTATTATATCATTAACATTACTAAGACCAGCACTTGATTTTCAGACCCAGAACAACGCGAAACAGTGACTGACTTTACAGAAAGTTCAAAAGGAGCAGATTTAGATGAATCATTTGTAAACCAAGAGCCTAGCGTATCACATACTACTCAGGAGACATTACAGTCTTCATTATCGTCATGTTATGTCTCCAACAGCAACAAAGACGACTAACCATGTTTTCTAGAAACGAGAAGAATGTTGAGTCGGACACAAACCAATGAAAATGTTGCTGTAACTACTGAAGAGAACTCGACTGATGACATTACTTATTTATATGATTACGTTACAGCTTACGAATAACTATAATTGAACCTTGAGCAAATGGACTATTATGATTTACTAACGAACTAATATTATGCTAAACTAAATTGCCTGTATGTTTACTATATTTATAACAATATTGGTTATTAGACCTCTCAAGAATGTATTATTCTAACATACTGCATAAACCACATATTTTTGGGTTTCTATCATTTTACAATAGAGAACAAGTAATACAACTTCATTATAGAAACTTAAGCAGAGATAGAAAAGGGAAATTGTATACATGATGACAGCCAATATCTGAATACGGCCACAGCATCTAAAGAAGAAGATGAAGAATCTTTTCTGCAATAAGACATTTATCAGCCATAACAAAACATTTTGTGATGTTATATTATCATCTTTGAGATGTTTTAATAAGAATAAACTATGAATTTTGCTTATCAAAATACAGCTGGCTAATTATTCTGCAGCTGACTTATAAAATGCGATTATCTATAAAACTGTTTAATTTTAAGGTTACTAACAAGCATACCTTTCCTTTGTAAAAATTATGTATCTTTAATATTTTTTAACATAAATAGAGCTAACTTGAAGAGCAAAAAAGTAAAGCGCAAATTTATGCCACACACGTGGCATATATGGCGCTCTCTATTAATTACATTAAAGTATGTGCAAATCTATATTTTATCCTACTCAAAAGCATCCAATTGTAAATTTTTGTCCAAAAATATTTACAAACGTAAAAGCTATAGCAAAACATAAAATTTTAAATTTCCACTTTAACACCCTGTATCTTTCTTAATATCAACATTTTATTAAAGCATATTAAATGAATATATATATATATATATATATATATATATATATATATATATATATATATATATATATATATTCATTTTGTCAACATTTTTTAAACGCCATTTATCTTTAAAAAACAGTATTATGTAACCTAAATGGGCCTACTATTACACGTGTTTAAACACTATGTAAGATGAGAAATTTGTATAAAAATTAGAAACTATTGGCTTACCTTTTTCTTTCACTTTCACAAATCTTTTACAAGACACTTTTCGTACGATAATGAACGTGTACGTATCGATTCGTGCGTCTGGCTTTAGAAGATTACTGCACTGTACTGTCGATCGGAATCATGCGTACTGTTTCGAAAACGAGAAGAGTGGGAATGTCAGAAAGGGGCCGCTGACCCAATATCGTTGGGTAAATGCATTTCGGTAGCAACTGCTGTAAAACATACAATACTTAAAATAAATATAGCTTAATCTAAACGTTGTAATTAATCTAAATATGCATTTGTATTATAATTTTGGCTTCAACATCATTTGGTATCATCCGTAGATACATAACTTAAAGTTTTGTTTTAATAAAGAGAAAAAAAAAATTACCAGTATGCATCAAAAGGTTTTAATTAAACGCAATACGTGGTAAAAACTATACAAATCTAAAATGTTATTACTTTCTTCTGTGTAGATCTATACCAGGATTATTAGTTTACCTTTTTGGATACTTTTAAAATCTTGGACATTTTTTGACATCTATTTTTTATCGATTCATTTAAAGGTAGTAAAAAGTGCAAATATAGTTTTTTCTTAAATCTATTATGTTGATCTAGTAGATACTTCTAGGAGTATCTACTTAAATGTCTCTTTGGAATGGAAAACGTGACTAAAGAATGGTAAATAGGTACAGCTAAACATATTTAACTGCAACGGTGGTGATTTGACACGACCAGACACGACAGACGTTCATGCGGTGTTTCCTAACCGAATACTATTTTAGAGGTTGTCCATTGAACTGCAATATTAATACTCTATAATTACTGTAATGCGTTCATAATAATTATATTTATTATCAGAGCACTAATATCAAAGTTAAAATGCTTGAGGTAATTGAAAAAATATGTTGTTTGCTGAAGTTGTTAGTCATAATCATAAAAATAAACTAAATGAATGGAAGTCTATTAAATTAGAAAGTTAAATTTGTTTCATACCGAGAATTAAGATATTTAGTTAAAATAAATTGTTTCCAACGGTTGTGGAAATAAGCTTATAAAAATATATTTACCTGTTTTCATTTTCAAATATCATCAAGGTCACTATTTTCGCTTTCGGAATTTAATTGTAAATCATCGCTATCTGAATCTTCGTCTGGATTAATATAATGCTTTTGTATTTAACAATGTTGCTTTATTGACGTAAATGTAAAGTTCATATTTTTGGCTCCCACATATTATTTCAAAGCTACTCAAACCATTTCAATAGGATTCAAATCTGGATGGTATGGTGGGAGTCTAAATATGTACACCATGTCCTTATATAATTCTATCGATTGCATATTTTGCATGAGGTTTATGCAATTTTATTATGTTATAGAGATAATGCTTTAACATAGAGGCAGTATATGAATATTTCTTTACCGAAGCCATTCTCACTTAACACACTTCTTCGATGCAGATGTGGGACATTTTATCTTCCTGTGTATTATTGTATAACACTATTACACTATTCGGAGGCAAGTTACACAAAAAATGGTTCTTCCAACAATTTTTTAAAATTTGCATAGTTCATGGCATCATGATAGTCACCAGATTTTGACGTCAACTTCCACCTCAAATAAGAACCAGAAACAAAACCTTGTTCATTTCCTGTCCCAACAATAATTAAACGTTGTCCGTTTGACACTGGTTTTTTAAGTCCATTATTACTGTATCACACTGTAACCAAACTTTATTCTGCTGACAGTAGTTATACTTTTTCGACTGTTAAGGTACGATTCCGAACACGACCGCAAACTGCAAACCGCAGACCGCAGCGACAGACCTACTGGTTCATATGGTTTCTTATGAGCTGTATGTCGAGTAGAGCGGCACTGTCTCCACCGCAAGCAGAACGTCGCCACCGCAAACCGCAAGACTGCACCAGAACCAGTAGTGTCGCCGACCGCAGAGTGACAACACGTCTTTTTGCTGTTTCTGAATATATCTTCGTTAGCCATTAGATGTTTTTTAATGAGTATTGAATAACTTCCTTCAAATTGTCTGTTTTTAAAGAGAGACCTAGTCGGTTTCCTTTTTTTTTATAATGCAAAAGTAAATGATCGCCTTCATCTTCTTCTTCCATCAAAAGATATAACATTAATTCATCGTTGTTCATTGCGTCTGACATCCTACTGATACGACTTTCAATATTATACTATTATAAATTCCCATCGTGTAATGCTGTTTTCGCTGTTTTGTAGATGCAGTGCAGTTCTGCTCGGAATTGGTCTGACCGCAAGTCTGCGGTTTGCGGTCTGCAGTCTGCAGCCACTTTCGGAATTTAACCTTAATCGTACTCATTGTACCGAGGTTTGCTCCTTAATTTGATTTCAAGTATGGTGTACCGTGTTGGATTTGTAAAGCTGCACTCTTACCATAAATAGGACCATTTCTTCATTATTTTTTGTTCTGCTATGATTATCTGTGCATCGGTGGTTAATTCGTAATTTATTTGTTTTCCCATTACTATGCTTTCTTTGACAATTTGATTTGCAATTTCATTATTTTATTATTATTATTAAGAAAATTTTTATATATTTATTTTTATCTTGTAAATGTTTAAGTTTTGCTTGAATGCTAAAAATAATGTAATTTGTTGTGTTTAAGTTTGATTTTAAAATTTTAAGAACGGAAAGTAAATCGGAAAAGATTATAGCATTCTGTTCTCCTTCCTGATGAACATATTCTAGTGCTTTTAGAATTGCTATTGCCTCAGCTGTGAAAATAGATGTGTTTTTGTTTAACTTATATTTTTTCTGTATACGTTTAGGTAATACGAAAGCGCAACCCGTACCATCGGTGCAATAGAAACCTTTTAGGCCAAAAACTCATCGAAAAAAAAAAAAAAAAAATTAAAACCATCAATTTTCATTTATGAATTAAAAAAGAGAACCTAATTTTGGAGACTATATTAAATATCAGTTAAGCATGGCAAGTACAAAAAAAAACAACTAAAGAGTATCACTAAACAAAGCTGGGTCAACTGGGATTCTTCTCATAATAAAAATCAATACTATCATCAGTACTTTGGACTCAAGCTAGAAAGGTATAGAGAAAATTACCAACAAAAAGAAATATTTTAAAGATGTTTGGATAGAAGAATTTTTTAGACATAATTGCTTCTCCAACAGCGATAGTTGTGCCTAATAAACCTAAGAAAATAGTATCAGACAAAAATCATTTTTTACTTTGCAACCGATTTGACAGACAGAACTAAGTTATGTTTTAAATAATCATCCCAGCACAAGACCTGGTTATGACCACATTAAGTATCCTATGCTTGATCTGCTTCCTCTGAACGTTAAAGATCTTTTCTTGAAAATATTTAACGAAGTTCTCTCTGCAGGTACGAATGAATTTAAAGTTATTGTCATCTCAATTTTAATGCCAATGAAGGATCCGAATCTGGCAAAATCATACAGACCAATTTCACTTATGTCTCGTGTGTTAATGTATTAGAATGAATACTAAAAGTAAGACTTGAATGATGGTTAAGTGAGAGAAAGCTACTTCCAAATTCTCAGTTCAGCTACAAACAAGGACGTAGTACTTTGGATGCACTTGCTACAGTAGTAATTCACATTCAAAATACATATTCTCGCAATACGTATGTACCGCTGTCATGTTTGGATATTGAAGATGCATATGACCGTGTTAATTTATTTATTTCTCTTGATTCGTATATCTCCCTCTTCTGTTTGTTTTTTTTCTGTTTTTAAAATTCTGATGTTTTCAAAATCAAATTTATGCTTCTTCCCGCTTTCATGTTTTGTGAGCGCAGTGACGTTGTTCTTGTCGTATTTGTTCGATCAAAACTACAATATATATATATATATTATATATATATATATATATATATATATATATATATACATGTATATATATATATATATATATAAATATATATATATATATATATATATATATACATATATATATATATATATATATATATATATATATATATATATATATATATATATACTCTCCTTCACTTTATAATCACCTGTTACTGTAGTTCGTATTAAATCTTCGTAACAACTCTCGAAATTTTCGAGATTTCCATTGGCTTAACCCAGCAACTCTGTTTTGGGGTGAAAATCACCCTCGTCCTTCATTAGCGCTTGTTAAAATATTGGCAACATCGCCAGATTCACCTGGCGCCCCGAGTACCTTTCCATTTATAACAGACTTTGTATTGCATCATAAATTTCAGTATATAAATAAGATTTGAATGAGTGGTCTTGCGTTCTTTGGACTTGTGGGTCATTTTATCCCCACCATACAGTTGAAGCGCAGTATTATTTAGATTTCGGGTAATTGTAACACCTCAACACCGGTTAATTATTAACAGGTAAGTTCTTATCCTAGCACAATTTATCTTGATTTTTATAACAGAAACTTAATTTAATTGGTAGAAATATAGAAAATTATCCATAATACTGTCTAGAAGGCTAACTTCATACGGAGAGGAAATGATAGGCGACTACCAAAGCGGATTCAGACCGGAAAGGTCCAATGTATACCAAATCTTCGTGGACTTTAAATAAGCTTACGATTCTGTTAACAGAAAAGCATTGTGGGAGACTATGGTAAAAATAGAAGTACCTGAAAAGCTGATACGATTAGCACAGGTGAGCACAGAGAACGCTTCCGCACGCAACAGAATTGGCAGCCAGCAGCACGTCGGAGTAATTTCTCATTAATAATGGGCATAGACAAGGAGATCCTCTCGCAACCCTGCTATTTAATTTGGCACTAGAACATGCGGTAAGGAAAGCTTAACCACAACTGATAAACAGATTTACCGCCCAAACATCAAAAATATTATTGGCGTTTGCGAATGACGTGGACACAATTGCACAATCCACCAGAGATGCAAAAGAAGTTTTCACCCTATTCGAAAAAGGAGCCAAGGAAGTTGGTCTGAAGGTCAACGAGGACAAGACCAAGTACACGGTGGTTACGAAAAACCCAAGGCCAAGGGTAAGACAAAACGTAACAATCAATGAATACAACTTTGAAGGCGTCAAAGAATTCAAGTACCTGGGAGCGATTATAACATCTGAAAATAACTATGAAAAGGACGTGGCAGCCAGTATCATTGCAGAAAACAGGGCATAGTACTCATTAATGACTGTACTTTAATCAAAAATACTCTCAATACCAGCAAAAATAAGAGTGTATAAGACAATAATTCGTCCCACAATAACGTATGGAAGCGAAACATGGACTCTGAACCAGCAGGCAACGACGAAATTACTGGTACTGAAAAGAAAGATATTGCGGACTATCTATGGGCCTTGCAGAGAAGAGACAACTGGAGAATGAAGTAGAAGACACAAACCGAATAAGATGGGTGGGCCACGTAATAAGATCGAGTGAGGAAAGACTCCTGAATTCCACATTCTGGGAAAGACCCGATGGCAGAAGGTCAGTTAGTCGCCAAAGAAAGAGATGGAAGACCGCAGAAGCCAGTAATCTACGCAAAATGGGAATAAAGCAGTGATATTCTTAATTTCAGACGTATAGAAATATGTGTAATTGGGACAAAGAACAAGAAGCTCTCTTAAAGCTTTGACAGGATTAATTAGTGTTATGAAAATAAAATAGTGTTAGTAGCTTCTTTACTTCGTTATGATACAAAATTTGATCATAAATCAAATAAATCTGAGATTATAGACTTTTATAATCACACAAAAGGTGGATATGATTGATGAAATGTCTGCGTTATATGTGTCTCGTAATAGCAAGCGATGGCCTCTAACAATTATTTTTCACTGCTTAATAATGCAGGAATACCATACCATAATGCAGGAATAGAAAGTACCAAAAGAAATGTGTGAAATGTGACATTTTTCTATGGCCTGAATAGTCAGCTTCTGAATCAGTTTCGTCCGCCTCTGTTGACATTTTAACAATTGTATCATCTTTCAGCAATCGATAGTCGTTTGTGTCCTGATCACAAATTAACCATTCGTTAATGTCATCTTTAGGCAACGAAAACAAAACAGTTGATTCAGCCATAACTTCATTTGTTACCGCAATACGCTCGTCTGTCATGGAAGCATTTTTATCTGGAGTTGATTTAGGCCATAATTTATTCTACGCAATTTTCAGCTTTACTTCTAAAACATCAGCCCAAGCAGATTATATTTTATTCTGACAAAAAATATTCCTATTCCATAACTAGGTTTTGAATAAATTTTTTTCTAAATGTTCTTTTAAATGTTTTAATGACCGATTGATTCATTCGCAGGCAGAAAAGAGCACGTGATATTTTCATCGACACTTCGCAACATACCGGCTTTAGGATGGGCAGGTGCACTGTCCAAAATGAGAATCGCCTTTGAAGGCAAATTTTTTTCCTTGCAAGTATTGTCGAACGTCCGGTATAAAAACACAAAAAACAAGACGTCAGAAAACAAAATAAACAAATTTTTGTTTGCAGTACGTAACTTTTTGAACCAGTCAGCGAATATTTCCTGGGACGTCCATGCATTATGTTGTGCGTAGTAGTTAACGGAAAGCGGGTTCATATTTATGCCCTTGAAACAACGTGCTTTTCTGCTGTACCAATTAATAATATAGGAAGGTGATGGTCATCACTTGCATTTGAACATATCATTGCTGTGATTCGTTCCTTTTACGGTTTAAATCTTGGTTTATATTTTTGAGACAGTGCAGCGGTGTTTTCGTTGGCAATGATTTGTAGTTTAAACCAGTTTCATCTGCATTGAACATTTGATCGCGTGTCAAACCATATTCATCGATCTTATCTTAAACCTTTCTTTTATATTCGTCAACGACTTCCATACTTGCGGCTGTCAATTTTTCACCTTCGATTTTCAGTTTTTGTATACCGTGGCGATTTTTGAACTTTTTCACTTAAACACTGCTTCCTTTGAATGAAGGAGCGCCATTCAATTTCTTGTTGAGAAACAACGCTTTTTCGGCCACAATTGGTCCAGACAAAGGAACACCTTTGCCTCTTTTTTGAACGAACTACAAATACTAAGTGACACAATCAATGTTCGAATTTGAATCAAACTGAATTATATTGACACATAGATATTGACTGTAATAATTATTGTGCTTTGCGTTTTTATTTTCGGCTTGCGTTTCTAAAAATGAAACTCTAAAAGCATGGTATCATTTATCATTACCTATGTATATTGAAATTTAAACCATAGCCAAATAATTATTTACATAAAAGATGAGGTGGTGGCATATCTTCACGTGTACATTTCAACGAATTTCGTTTGGCTTATCGCAATGCTCAAACAAAATGAACTGATGACTAAATTTTTATTTATGTTTGGTGGAGCCTAACGGTTAACACAGGTGACGGCTAATAGAAAGACGGATAATCGAGGTTCCACTGTATATTTTTGTTCTAAATGTGCAAATAAATATTAATTATACTATTTAAACAATAGTTTAGAAAAGTTCATAGTCACTTTTTATAAAATTTGTATTTATTTTTACTCTACATCTCTAATAAAAATTTTGCTAACAAAAATTGTGGTAGTGGTTTAAATATAAACGAAAGTTTAGTATATTTTTTGAATCGTTGTATTTTTAACAAAAATGTTTAAAATGATTTAACTTTAAAAAAGATTATACAGCAATATAACCATGATTTAAAATCTTAATGTTGCATGTGAAAATAAATAAAAAAAATGCGGTGATACCCACCACACAGCTACTGTCAGAAAATTTCACCACACAATCGCCGGGTTAAAATCAAACACCATTTTTTTTAAATCTAGCACTTTTAGTGGCACATTGACGCCCATTTCATAAATTCACATAAAAAATAAAATTGTTAATTAGGACAGAAACTTTAAGTTATCAATATTATTCTTTATTGATACCTTATACGATAAACAAGCTTATCATAGAAGTATTTTTCTGTAAAAAATGGCAAAGACCGGCCCAAATTTGTCGAGTGAAAATATATATTATTTGTCACTCTATCATGTTGTCAACTGTTGCCCCTAGGAACCGCACGCATTTCTATTTTTCTCATTTTTTCTGCAAAATCCAGGCAATGGAAATACAAATAATACTATAACGTGTGAAAAATTGTTCTTTCTCCGTCTTCTACAAAGGACGAATAAATATTCTTTTGTAGCTACAAGGAACTCATTTATCGTTTGAAAAATATTCCACTCGAGCTAAAAAGTTTTATAAAATATTTTTGCGTTTGGAAAAAAATTGGTGTCTGCCATTTTATCGAGTTAAGGATAAAAATAAAGTGTTCAATATTTTATATAATGACCAGTAAATTTCTATATACGTTAAATGTACTGGTTTAAAATAACATTTTAATTACTATTTCAAGAGATAAACCAACAAAAGGTATAATTTTTAATGAATATTTTTTTGTCGTTCGTTTGTTTACATTTCTTTTATAAGATAGGACTATATCTGTTTTTACTTGAGATCTTTGCGTTGTTTCGGGTCCATATGTCTGTTAAAGTGTACCGTTTTTAAGACGTCTGCGATTCCGGGTTAACGTTAGGGTTTTGGTAGATATATTTACAATCGGCATTCCTAATGATTATAAGGCTAATTTGTTTAATGTTTTTAGGATCTTTGTAAGCGGTTATATTATATTTTACCTCTCAAGCACAACAGTTAGAAAGTTTCTGTCATATTGATCTAAACTCAGTACATTGTTATGCAAACGTGTAGTTTCAAGTAATCGTCATGCCTAGACGTAAGTTTGGTATTGATGAATTAATTGTAAATGTGGATAATTACTTTACCATGGAAAGAGACAATGGTGGACCTTTAAAGTCAATATTATGTATAAATCAACGCCTTTGTGACGCACCGAGATAAGTGAAAGTAAGCTAACAACTGTAATGAAGACTGTCAGAGATTCTCAAAAAGACCGTACTGTGACTGAGTATCACGAAGACAAGAAAACAACTCGTAAACATTCTAGGAGCATTAACTTACCTGATAGAAAAAAATTTAATTCGCAATATTTTGTGTCGACTGCATGCAAATAATCAACACGTTAGTTCAGATACTTTATTGGTCAAAATAAAAGAAAGGTAAGTTTCTGAAATTAAGAGGATTATCCTTTGGAAAGTGTTGAGAGATTTAGGATTTAAATTTAAAAAAGAGAATATTACGTTACTTTTATGAAAAAGGACTAGTGCCGTTTACAAAAGAATTAAATTTTTAAGAGAATATATTAGACTTAAATCTGAAAATGCAACATTCATATACTTAAAGGGTGGAATTAAAAAAAAAATGCCAAGATGACAGCGTAAACTGAGTAAAATACGCAGATAGCAAAGGCGTACGACAAATTATTCTTTATGCAGGAGAGAATGCTTTATAGAAAACGCAGATTAATTTGTTCTTCAAAACCAAAATCTGCTGATTACCATGAAAACATGAATGCAGATATATTTGTTAAATGACTTGAGGAGAAACTGTTACCTTGTCTGAGTGAACCATCAGTTATACTTTTAGATAAATCACCTTACCATTTGGAGATTTTGGAGAAACAACCAAAAAAGTCGTGGAACGTACCGAGCATAAAAAATTGGTTAGGTAAAAACAATATAAATTTTTCGGAATACGCCTTTAAATCAGAGTTACTGGAAATTTCGAAATATAATGAAAAACCAACAGTTTATATAGTTCACCAAATTGTATCAAGTTATGGACATCAAGTACTACGGTTACCACCGTATCACTGCCAGTTTATTCTCATCGATCACATCTGAGGTATACGTAAAAGGTATTATGATAAGCACGTTGGATGCAGTTAGGGAAATGTGACAAGAAGTAGCATATTTAAATAAATATATTTATTTATAAGTTCAGCATTAGAATATTTTATCTACTAACCTAACTCATAACATCGTTATATATATATATATATATATATATATATATATATATATATATATATATATATATATATACCAAAAGTATTATTCTAGAATCATCTGGAGTAGTCCATCTCTAGACTTCCCGTTGACAGGGCCTCCTAGGCAGGCACACGTACCTCGCATCAGAGATGGGTTATTTTGTTACACTACTCCCCTCTTAGATCTGAGCGTCCCGATCAGTAACTTTACATGAAGGCCCGGTATGGCGAAATATACAGGACAGGACTCTCTAACTCTGCATAAACCCCTCAGGAAGAAAGAACAGGCTACTGTCTTTGAAGGACACGATCTCGTCGGATTAATGAAACACACAGTAATTCGTACGCTGTGGTCTCGGAAGATCACTTCAAGCATGCTTTTGACAATCTTCCAATCTTAGAGCTCGCCATATATTCTCGTAGCTTGCCCTGTCTCTATACGACTTCCTGGTTACCATATACAGCAAATATCGAGGACCATCTTCTAATCTAAGTACTCTTCCAACCTTAGGCTGCTAATTTTTTAACTCATCCAAACGTCCAAACTTCTTATAAAAAAGGGATGAGATTCTTTTAGTCATCTCAAGATCTTGGGCAATACAGTGGGCTAGAGAGACGTTATGCGAAACACTAAAAACATCCTGCTGAACTTCTGTGGTCACGTCGAATCTAGCAGTCTTTCTCAATCACTCTTCTAATTTGACCTAAATTCATTAAAGATTGGTCGCCAGTCATCGTTGAGCTCATTTTGAAGGGTTCGTGCTTCTTCTGTTTCATTTGAGCCAGCATATGGTGCAAGACGATTTATGTAAACTACTTTTGGTGTACCTTACGGCAACTTCTTAATTCGGTATATTACGTTAGTTGTTCTATTTTTAATTTCATACGGACCTTCTTATTTTCTTTGCAGTTTAGGAGATAAGCCTCGACGACGTTGTGAAATATAAAGCCAAACAAGGTCACCCACTTCATAGCTTTCATTCTGGCATCGAGAATTATATGTTCTTTCATTCTGGCTAACTGGATCTGTTGTCGGAAAAGTTCATGAATGTTGTTCATTCTTAACTTCAGGCGGTCGACATATTCTTGGCTTGCAACATGTTCTTCGGAAGGTCTGAAACCAAACTCTAGGTCGCAAGGCAATCGAACTTCACGACCTATTATCAGGCAGGTTGGAGTCTGGCCTGTAGTTTTATTCACGGCCGAGCTGTAATCCATTAGCAATAAATGTGCTGGTCCCAATCCTTTGATGTTTTGATACAACTTTGGACAGGTATTTACCCATCGTTCGGTTCATCCTATCGACCATTCCATCTGATTGAGGATGCAGGGGTGTCATTCTAGTCTTATTGATACCAATCAATTTACAAACGTTTTGAACAAGGGTTAACTCAAAGTTTAGCCCTTGATCAGAGTGGATCTCCAAGGGAACACCAAATCGGCTAAAGAATTATATCACAAGTACCTCTGCAACGGTAGCAGCTTCTTGATTTGGTATCGCATAGGCCTCAGTCCATTTCGTAAAATAATCCATGGCTACCAGGATATTTTTATGTCCATCATCCGTCTCTGGAAGTGAACCTGCAATGTCGATTACTACTCTTTCCATAGGACTACCAACATTGTACTGTTTCATGGGTGCCCTCTTTTTACCAACTGCACTATTACTGGTTGCACACAGTTCACATTTCCGGCACCATCTTCTTACATCATCTTTACAGTTCACCCGTTAGAACCCACCATATCCCATATTCCATCGTTTGATGGGATTAAGTCATCTGGGGTATATTTAAAACGTATTATGGTAATCACGTTGGATGCAGTGGATACAGTAACGATGCAGTTAGGGAAATGTAGCAAGAAGCTCTTAAAACTGCAACTTCAGGAATATCGGCCAAAACTATAAATACATGTGAAAAATTAATAGAAGAGTGGTGGATCCAAGAAAATAAATATAGTTAAATTTATCTACTGATTATAGATTTACGTAATAATAGAGGTAGTGAATTTAGTGACGATGATGATGATTTATAAATTTAAATAATCAGAAAGTACACTGTTATACTGTTATTTATAAAAAAATAATTGTACAGTAGGTCAACCATTATAGTTATACATTCGTTATTAGTCAAATAAATTGTTCTCCTCATTTTATATAAATTAACTCTAACTGATAATACAGACAAAATTATTCTAAACAAAGTAAGTAATTAAAAAGATTATGGAAAACTCCAGTGCAGTTTACTGTGCCTATTAATACAACGAAAGATTTTCTGCGAATTCCATTAATCGTTTAGTGATGTAAATTGATTGAATATACTGTAGGTCGATTTCCTTTGATGTGCATTAGCATAGCATTTTAACATTCTAGTTCGTAGATGAATACTTTTTTTTTTTTTTTGGGAGGTGGAATCTTCAAAAGACCGTCTGGGATCGGGTTAGCCTTTTACCCAGGTGTGTCGGATTCAATCTCTCACGCTTCACCGCGTGACGGGACCGCCTATCGACTAAACCACCCCCTCTTCCTCCGACCAACGGGCCCGGAACCGCTCTTAGCAAGCATATCTGGCCCGTCAGCCTTACTCTTAACTTCCCTCTGGCACTTTGCGTGCATTACATGGATTTGACGGCCTCCCGGCCTCCCTCACCCGCATAAGGCTCGGACGAGACTGGCTGGTGAAGCTACCGTCCTGCTCAATCCTTATGCCGGCGAGACAGTCTGGTTACCCCCCCTTCCACATTATAACTAACGAGTAGAACCAGTTGGCAATTAACAGTAACGCCATTCATTCGTACTTCCATCAATTCAGTTCCGCATTCATACCTTCATTCACTAATTTTTGGGGTATTTGGACATTCGACGGGATTGGATGTAAAGAGTCTTTTCCCGTCCCATGTCCTACGGCCCTTACCATGAAATAAAATAAATAAATTAGTAAATAAAATAGATAAAACGAAATAAGTTAAAAGTAGTGTAGGTAAAATAAAAATAAAAAATAGCTTAAATTGGTATTGATAAAATTATAGTAAAAAACGAAAGTAACTTGAATAAATAAAATACAATAAAATAAATACAACGATAAATAAATATAGCGGTCAGTCCACCTGTAGCCGCCTCTCTTTCTCTTCCTTGTGCTTTATGGTTTTTGTGACAAAAGCAATGATCAGTTCGAAATCGTGCTTGCTGTCGATGGCTTTATCGATCAGCTCGTGAGGCTCGCCTAGTGGAAATCCCAGGCTCCGTTGCAGTTCGTTTCGCCCTATGTGGTATGCAGGCAGTCGAACACAACAGGCCGCGCATCATCCACCACTCCACACTCAGGACACAGATCGTCTCCGGATTTTCCGACTCTATGGGTGTATTTCCGAAACGATCCGTGTATCGTCATAAACTGCATGAAGTAGTAGTTGACGCGCCGATGTTGACACCTATACCACCTCACTACATCCGGGACCAGGGACCTCGTCCAGGCTGCCTTTTCGACTTCGGCTGCCCATTCCCTCTGCCACATCTCCAAGCTTCTGGCTCTTTCTTGTGGCCCTGAACCAACCGCCCCGTTGCCCCTCAGATACATTCAGGCTCTCTCCCTGGCCAGGATGTGCACGGGTACAGAACCAGCCACCACCTGTAAGGCAATGGTAGATACAGTTCTGTACGCGCTGCACACCCTGATCAGAGGTTTCCTTTGAGCCCTAGAGAGCATGTCCTTATATTTCTTCATCTGGACTACCTCATGCCACACGGGGACCCCGTATAAAATGATCGATAATATTGATTGTAACATAACTGATCTCTTCTGAGATCCAGGCCCCCCTACGTTTGGCATTAATTTGTTCAATGCTAAGGTCCTCCCTTCTGCCTTTCGACATGCTTCTTGTATGTGCTGTCCAAAGGTAAGCCGGTCGTCGAAAGTTATACCGAGATACTTGACTGTCCTTTGGGGTCTTATTTCGGAGCCTTGACATTTAAACACTAAGTCCTCCCTTTTCCTTGGTTCTCTTAGAATTATTATCTCTGTCTTGTCTACTGCTAATTTTAAGTCGTTTTTCTCGATCCACGCCGCGGTCGTGTTTATTGTTTTATTTACCTTTTCTGTTATGCCCCAATTCATATCATCCTCAACCAGTAGGGCTAGATCGTCTGCGTATGCTATCGCTTTGACTCCTTGTCTCTGCTTGTGAATATCTAGTACCCCATTGTATAACATGTTCCAGAGTAAGGGTCCCAGGACTGACCCCTGGGGTACTCCCGCGGTCATTTTTTTCTTTTTCTTCTTGGATATGTATACGGATCGTTCAGAAAGGTAGTCCTTTATTATATTGGACATATACTCCGGAGCACCGCTTTCGACTATTCGGTCTACTCTCTTCTTCCAACATACCTTCCAGTCTCTTCTTGATAAGTATTTCATAGAACTTACCAAGGCAGTCCAGAAGGCATATTGGCCGATAAGAGGTCGGTGAATCAGGGGGTTTCCCGGGTTTTAAAAGTAGAACCAAGTTTGCCTCCTTCAAATCCCTGGGAAATTCTTGTTTCTGCAGTAGATCAATAAATATTCTTCTGATCAAACCTGGTTTCTCAGTTGCTACTATCTTTATTGCCTCTGGTGGCAGCCCGTCAGGGCCGGGAACTTTCCCTGTCTTCGTATCCTGGCCAGCGGTTTTCACATCCTCTTCTGTGAACTCCTCTAGCATGGTTGGGAAAACCTTGGTGAAATATTGTATGTCTTTGTTGGGAAAGAGGAGATCAGCTGATCTCATCCTCTGGTCTTCGACGAGTCTATATGGGGTCATTAGCTTTAAGGTCTTCATTGTGATTTTGTATGCGTCACCCCATATATCCTCGTCGAGTGCTTTAATCAGGGTCTGCCACTTTTCTTTTTTCTCTTTTTTTATTGTATTATTTAATATTTTCTTCAAATCTTTATATGTTTCTTTAAGCTCGAGGTTGCCCTGGCTTCTCGTATAATTCCTGCGAGCTCTGAGGCATCTCTCCCGTAGATCTTCTATCTCATCTGTCCACCAATAGGGGGATTTTTTTTCCATTTTTCTTCTTCTCGGTAGCCAATTTTGCCGCATTTTGTAGAGCTGTTCGAAGTTGGCCGAGGTCAGAAATCTCATCTTCACTTATTTTTCTGACCTCCGATAGGTACTTGTTTTTGTTGAAATATGATTTTACCGTACCTATCGACCACTTTATCCCCCCTTTAACCTTTACCTCAAATTGTATATATCGGTGGTAGGTAAAGAGCTGATCGTCGAGTACATCCCACCCGTACACCTTCCTGGATAGCCCTTCGCTTGCGAATGTGATGTCAATGTGTGATTGGCTGGCCCCTCGTACGAAGGTTGGCTTATTGTTGTTTAGCACTTGGAGGCCAGCCTGGGCTATCCATTCATTCCAGAGTTTCCCCTTTTTGTCGTTTATGGGGAAACCCCATTGTCTAGACTTCGCATTTATATCCCCGGCGATCAGTATTTGTTTTTCGTTCAAAGCGGCACCCATTATTTCATTAACGATTGTTTCGTATCTCATTATAGGGATATTTGGAGATACATAGCATGCTAGGAGGCAGAAATCCCTCAACCTAATGAGTAAATAATTTCCTCTCCTTGCAATGCTCTGCACTCCGACATCCCTATTTTTAATGAGCACCGCTACATTTTTTCCCTCGTCTTGAATGAGCAGATCTATGTTTAGCTTGCAGGCTTTTGCGTAGATGAGGTCGTGAGCTCGGCGCGCCCTGCCTACGTTCACCTGCAAAATCTTTATACCAGGTTGATCTTTGGGGTTCATTATGGTTCAGTTCCCTGAGGTCGCTTCTGCAGTGGATTCGCGTCTTATATTAAACTTAAAATTATTATAGACTAAGATAAAAAAATAAATAAGTATAGATAAAATCAGTGTATAAATAAAAGTTTTATAAATATATATGTAAATAAAATAAGTATAAATAAAATATATGTATAGATAAAATATATAAATAAAATAAGAAATATGTGTATATATAAAAATTTTAAATAAATAACGTATATGAATATATAAATATAATAAATCGCATTTAATAAATAACGTGAGTATAATATTATAATACTTGGATGCCTTTATCCATGAAAAGCTGAGGGAGATGGCTTCCTGTCCCGCCGGTGGGCTGTATAGGGGCCCACTCGCGTTCTCCAGGGAGCCACCTCTCGCTTTTTTGCTTTTCTTGTTACATTTACCCACTCTTTTGGGGTTCCCTGTCCCCTCCCCTGCCATAAACCCACCCTCTGTAGGCTGGGCACTGCATCCTATCCATTCTATGGCCTTCTTCATTACAGGTGAGGCAATATGAAGTGCCACTGCACTGCTGTGTGTCCCGATTTTAAGCAGTTGTAGCAGCACGCTGCCCTGCTCTCACCTTTGCACTCATATGCGCTGTGGCCGTAGTGAAGGCACTTGTAGCACCTTGTTGGGGTATATCTTTCCCTGATAGGACATTATACCCAGTCTATAATTATGGAGCTGTATCTCCTCAGTTCTTCAGCTTTTGAGGGGCGTACGGCTACGGTCGCCACCTGCTCCCTATGTTTACCTATTCTTAGCGTATTTATGTCAATTTCATTTGTGGGTATTCCTGTGTACATTTTTATGGCACTTTTTAGTCGTTCCTTCGTCACCCCTGGATTCAAACCAGTTATGTTAAAAAAACATTCTTTGCGCCGGATTGCCATATTTATCCCTGTCATTCTTGTATCCATTTCTTTTCGTAGTTTTTCTGCGGCTCCCTTGCCGTTTAGTTTTACTAGTATATCCCCTTCTTCTGTTTTTATGAGCCTATCTACTTTTACCCCTATCTTTCCGATGTTAATTTTTTGGTTCATTTCCTTCAATACTTTCGTGTACGATTTGCCCCCTGTTTTGATTAGGAGGGCTTCCTTTTGCTCGTTCTTTACGCCTTTATCCATGTCTTTACCTCTTACTTAGATTTCCCATACGATGTTTTCTGCCCAGCCTACAAACTCCAGGGCTTTCCGTACCTCATCTTTGTTTATATCATTATTGATAACCACCCTTATTGTTTCAGGTGGCTCTTTCCTTTCCCTTATACGTTTGATGTCCTTCTCGGCCATTTCATACATACCTTGTTTTTTTGGTTTGGCCACATATGTGTACCACTCCCTTCTTTGGTTGGCTATGGAACTTTCATTCCCGTTCTTTATATATTCCACATTTCCTTCTTCGCAGACCTCTGTTAGTTCATGAACTTCCTCCGTGAGAGCACGTATCACGTCTTCTACCCCTCCGTATTTTATATCCTTTTTTGTTATTATAAGGCATTCTGTTTTAGTTATCGTCGTCCTGTAAGCTTACCTGTTCCCATTTTGTCTTTTCAAATACTTTTTCTTCCCATTTCTTTTTTTGTATTTGATTGAAGTTATTTATATCTCCCCCTTTTTTTAAAGCGCCTATTATTTTTTTCTGTTTCCTTTCTTTGTCTTTCTTGCAGTAGTTTTATTTTACATTGCTCACACTTAGTTTCTTCGTCCTCCCCTTTTGCCGATTTTTTTTTTACTTTGGCTGGTCTTAATCTGAATTGTGTTAATTTCCCCTATTAGTTTGCTTGCTTTGGCTTTTTGTTCCCCCTCGATGGGTCCTTTTCCATTTAGAATATCCATTACTTTCGTTTACGTTTCCTCTGTATTCTTTCATCTTCTGTCTCCTCTTGGTATCTCTCGCTTTCTCTTTCTTTTTTCTTTTCTGTCTTGAGTTTTTTATTTATCTCAAAACTGTCTCGTTTCCTCTTTTTCTTTTTTTTTATCTCTTCTTGGTCGTCATCGTCGAACAGCGAAGCTGTCAGGATACTTTCCTCTATGTTCTGCCAGTTTCTAATTCCTTGTTAATTTTTCTCTTCTTCCTCTATGTCCACCACATCTGTGATTTCTATTGATAATTCCTCGTCCCCTGAATTTTCTTCTTTTCCTTTGTCTTTTTTGTTGATTTCTCTTAAAATGTTTTCTCCCACCAACGTTAAATGTTTTGGAGGACCTGGCCTGTTCATCTTTGGCTGACTCTTATGCCAGTTAAGCATCTCTTCTTCGAATTTCTTTTGTTCTTCCGCTTCGCTTAATCTGCCGTCTTGCGGCTGTTCTACCCCATTTTCGTTTTCATTCATCTTCATTTCTTCATTGTTAATTTGCTTATATATTTTCACCGTCGTTTTCGTCCTTCTTTTTGTGTGTAAAGTCCATGCAGTTCCAACGAGTGGGGACGTGCTATATGTTCGGCGCGGCAGTGCGCCCTTACTGCGCTAAGGCTAAGTCACTTCGGGAGCTCGCCAGGTATCCCGAAGGGATCGTTTATGATGCTCTAACCCTCGCATCTCCCATATCTTTGGCACGATACCTTTCACCGTGATAGTGGGGATTTTTTTTATCGAGGTTTACTCCTCTAGGCTTTGTTTTGTCACGGTTGTCTCCGGACAACCAGGTTTGTCTCCTGCCTCCCCTATTACGTGGGAGTTGGAATAGGACGTGTGACGGAAAAGGTGACAGGTGGGGAAAACATGTCGACTACTCTTGAGATTTGTTGGGGATTGAGAAATTTTTTTTTTGTGGTGGACGAGATTGGAAATTGGGATTGAGTAGCCGTAGGAGCGTTGGTAGGTAGTTGTGTTGCCGAAAGCAGAAGGCGTCCCAACTGCTCGCCTCGGTTGCGGCGCCTTTTTTAGCGTCCAGCGGCGGTGTCCGGCGCCAACCCGGTGCACAGACCACGACCCGTTACTCGGCTCTCCCACCGTCGTCGAGGTAAAAATACAGTCCCAGAGAGAGCGTAGAACGAGTCGTAGATGAATACTAATGTCACGATCACGAAATAATTTTTTCAGTTTTATAAACGTAGACCTGGCAATTTCAATACGTCTTTTTATCTCGTGATTTTGGTCACCTGTTTCATTGATGAGGGTTCCCAAGTATTTGTATTCGCTTACTTTTTTAAGTTGGGTACCGTTTATTGCGATACTAGTGTCATGTATTGGATTCTTACTGAAGGTCATATATTTGGTTTTTTTGACGTTCATCCTTATGCCGTAGTTATTACATATCTCATTCATACTTTTAACTAGATGTAGTAGATCTTCCGCTGTTCCTGTTCTTGCCATCATAACAGTATCGCCAGCATATCTAGATCAGCATATGTAGATATTAAACAAGAGTGGTGACAATATACAACTCTATCGTACTCCTCTACGTATTTTTATTTTATCCGATGTTTGGTCTTGTATTTTTATATTAGGTCGCTAATTCCAGTACAGATTTAATATTATTTGTATGTCTCTGGTGTCGATGTTCTTACCTTCCAGGATTTCTTTGAGTTGATTGTGGCGTACTTTGTCAAAGGCCTTTTCAAAGTCTATAAAGCAGGCATGTACCTCTTGGTTAACATCTAGACATCTCTGTGTTAGGACATTTAAGGCAAAGAGAGCTTCTGTTGTACCTAATCCTTTTCTGAATCCCATCGTGTATCGTATACGATATCTAACTTTTGATAGATTCGGTTGTGGATGACTCTAAAAAATATTTTAAGCAGATGACTCATCAAGGAGATTGTTCGATGATCTGAACATTGCATTGCCTTAGTTTTTTTTGGTATGGTGACAAACGTAGACAGTAACCATTTTTGAGGTATTATACCAGTACTGCATCTTGTATTGAATATATGTAATATTATGGTTACGGATTTATCATTCAAAAGCTTTAACTGTTCTATAGGAATTTCAGCAGGTCCATTTTCAATATGTCTGGCCCAGTTGCATTAATTATCTGAGTTAAGTTGTTTCTATCGTCTTAAAATAATTCATTCAGGTATTCTGTCCATCTTTTTATTTTATTCTCTAGATCTACAATTAGATTTTCATATTTGTCTTTAAGTTTACCTATTTGGCATTTCTTTATGCTTCCTGTTATCTCTTTTACTTTTTTGTGCATATTAAACGCATCGTACTTTTTCTTGTAGGTTTCCATTTCTTCACACTGTTATTTAATCCCCTCCTGTTTGGCTTCTTTTATTCTACTTTTTATGTGTTTATTTATTTCTTTGTATTTGTCTGGGTAATTCTTCATCTTTCTTCTTTGTTCCATCAAGTCTAGCATATCTTGTGTCATCCACACCTTATTATTTGTTATTGTTTTTGTAAGTTGTTTCTTTTTTGCTGTTTGTATAGCTGTATTTATGTATTTAATTTTTCTTTAACGTTATTTGTATCGTTAATTTGTTGCTGCACTGAACGGAGGTTTTCATTTATTTCTTCTCCTGTTTCTTGTTGTATATTTTTGTTTCTGAGTTTATTTAAATCTAGTGCCTTTCTGTGTGGTCTTCTAATCTTTTTTCGTCTCGCCTCTATCACAGTAACTACCGGGTTATCGTCTGAGCCTATATCAGCTCCTGGGTACGTCTCAGTACATTTAACAGCATTAAGATACCTCTTTGCTATCATAATGTAGTCTATTTGATTTCTCACTATTTTTTCTTTGCTATTTTGTGGAGATGTCCATGTATATAACCGTCGAGGAGGTAATTTGAAAAAGGTACTCGTTATTACGAAGTCTTCACTTTAGCAAAATTGAATCAATCGATATCCTCTGTCGTAACGTTAGACAAGATATTCGTTGGCTTAATTGTTACAGCAAAACGCTTTTTTGTAAGATTCAATTTGTATTTCAAAAAATTACTGAGGCTGACTAGCGGATAATAGTTGAACTACAAAATAATTTGTAAATTGATTTATATTTAAAAATACCGAATTACTAGCTCCGACCAGCGGATAACACAACTTGTAACAATTATTGTTGTTTTTTATTTGAACATGAGTGTAAGTTACATTTAACGCAAAGAATTTATCATGTTCCTGTATATTCACTATATCCAAACGTACTTTAGCAATTTGTCTCAATTCAAAAAAATTTCGCTTTAAGAAAACGATGAGTTTGGAGAATTATCCACTGTGGAATTAACCCCTCAAAAAGACGTCGAAATATATTTATTATCATAGTATTTGGTCATTAGGACTTTTTAATCACCACTTAAAAATTCTTTAAAAGTACCACAAGCATTTTTTTTCATTATAATCCTCATCGAATAACAGCGGATTTAAAAAAAGATCAATTCGAATTGTACCAGTCGCATAGATATATTTGTGTACTAGCGTCTAGCCGTTGGCAGGTCAGGATAATCCTGACCAATCCAATCGCACTTGAGTATGTGTGTGGCGCGTCATTTAAATTATGTACATATTTGAATGTAACAGTTCTCATTTCTCATATCACGAAACGTTCTCGGATTGTTCACTCAAACAAGAAGTAATGTTTAGTTGTTTTAAATACACAGTTTTATTATTTTACATATTATAAATACTATCTTATTGTGAGTTGGCAACAAGTGAGGGAGGGCTTGTCTGCTTGTCACTTATTATTATTATAGATCATAGTTGTTGTTATTTGTTATGTTGTTGTATAATAAAAATAATTACCACAATCAAATATCAGCAATAAACTGACGTTCAGATAGACTTGGAAATAACTGTCCAATATCAGTTTGATGTCCAATGTGTGTTTTTATAAAATTGACTTCAACTTTTTCTGCCAAATCAACCACAACCGTGAGACTGCTGGGCAAAATCCACCAATTTTTATACTGCCTTTCATTTTTAAGTGCCTTTTTCCTTTGCTTTCAGAATTAAAGCAGCCTGACCGATGACAGAGAAACTTCATTGTTTTGTGAGTCTTTGCGGAAAAGTTCTCGACTTTAACGTATTTGGTTTTTGTACTACTTTCAATAAAACATTTCCACTCCTGAAAAGAGACTAAATTGGAAAATTGAAGTGTTTCACTTTCTAGGATTAGGTTGTGTTCTTCTTGAAAATGAGAATGCAATTCTGTAACATAACTTAAATAAAAATTATACAAAGGACACTTCTTAGAATCTTTCTTGATTTTGCTATCTTCCGTTGAAGTGTCTACAACATTTTTATGAGTTTCTGTGTATTCAAAACAATTAAACATAACTCCTTATTTGTGTGAACAATCTGAGAACGTTTCGTGATATGAGAAATGAGAACTGTTACATTCAAACCTGTACATAATTTGAATGACGCGCTACACACAAAATCAAGTGCGATTGGATTGGTCAGGATTATACTGACCTGCCAACGGCTAGACGCTAGTTATTTGTGTATAGTACTAGCAAGCACTCTTGACCATGTAGCTGCGCGAAGGAGGAGTCAAAATTCACGTAAAGGCAGAAAGATTCTATTGTAAGTGGAATTATACTAACCAAACTAAAACGTTCTACCGTCGACTGCAACTTCGAAATTGTCGAAATAATTACAGTGTTGGACTGAGTAATAAATAAAAAATTGCATGGTGCATAACAAAAATTATTTTTATCTGCATTTCGTTTATATTTTCAATGATTTTTGTTCAATTTTTTTTAAAAACTGGCTTTAATTTGTTATTTTAAACTTAACTTTCGATATTAAACGTGAAAAAAGCCCTATTATTTATTGCAAAATTATTGGTTATAAGTTTATATTTCATTTCTATTTTGAGTTGAGACATATAACTAATATTATGGGATGAATAACTAATACACATTTAATTTAATAATTTATTTTTAAAATGTCTAAACAGTTGTATCTACTTAAAAATTATTTACAAATTAACTAATTTTTGTATTGATTTATAATGGTATTTAGGACGGTAAATTAAATAATATTCAAATTCATATTAAGAGTCCAACGGATAATTTGATTGAGTGATAATGATCATTTGTTTACTGATTTGTTGAATGCTAATGATCGATTGATAATTTGTTTGGAATTCTCCATACGTCATAACTACTAGAAATCAGAGATTACTAGGAATTGCAATGAGGTTAGATAAGAACAATTAGATACAATAGAACAATAATTAGGTTCTACCTACCTATACATGGATTTCCTTTTAGTAATTAGTTGGATTTATTTATGTACCTGAATTCCTCGAAAGGTTTAGACAATATATACACAAAACCCTCAAAATTAACACACCATTTTAAAAATTGGACATTTTTTATGTCTGTTTTAATTAAAACTTTAAATAATAAAGTAACTAATTTTTACAAAAAAACCAGACACTTTGTGACTGTTAATAATTTGACATTTATCAAATTGTTAATTTATCATAGCCCACTTTAGGCTTGTTTATTAAACTAAGCAGAAAATAAGGATTTATTGACAAAGAACATGGCTAGTTGTTAAAGGACACAACTTGGTTATTTTTGAATATAAGTGAATCAATAAAACAATAAGGTAAACGGGAGAAAATACACAAACTTATTGAAGTTAACACCTCAAAGTCAAAAAAACAACTTAAAATTTTCAAGTCGATATTTTCACGTTGCATAGTACAGTGCGTCTCGCGTGGAGGTGGGGACTAAACCAAATTTCGTCTACTGCGCCGTGGTCAAGAGTGCTTGCCAGCACTATAACGCTAAATAAATCCAAATGCTCTTGTGGTAGTACTGTAGAGAGAACCCTTGATAAATTATAAAATTATACATAATAGCACTATTGTTACCTAATCAGAAAAGCAGAAAAGTTTTATGGCCCATGATGTATGTTTATTTTTAACAAACTGTTTTACAGTTAATCTTTCTTTAAATGGGATCATTTGTTCATCTTCTATCGAAGGTTGGAAATTATCATGGCTGTGCGGACTTTGTTTACTATCGCTCTAAAAAGTTCTGCACTACTGCATTCAAACAATTCCCTTAAGTTCTTAAGCCAGAATATTCTTCGTCTTCCCACACTTCGCTTTTCTCGCATCTTGCTTTGCATAATAAATTATAATAATACGTAATTTTGCCCCCCCCCCCCCCATCACATGTCCTAAGTAGGCAAGCATAAGCATTCTCAGGCGTAGTTGTAACCTTATATCCCGACAACAAAGAAACTTTTTAAATTCAATGAATGATGCACGTGCTATTTCAATACGTGTCCTAATTTCTTTGATTTAGTCTACATCTCATGTTATCCATGTTCCTAAGTATTTATAGTTATTAACACTCAATTGCAGTAACTACAATAGTCAATTGGATATTTGCATGTGCAGATTTAGTCATGATCATACATTTAGTTTTCTTTAAATTTATCTTCAGTGCGTACTCATGACAGTGCTCATTAAGGAGTTGCATTACGTTCTCTAAATTATTGTTGTTATCCGTCATTATTGCTGTTTCGTCTGCAAAACGTAAGTTATTTAAAACTTCTCCATTGATAGATATACCTTCTATTGAGTCTGAGAGCGCTTCTTAAAATACCGCTTCGCTATAGACATTGAAAAGTAGTGGGAACAGCACGCAGCCCTGGCGGACTCCTCTCTGTATTTTGATATTTTGGGTGTACTGGCTGTCAACTCTTACCTTGGCAGTTTAATTCCAATATAAATTAGATAACACTAATAAATTAGATACACTAATAACAAAAGAAAATCTAAACCCTGGATGACACAAACAATTCTGGGAATGATGGATACTCGAAGAGCCTACAAAAATAAAGATAATGTAGTATATAGGGAGATACATCGTCAAATCAAGAAAGAAATAGCTACCGCAAAAGAAAATTGGATGATAGAAAACTGCCAAGAGATCGAAGAATTAATAAAGAAACACGACAGTCAAACGCTTCACAAAAAAATAAAAGATCTAGCTGGAATGACAAAACAAAGACTCCCTTGTAGATTAACAAACGACGAGAATGAAACGATATGGGAATTAAGCGATCTAAACAACGTATGGGGACATTACATAGAAGAACTATTCTCGGACACACCACTAAACAACATAATATATAAAAACCATGAAACCAGTCCTCCTATATTAAAACAAGAAGTAGAGAGAGCAATCAAAAACACAAAAAATGGGAAAGCCCCTGGCCCCGATGACATACATACGGAAGTTATAAAGCTACTGGAAGAGAAACATTTAAATATAATCGTCAAATTATTTAATCAAATATATACAAGCGGTGAAATTCCACAAGACTGGTTAAAATCAGTCTTTATTCCCCTTCCAAAAACTAAGGGAGCAAAAAAGTGTGGTGATTTCAGACTTATTAGTTTAATGTCGCATATGTTAAAGTTATTCTTGAAAGGTATTCACCAACGCATTTATAAGAAATGTGAACAGGATGTCAGTGATGAACAATTTGGCTTCCGAAATGGATTTGGGACACGGGAAGCATTAACCAGTTTTATTATACTGCTGCAAAAATGTCGAGACCAAAAAAAGGATCTCTTTTTATGTTTTATTGACTATCAAAAGGCCTTCGACAAAGTAAAACATGATAAGCTGATGGATTGCCTTCACAAAAAGGGACTAGACGAGAACGATTTTAAAATTATCCAAACGCTGTATTTTAACCAAACTGCAGCAGTTAGAACAGAAGCCGGTGACACAGAAATATTCAATATCAAGCGAGGTGTACGACAGGGGTGTGTATTGTCACCACTACTTTTCAATATATATTCGGAAGAAATCTTTGCACGAGCACTAGAGCAATCAAGAGAAGGTGTTAAAATTAACGGCAGAGTTCTAAATAATGTACGATACGCCGACGACACGGTCCTAATTGCAGAGAGCGCACAGGATCTCCAGACACTCTTAGATCGCGTCAGATCGATCGGAGAACAATACGGCCTCAGCATTAACGTCAAGAAAACAAAAACAATGATTGTCTCCAAAACATCCATCCATCCACCCATGGCTTTAAACGTGAATGGTAACATTATCGAAAATGTCGAGAAATTTCGATATCTAGGGTGCTGGATAACGAAAGATATAGATCCAGACATAGAAATAAAATCGCGAATTGAACAAGCAAGAAATGTCTTTTTAAAAATGAAACAAATGTTTACGTCCCAAACACTCAATCTCAAAATCCGATACCGAATGCTGAAATGTTACGTTTACAGCACCTTACTATATGGAATGGAGGCCTGGACCTTCAAAATCAACTCACTAAGGCGTTTGGAAAGTTTTGAAATGTGGTTATTTCGAAGGATGCTGAAAGTCCCCTGGACAGCGCATATGAGCAACGAGCAGGTCCTACACAAGATGGGTACCGACAGAGAACTCTTAAAAATAATGAAAACACGGAAAACCTCATATTTGGGACACATATACAGAAATGAGAAATACCAGCTACTGCAGCTTCTTATAGAGGGGAAGGTAGAAGGAAAACGTGGTCCTGGTAGACGGCAGGCGTCCTGGTTGAAGAACATTCGTGAGTGGACTGGTTTGGATTCTCAATCTTTAATAAGAAAAGCCAGGGACAGAAATGATTTTGCTGAGGTTATCGCCAACCTTCATTGAAGACGGCACCCAAAGAAGAAGATAGATTAGATATAATTTTCATATAATCTTCATATATAATAAGCTTTTTATGTTCAACCTTATCAAAGGCCTTTTCAAAGTCTACAAAACATAAGTACATGTCCTGATTCATGTCCATGCATCTCTGAGCCAGCATATTCAAGCCGAACAAAGTATCCCTTGTACTCATACTATTTCTAAAGCCAAATTGTGTGTCACTAATTTCATATTCAAGAGTTTTAACAATTTCGCTGTGAATTATTTTCAAAAATGTTTTAAGTGTGTGACTCATTAAAGCTATTGTTCTGTGATATGAGGAAGTTGTTGCACTTGGCTTTTTGGAAATTGCTACAAAGGCGATTGCAGCCATTGTCTGGGGATTGTGGCAGTCTGATATATTAGATTAAAGAGTTCAACCATTACATCAATAACATCTTCATTGATGAGTTTTAACAATTCGATGGGAACATCATCTGGTCCAGTAGCTTTACCCTCTTTTGTGTTTTTTGGTCCAGTGACATAATCTCTTCTACATATCAGTAATAATATCCCCTTTATTATTTTTAAGGATATTCGTTTTTGTACGTTTTCTAGAACCTGTTATTTTTTTGATTTTTTTGTGTAAATTAAAGCTGTCATACTTTTTATCCAGATCTTCTATTTCCTTGCATCTATCGGAGAGCCACCTCTCTTTTGCCTCTCGAATTTTCTTTCTGATGTTTCTCTGAACTTCTTTGTATTTAGTCAGGTCTTTTGCTTTATGTGTTCTTCGTTCTTCCATAAGTTCAAGAAATTCTACTGTCATCCAAGGTTTTGTTTTGTCTCCAAGTGGTTTGAGGGTTTCTTTTCCAACTGACACAAGGGCATGTTGAATTTTTTCCCATTTTTGGTCAATAGGTAGAGTTTCCGCATTATCTCCTTTGACTTTCCTTAAGTTCTCGTTTATTTTAAATTTCGTTTTCGCATATGTGTTGTCTTATTTCAGACGTCTTGTATCCATGATTTTTTTGGTGCTAGGGCTGTTGACCTTCTTTAGTTTCACTCTCATCGACAAAACAACCGGGTTGTGATTGGAGGATATGTCCGCTCCTGGATAAGTTTAAGATGATATTATAGAATTTCTATATCTTCTGTGGACGATAATATAATCTATTTGGTTTCTGACTATTTTGTTGTTATTGTCAGCTCGTGACCTCCATGTATATAGTCTACGTTTAGGAAGTTTAAACAAGGTATTTGTAATTATGAGCTCCTCATTGACACAGAAATCTAGACATTGACATTGACAAGCCTATCGCCACGTTCATTCCTTTCCCTGAGTCCATATCGCCTCACGCAATTCTCCACTTCTCCTTGGCCCACTTTAGCGTTAAAATCGCCGGATTATATTTATTTTACGTTTTAAATGAGAGTTTAGAGACAGCATTAATACTCGATCAGAGTAGGGAACAAAGTTACAAACAGCTTTCTGAGAATTCTTATCAACTATAATGCCAACTCCCTGTTTGTGTTTGGAGTCGTTGATTCCAAAATAACACATTGTTCCATTTCTGGTGTTACATTTTCCTGATTCAGGCAATTGTATATCGCTAAGACCCAGTATGTTAATTTTCATTCTGCACATTTCCGACACAGCGTTATCTAGTTTGCCTGGTTGGTATAAACTTCTTACGTTCCATGTTCCGATTATCAAGTCTATAGAGTGATTCTTATTTGCTTAACAGGGATTTACCTTGATGACGACTTGAGAGGTACTATCGTCTAAATCTGATTGTCCTCTCCTGTCGGATCTTGGATTTCGAGCTCCATGACCATTAAGTAAATTATCCATTAGTGGATCCATGATGATTTTTACTAAGGATATCCTTACGGATCTGTAATGTGGTAGTCATCCCCTGGCTTTCCACATCTCAATGCCGTTGACTAATTTAGTTCTTCCGCCTTCGGAGGTAATTTCTATGCTCCAGGGCAATGAAGTGCCCTACCACGTGTCGGTTTTTCCACTCGTAGCTGTTGACCAACAGGTGGGGAATTATTTATACCGGTAATCGTTCGGTTAATTTAACAGCTCTAGTATTCAATAATATACCGATCCAGGATCATTTCCCTTACGCTTTATCTTGGTACTGATGCTGCTGTCTGACAGAGTAGGATATGGGAATGGAAACTTTGTTAATTTGGTGGGAGAATGGGTTTAGGATATAATTTCTACAAGGTACCAGGAGATTGGGAGATAATTATGGCTGACGTGAGCAGGGTCGTATCCCTGAAGTAGATCTATCTTCTACCGGGAACGTAAAAGAGTATTTATCTGCTACCCGCTCGGTTATATTATTCGGTTCTATTATTTCGCAATTTGAAAAATCTATTAATTTACATATTCTTTACATTGAAGGTATTTGCAAAAATTGAGCCCAATAATTTCTTACTCTTGCATACTCAGTATTACCCATCATGATATGTATAACAACAAACGTTTTTATTTTGCTATTATTTTTATCCTAAAATGGAGTTTAATTTTAATTTTTATAATTATATTTAGTAAAATTTGCTGTTGAATGAAACAAATCGTCACTAAAGTACTCGAAGAAAAAACGTTGGTCTTTCCAGTTCAGGTACTTCATTTACTTCATCTATATGTTTGTTATGTCATTTTTTATTTGGCGTAAGATAAATAATAATTTCCCTTTATATACCATTTTATGTTTTGGTCAATTCATTATTTAAATTTTATTAAAATAAAAATATGATATTTTCAAAAAGTGTTAATTTTAATATTTTTATATAAATTCCCCTTATCTTCAGCTATTTCTGTCAATTCTGGGGTTTCTGGAAGTTTTTCTCAAATTTAGCAGATGTACTTTCTGACTTCTTATTTTCAATATTTTTGGTCATTACCAGATTTAAGAAGAAAGAATTCCATCAACATTGTTACGACATATATAAAAAATAAGGTTTATATTACCTTCAATTGTTACAATGACCGACTTGCAACCATAATCTTCAGAACTATCACTACTGAACATTTCTGTGACAGAGTAATAATATTTATTAATTGTAGAAGTTCTATAGTGGGTTTTTTATATAAAATATCATCTCTAAAATTAAAATTATATTTGTTTTTATATAAACTTTACATAATTTTACTACTATCGCGTAAAGAACAGCACATATTTTATAAATAACCCGTGGGACGTAAAAAATTAACAATGACAGTTACCGACTTCTCTTATTGTTTCTAAATGTATAGGTACAAACTTAGTTAGGATTTATTGGTATCCGATACGATTAAACTACGGAAACCTCTTATACTTAAACCGGAGGAGTAGGATTGTTGATCTACAAGAAACATATCAAAAATATTGTCAGTATTAGCTTAAGAGTCATGTAACTAATTTACAAACTAAATAATAAAATATTCTCTAAAAATTATCCTGGCCTACGCAGCTACCAGCGAACACTCAGACGATGAGGCTAAACACTTCTCTGACAATATCTTTAGAGATCTGTATAAAAAAAAATGCCACCAATTAATGTTCATATAGGACTTTCATGTCAAAATACGGAAATAGAGAAGAGGATACAGAGACTTTAATTAATCCGCTCGAATTGAAAAATCGAAACGAAGGAAGATTTACACTCCAAATTATCTACGAAAATATTATATGCATGTTATAAACACGTTCGTAAAAAAAGAATAAAGAAATTGGACATGGGTAAGTTCAAGATTGAAAGACAAAGGACTCGTTGAGCAAAAGTAAAATTAAAAAAAAAACAAAATAGCATAATTTAAAAAAAATTGTATTATGAACAATTTTAGAAAGTATAAAAGATTTCCAGAAAGAAATAAAAAGGCTATGAATGCTCCTTGATACTATCACTGAAACGTTACAAGCTAGTATTAAAAAGGCAACCAAAAAAAATTGTCGTAAACAAAAAATAATACATAGAATAAACCAAAGAACAACGGTATTGATAGAAAAAAGAAGACAACTGTCAGACAATATACTAAAATAAAAGTCTGAAGATAAATTTTATGTAAAAAACTGCAAATCGCAAAGGGAAGAAATATGTGCATTACGTCTAAAACTAAGAAAGAAATATTGGCACAAACGAAATTGGATCTTACCTGAAATCAAGTTTTTCTAAAAATAACTATATTCATTAGACAAGCAGGTAAAAGAAATAACACATAAGAAATTTTTTGTTTGTACTTTTTGCTGAAGATTTTCTATATGTTTTTTGTCCACTTGACCATCTATTCAAATGAATAGCTACCCAAATGAGCTAATCAAGGAACATGCGTAGGTGTTTAGTGACTTAAAACAAATTTTTACTGTTAAGATGTGAACTAAGTAGCTGCTTTACTCTTCGTAGTTATCTCAGTTGTGATATGCTTATGGTCAATTTTTCGCGCTTGATTTATGCTGACTATATCATTATCACCCATAGTCTTGATGTTCTGGTCATTTTGCGTATCTAATTCGCCTTTTCTTTCTAAAGAAATTTCTTTCTAATTAGAAAGGCTAAACCTTTCCTCTAACTATATTTAAGGCATATAAACCTTCACGCCACTTGTCAAGACCGAAGTATACTAATATAATTAGAGAAAGTTTCTACAGTATTTAGCATCTGATCCAGGTTGCTTATAGTGGAAGCCACACAACAAACAATATTATTTACACTGCCACTGTTTTTTGTGACTATGTCAAAGCTTTTATTTGTGTAAATCATGACATTTTGATGAAAAACAAATTTTGACAATAAAGCATATTTCTATTCTCTACTCTAAGCCAATAGTTTAAAATCATTCATATACAATGGATTATTAAGCTTTGCCACTGCAGTAGTGTTATTTTGGATGCTAAAGTCAGTTGAGATCTGTAGCTGGAATAGGGGGTTAAAGGAACTTTGTAGGGGGCTTTGTGAGGGGCTTGATAGGGACAAAACCTCACTGGACTTACTGAATCTCCTTGGCATAGGTCCCGGTGGTTGATTGCAATATTTTCAATTTCGGTATAGTTTATAGCAGTTATTTAGAGGTTAATATTTGTCTTTAGATCTGACATTATACGTATTAAAAATGTCACTATGTTGACAGACAATTAGTTGAGTTAACGTAGGAAGTAACAGCAATGATGGCCAAATTTATAGGCGAAAAAGTGGTTTAAGAACTTCAAAAAATAAAGAAAAGAAAACAGTTGGACCAAATGATATTCCTGGAAAAGTGTGAAAAGCATTGAGAGAGATAAAAAAAAGTTGGTTAAACGGTTAATTTAATAGAATTATGGAAGTTTGACAAATACCAAAAAATGGAGAAGGAGTATATTATTGTCTCTTTACAAAAAACAAGAGAGACGTACAACAATGTCCAAACTACTGGACCATAAAACTTCTGGATTGGATGGATGAAGTGAAAGGATGCGAGCGGTTATTGTATGACAAAAAATCCAATGAAGTTAAGAAGCAAATTCTAGCAGCAATAAGACCAGCTATGATTATGAGTATATTAGGGTAAGCCTTGAGATATCAATAATTGTTATCTATATGAGGGAGCATATGTTGAGATTGTTTGGTCATGGTCATGTTCAACGTCGAGACGCTAATCAATTATTACGAAAAATTGCCATTCTGCGGGTTAATGGAAGTAGTAGGAGACGAAAGAAGACCTAAGGAGAGACGCTTTAGCTGGATATGTCGATAAAGGGCACCAATTACAGATATGTCCCAATATAAAAATTCTATTAGGGAAACCGATCACGCCTAGATATAACGGCAAAGAAAATGATGAAACCTATGTCACCATTGACTTTATATATTTTTAACATATCTATAAGCCATTCATGCAGCATTAAATCAAACGCTTTTGGCACCTATATGCTTTGATAGAAATTACAGTGTCGATAATAAGTTTATCCAGATGCGTTCTTTGCAGCCCATGGAAGATTTAGCGTATCCTTTCTATCGGGGCTCAATAATATTGTTTAGAGCACAGTATTTCCAGATACACTGTGCTCCGCAGGATGTAAATAATTCATACAAAGTTGGAAGACTTGGAAATAATTGCAAGATACTTGGCTGAATCTTGGGTATTAGGCATAATACTATGAACTTCTAAAGATAAACCCACGCGCACGCGATCAGTCTATCTCTTTTGCACGTGTGATGTCATTTGGCGACAAATATCACCAGAAATTTTCTGTTTTGTATGGAGTTTTGCCAGGTTTAGTATTGTTTTATTGTTTATCTATACGTTGACAAATAAATGTATGCACTTTTAGATGAAATATATTTCAGAATATTAAATCAAAGATAAACTTTTATCACCAAGTGACGTCATGCGCATCGGCGTACAAAATTCTATTGCGAAGTGGTTTTATCTTGGAAGTCATAGTATCATGGGTATTAGGTATGCATTTTGTCTGTTTTATATTTAAGTCGAGACCATATAGTTGGATTGCTTCTGTTGTACAAGATATTTAAATATTTACGACAATAAACAGGAGAATATTTGAAGCCCTCCCATACTGCCCACAAACACTACTGTGTCGCCCGCATATCTAATGTTGTTGGTTCTGTCTTTTTAAATTTTTAAAAATTTTTTCTGAGTATATATTAAAAAAAGAAGATAATATGCACCTCTGTTGTACTCTGCATTAAATTAATAGATGATATGTCAACTTTCCATGTAATCTAATCGTCGCTGTTTAATTATAGTATAAATTTGTAATAATTCTTCAAAGATATTTGTCATCTACACCAATGTCGTTGAATATTGACAACAGTTTATTATACTTATCCTGTCGAAAGCCTTTTGGTAGTCAAGTCATATGTAAACATCACAGTTAACATCTCTGCATCTTTGAAACAAAATCTATGTGGTATATAGAGCTTGTCGTGTACCCAAGACGTTCCGAAATTCAAATTGTGTACCCGATTAAATTCTACTCTAAAAAAGATCTTTAGTAGATGACATATCTACTATCATATCTAATATCTTTTCCACATTTGACACATTTATCACTTTATACTTACAACTGTAAGTCACTTTATTTCTTTAACAATTTGTTGAGATTTAACGTGTTGTGTTTCTCCTCTACTTGTTCCTTTTCTTTAATTAGGTTTTTTATTATATTCAATAACTATGCTATTATATCATCTATTTAGTTTACTTTGTCAATAGTTTGATACTTCTTTAAATAATAATTAGCAATTAATTGGAAAAATTTTGAATTGTCCCAGTATTGTAGCTAGAAATATTTTTTCATTTCATCTTCATCATTTTTTAGAAACATTTCGATAGAAAATTTAATTTGAAACCACTTTTCTGTAGATGTTTATTTACGAAAACGGTACGGAATTTACCCGAATATTGAAAACTCTGCCCTTTAAATGGTAGCACTCCTCGATTTTCATATTTGGAGGTCCAGTGACCAAGTGAAACAATAAAACTTCTTTAACCTTGTAGTTTCTTTTAGCTTTATTTGTGTTTAAACATTTCATTTTCTTAAGCTCTCTTTGCTAGGTGGACCTAGCGCTCACATTCGGAGAGTACTAGACTTAAATATGTCCCAGTTATCGGGACACTTTTCCCCTTACTTTACTACACTCACTTAATTTGACCTTCATGCCAATGAGTTACTCAGGGTGTAGTACATAAAGCGATACGTGAGAGTTTAGTATCTTATGAGGACCAGTAACAAGAACTATCTCCTGTTGGGTCCAATGGGATCGTTGCGATAAAAGGTGGTCCTATATAACCCCACCCTACATCCCTTGTGTAGGATAGACAACATAAATGATTTGTTTAAAGATAGAAAGAAAGACTAAAACAGATGCGGTATTTGAATAAGAACAAACAAAGATGACCTTAGAAAGAAATGAGATGGTAAAATTCGACAATTTAACAAAGAGGCCACTTTGAAGGACAGACAATATGGTTAAATAAAAAAAATTGAGGACATGATTTAATAGATTACCTCGTTCTTCTATAAGGGTAAGTACGTCGTGGGAATACAGTAAGGGTGGTTTAAATGGGATAGTAATAAGATTTGTACCTGGTTTTCTCGGGTTAAGGATTATTCACACCAATACATTCTGCAATTCAACTCAAAACACACACAAAATAGCTAGGTGGAATATACAAAGTCTATACCAACAAGGAAAAGCGCATAACGAGATCCAAGAAATGCAACACTTAAAGATGGACATCCTTAAATGTAGTATAGTTCGATGGCTTTACAGCGGCAGAAGTTTAATAGGCAACTATGTGTTTTATTACTCTAGAGATATCAGCTATCAAAATCGCAATGAAGTAGTTATTGCCATCAACAGAAAAACCGAAAGACCAGTCAGAATGTTTACACTGACAACAAACAAAATTTCACTTATGAAATAAAACGCGATGCTGTGCAATATAAATATAACTAAAATAGGAACTAAAACAGATTAAGTATTTAATATTATTTTAGGCGACTTTAATGCCAAGGTAGGAAAGCAAAAGGTGAAGAAGTAGTAGGCGAATATGAACTAGAAGGACCACATGGTACAAACTAACAGTTAGAAGAATATACACCTGAAATGATCCTAAAGATGACGGCGAGAACATACATAGAAAACAAATTGACTACATCATTATAAACCAAAGATTCCGTAACGCCATATAACTGACTAAAGCTTACTCATGGGCAGATATAGCAAGTGTACATAATCTGGTTTTAGCAGACATAAATCTCAAACGAAAGACAATAAAAACAGCCACCAAGAAACCTAGAATTAATCTAAGAAGACTAAAAGATGTTTATTCGTGCCATAAGATCAAAGAACAAATACAGACGGAAGTCTAGGAAGTAGACAGACAAGGACAACCTAACGCTAAAGAAAAATGGAGAGAGTTAGAAAAGATCCTGAAAAACATCATACAACAATAACGAAAGGCGATACATTCCCTAAAAGTAAACATTAGATAACGCAAGAAATAAAGTCATTGATATCGGAATACAAGAAACAAAAAACATCACCAATACAAAAACGTAAATAAAACAATTAAACAAATAATCAAAGAATCGAACGAAATCTGGCTATCAGAAAAAAATGTGCAGAAATAGAAAGAATAAAAAAACAACTTGACAGCTTTAACATGTACAAAAAAATTAAAGAAACAGTTGATATGTACAAAAAAGCGGTATTGGAAGCATAATAAAAAAAAACAATAAAATAATAAAAAAAAAAAATAAAAGTGCAGAGAAAATAAATAGATGGGAAGAATATATAAAAGAACTATTTGAAGACGACGAAATAATGGAGACAATAGAAACGAGAGGTATAAATGGACCTACAATTACTAAGGAATAAATTACAAAAGCATTTAAACGTATAAAAAATGATAAAGTAATGGGATCGGATGAAATACTTACCGAAATCTTAAGAGTACTAACAGAGAACGACATTGATATACTAGTAGAATATTTCCATGAAATTTACTATACCGAAAAATTTTGAAAGAATAGCTAATATCTGAGATCATTTCAATACAAAAAAACCTAATGCAATGAAATATAAAGAATATAGAACAATTAGCTTGATGAGCCATGATTAAAAGTCTTCTTGCAAATAATACATGAATGTGTCTACAAAAAACTAGAAGATAGAATAACAGTAAACTAACTTGACTTTAGACAAGGCTTTGGAATTAGAGACATTGTTTACTATGAAACGCTCATAGACGGGTGTCAAGATGTCAACTGTGACTTAATTATATGTTTAGTTGACTTTTAGAAAGTTTTCGGCCAAATACAACACAGAAGGCTGTCAAACATATTACAGAACAGCGAAATAGATGATCAGGATATGAAAATCATTACAAATTTATAGCGATATCAGAAATCCATAATACGAGTAGACCAATAAAAATTTAAAGACATACCTATAGGAAGAGGAGACCGACAAGGATGTGTACTATCCCCCCTACTTTTTAATATGTTCTCAGAAGCGATGTTTAAAGAGGCCTAGAAGCCACAAATAAAGCCATATCAATTAACGGAACACTAGTGAATAATCTCTAAAATACAGACGATACAGTACCCCTTGCGGACAACCGAGAATGGTTGCAAATGTGGTTGAACGTACTACGTAGTACCGCGAGAGGTATGGAATGGCACTGAACATAGAAAAAAAACAAAAAATATGATTTTTTGTGAAAACAAACCTGAAAGCAAAATAATCTACGCTAAAGTAACAGCTTTAAAGAAAGTACCCAAGTACAATTACTTAGGATCGAGCTAAACGAACAACGAGACCGCAGCTATGAAATAAAATGACGCATTGAGATAGCCAGAAGCGCTTTCAATAAGGTGAAAGCAGTGGTATTATGCAACGAAAAACTTGGAAAAGACTACAGTTTTGAGATGCTACGTATTTTCTACCGTTTTAATATGGATTTAAACTCTGGCAGTTACGGACGCAACTGAAAGAAGGCTTGTCAGCTTTGAGATTTGGTGTTATAAAAAAATGTCGAAAATATCATGGAACAACACGTAACAAACACGGAAACATGAATAAAGATGAAAAAAAAAATAAAAAAATACCCAACATAAAAGGAGAGAAAAATGAGCTACTTTGGTCACATACTAAGAAATGAAAAATATGAGTTGATTCGGTTAGTTATACAAAAGAAAGTGGAAAGAAAAAGAAAACCAGACGCACATCCTGGTTGAAAAATATAAATTAGTGGAGTGGAAAAACAACAATAGAACTCTTCAGAACTGCTGCAGATATAGTAAAAGAGGCCGTAATGTTCGCCATTGTTCTTAAAGAATGAGTCATACGAAGAAGCAAGACGAAGGTGTATAAAGAAAAAAACAGAAGATTTCGTCAGCAGGGGCGGTTAGTCTCTGATGCAAGTCTATGCATAAAGAAACATTATGGAACAATTATTGATTCAAAATTTTTGGGATATCTTGTCTCTTAGTTTATTCCCCGTATTATTTTTGTGGTTCCGTTCCTTTTTAAAAATATATTGTATTTTTTTTTTGTATTTCTCTACAAGCAGATCTATTATAGTAAAAAAGACAGCAAATATTTGATTTCACGCAAACAGCGCCTTTGTATCTGTTGATACGTATTTCGACCTAATAGGTCTCATCAGAACAGTTATTCAAAGGTGTTCTCAACGTGAAAGATCAATATTTTCTGTCTTTTAAGAAGCAACACTAAAATGGCTTCAATACGGACGCAATAGCGACATCTGACAATAAAACCGTAAAATAGTTTCGAAACACAATTCAGATTTCCGCTTTTATCTGTGCTTTCTAAAAATTGCAAAGCAAAACAGACGTTGATAAAGGTGTTAAAAGAGACGTGGGGAATCTAAAATTTGCATTCCACGACACATCTTTTCAACTAAGCAGAAATCCTTAGCGAATTGGTTTCTAGTACTCGTACAGAGTAAATCCGAAAAAAGTGAAAAAGACAGCAAATATTTGATTTCACGCAAACAGCGCCTTTGTATCTGTTGATACGTATTTCGACCTAATAGGTATCATCAGAACAGTTATTCAAAGGTGTTCTCAACGTGAAAGATCAATATTTTCTGTCTTTTAAGAAGCAACACTAAAATGGCTTCAATACGGACGCAATAGCGACATCTGACAATAAAACCGTAAAATAGTTTCGAAACACAATTCAGATTTCCGCTTTAATCTGTGCTTTCTAAAAATTGCAAAGCAAAACAGACGTTGATAAAGGTGTTAAAAGAGACGTGGGGAATCTAAAATTTGCATTCCACGACACATCTTTTCAACTAAGCAGAAATCCTTAGCGAATTGGTTTCTAGTACTCGTACAGAGTAAATCCGAAAAAAGTGAAAAAGACAGCAAATATTTGATTTCACGCAAACAGCGCCTTTGTATCTGTTGATACGTATTTCGACCTAATAGGTCTCATCAGAACAGTTATTCAAAGGTGTTTTCAACGTGAAAGATCAATATTTTCTGTCTTTTAAGAAGCAACACTAAAATGGCTTCAATACGGACGCAATAGCGACATCTGACAATAAAACCGTAAAATAGTTTCGAAACACAATTCAGATTTCGGCTTTTATCTGTGCTTTTATCTGCTAATTCAAATATTTGATTTCACGCAAACAGCGCCTTTGTATCTGTTGATACGTATTTTGACCTAATAAGTCTCATCTATATATATATATATATATATATATATATATATATTTATATATATATATATATATATATATATATATATATATATATATGTATATATATATATATGTATATATATATATAGATATATATATATATATATATATATATATATATATATATATATCGCACCCTTAGTATTAAAAGGGCACATCTCGAAAATCGTTACTTTTGGGAAAACGAGATTAAAGATTGAGCAACTTCATCGTTTTCATTTACTTACCTATAACATTTTTATTTAAAAAGATAGATAAATGAAAATCTAGGTATACAATTTACAGTATTTGTACTCTATAATGGATAATCAAAATATTACAAAAAAATTAATTTAATTAAAAAAAAAACGTTTCAAAAAATCTCTCCCAAGATAGGCCCCTCTCCCACTAAATTTCTTTAAATTTTGAAGGCATCTTACGAATTAAGCCTTTTAATGATTAAAGATACACTATGTTTTTAAGTAACAAATCTAAATATGGCTGTGTAATAATAATGTTTAACTACTTTCAATGATAAAAGTGCCTCTTGTAAAGGAATTAATAAAACATTAAATCGTAAAAGATTAACAAAAAATAACTTTATTCTGAAAAACATTAAAAAGTAATAGGCATGTAGCATACAAATCCAATAACAAAAACTATAACACTCTTTTTAGGGCAGTCATATAAAAAAAAACAGAATTGTCTTAAAGTTTATAATGTAACACAAAACTAAAGTAGATCTCACAAAAAATTACTAAATTTACTAGAAAAAAAAATTAACAAATTTTTTTAACATAAAATCATTCTTCTTTTGTGCTAGCGCTTAAGATCTATCATATTCATTTTTTACAATCAGTCATGTTCGAATAGAAAAGCTAACGATTAGAATAGTACCTAAAGAACTATAAAATATAAAATAGTCAGCAGGCTTAAGTTTTTAGTAATAGTCATAAAACATTTCAAAAATAAAACAAAGTATTAAAAATTACAATTAGAAAACAGTCACATTAACATATTATTATAGTAACAGGCATGATAAGGGTCAATAAGTCTCTTAGAAATTAATTCTTTTAAATCCTGTTTCTTATTTAAATGTAACTCAAATGGCGCACTATAAACTGTTTTGATGGATATTTCTTCATTATCCAACATTTTCTTTCTTTTGTTTCTAACATTTATTTGTTTAAACGCGTCTTTGTATGATGTCTTATATTGAAAGGAGAATGGGTTCCCTTTCGTAAATTTCATAACTTTGATGTGATTCCATACGATGGTATTCTTCTCTTCGTCAACGTTGAAATTATATCCCCACTTGACTTGTAAATCTTTGAAGTCGTAAAAGAAATCATGATTCAAAGTATGAACGATAAAAGGTTTCTCCGTTTTCCTAGCTCTCTGAATTGCGGTGGTGTATTGAAGTGGTGTAAAGATTGGACCAGCTTTTAAATCTCTTGATATTTGTTTCTGTATCAGCATGTGTACATTGTCGGCTTCATTTTGCGTATGACCTTTTATAAGGAATTTGTGAGTTATGCCCTTTAAGTTTTTTATAGTAGTGACTGCAAACATGTATAAAGAAGCTATGTATTTATTTTTGTTTTGGCCACAACAATTATCTGTTACAAATGTTACGTTAACTTCATGTTCACCTGCATCCTCACAAACCTTCTTTAAAAAGTCTAGAACGCAACTTCCAATCTCCACTGCACCTCTTTTTCCTTGGGTCTCATCCCAGAAATAGCAATGCACGTCACCATAGCTTTTAAAATCCTCTTCATTTTCTGGTAATTTATTTAACACAGTCAAAGTAAAGTTGTAGCTATTCAATTTGGCTTTATAATAAAACGATGATGTTTCTCCATTGGGACTTTGCATTATCGCTTGAACATCGTAGCAAACGTATAAATTATATTTATCAAGAGTCATTCTATCATTCTTTTTTTCTGCTCGGCTTAATTCCTTTTCTTCTAAGTGAGTATCATATTTGACTTTGAGAGCAAGCCTCTGATCAGCAGAAGAGTTTTTATACTGTAAACAAAGATCGCATTGATCTTTCTTGGGTTGAAAAAAACCCAAATTAAAATGAGTAGTAAAAATCTCATAAAACAAATGAAACTTTCCAGGATCTCGAGATAATTTCTTCTGTTTTTCTTGAAAGTCTCTAAACAAGTCAGTAATACTTTTCGATCCACTTATAAACTCTCTTGAGGTTGACGCTCTTAAATAATGCGATTCAATTCGTGGTATTAGATTGATAAATCTAATGATATCTTCTTTCAGATTGTCATCCACGCGTCTATGACTATTATGTTTGCCTCTTCTATCTTCTTCAACAGAATTGCAATTGTTAGTCTTATATCTTACTGTGCGAATCATTTTACTTGTAATTATTTCTTGTTGCTTTAAAACGTTTTCTGATGAACTTAAAGGGATGTGCTCTTTTTCTTCATTACTGACCTAACAATGCAAAATAATATGTAAGTAGTTTATATACGTTAGTAAATTATAAACTTACGTTTGGGTCCTTATCGCAACTGTTTTCCCATTGATCAGGTGGATGGGAAACATTGAGAAGGTTTATAATTCTTCGCGATCGTGATGACATATTTCTTCAATTTTTTTGCAATGTATATGTAAGAGGTTAAGATCTAGTTACCATCTCATTTAATGCTTGTTAGTACATAAAATATTAATAATAATTAAGGCCTTACTACACAAAAACTTTGTAGTTTATGTACACAAGTAAGAAACTCGTTGAATTATTTTAGTATTACAAGGATTTAACTTTCAATGATGTTGTAAATCAAACAGATATTTTTGTAATAACAAGAATCCTTTAGATATAGTTCCAAAAATCATACAATAATTTTAGTAATATAAAGAACTTTCTTTAAATAAACCCATAAATTTTCGGAAATTTTAGTAATATACAGCATTTAATATTAATGCGTCTTTATAAAACAAAAAATCTAAAACAACACGTACCTCAAGTTTTGTAATAGAAGGGCTCAACTCGTAATGGGAGCGCTCACTAACACACCTGCTTCGACAGACATCGGCACCTTACTGAATGGGCCTATCTCGCGGAAAGATGTGTTGGCGGAGAGGGGAGTACGAAAGGGTCACATTATATCGGGACTTGCTTTATATTCTCCGTTTTCAATTTCTGTCCAGGCCAAGTTGTAGTACTAGTAGTTTTGTGCCCATTTATGCCAAAAACTCAGAAACCCTAATTTTCGAGATGTGCCCTTTTAATACTAAGGGTGCGATATATATATATATATATATATATATATATATATATATATATATATATATATATATATATATATATATATATTTTATTATATATATATATATATATATATATATATATATATATATATTTTATATATATATATATATATATATTTATATATATATATATATATATATATATATATTATATATATATATATATATATATATATATATAGATATTTATTTACTCTGTACGAGTACTAGAAACCGATTCGCTAAGGATTTCTGCTTAGTTGAAAAGATGTGTCGTGGAATGCAAATTTTAGATTCCCCACGTCTCTTTTAACACCTTTATCAACGTCTGTTTTGCTTTGCAATTTTTAGAAAGCACAGATAAAAGCGGAAATCTGAATTGTGTTTCGAAACTATTTTACGGTTTTAGATCTATTATAGTTAACTAGATTTTTTTAATAAATTACGTTAATTTACGTCCCAGACATATTTTATATTTTATATTTTTATACAACTTTATTCTTTTTGTTTATCAACGGGCACTATAAATAATGGTATTTTTTATTACGATCGTAGTAAAAAGTAAACATAGTTATAAAAACTGATTCTTTACTGATTAAAAAATTTTAAACTTTATATTATTAAGAATAAAAGTTTTTATTAAAATTTAAATTTAAATTTGCAATAATCTAAAAACATTTTAATAACTTCTACTTTTATTTTTTGTTTACGTTTACCTAATAATATATATATATATATATATATATATATATATATATATACATATATATATATTATATATATATATATATATATATATATACATATATATATATATATATATATATATATATATATATATATATATATGTATATATATATATATATATATCTACGGCATAAAGTGAACTCCGCCCATGTTAAAATTCAGGTTCAAGTGAGCTCCGTGGTCAAGTGGACACCGATATACGGAGCTCACTTGTCCATTCCATAATATTGGCTCTGTCGATTCGTTAAGATGTATAGTTTCATAATTCTTAAAAAAATTTTGGAGCTCATAAGTACCCCTGTATCATAAATGTATTTCGCTTAGTTCACGTGTATATATTATAGGGGTCGTTCAGATCTTTTTCACTGTATATTGGAACTATAAGTATATCGGTTTAAGTAAGCTCTGATAGTTTGGCAACTATGCACTTAGGCCAGCGTTCTTGATATATATATTTTATATATTTTAAACGGTTCATACGGACTCCTTTTCATACGCATTACAATATGTAATCTTCTTCTTCTTCTTGATGTGCCTATCCGTTATGAATGTTGGCGATCATATTGACAATATGTAATAGATATGTATAATACCAAATACCTGTTTTTGGTAGGTACCTGCTATTCTAAAAATAGCTTTATAAATACAAAAGGATTTCATTACCAAGTTGGACGTGTTTTTTTATATGCGAATATTTCCTAATGTATTTTGTTAACATGAATATGTCTTTATACGTTTTATTTAAGAATACTATTAATAAGAACTTTTAGTTAATCCATTGTTTTACGATATATTGTATACAGCTTCTTTATTATTTTATTTCTGGTTTTATCTGTGTACTACATAAAATTGTGGATAGGTTATCTTAAAATAAATATTTAAGTGCAAAAATAGATATTTTTATGTAAAAATTGGTAGTAGTGCACAAAAGAGGGAAGAATGCTTAATTTATATAAGAAGAATGTACCAGTTCACCAATATTACATACTTCTAAATGTTTTATCTGCTATTTAGGGGTAATATGTAATCAATAAACGTGGAGTTAGTGTCAAATTTGCAATAATCTTTGGTCAGTTTTTTCTTGATTTTAGTCATAAATTGAGCTGGTATTCGTTGAGTGGATGTTGCGATTCTAGACTTTGTATCTTTTATTCTCTAGCAGTCTAGCTACTTATCTTCGGATATTAGGTGAATTGATAGCTACGATATTGTAGAGCTTATGTATGGATGTGTGTGTGTGTCTTAATATTCGCTGAATTTGGCTGTCTAATTTATAGCTAAATCTACGTGTTAATATGTGTTGGTGTCATCCATACTTGCAAGGTATATTCGGTAGCAGAAGCATAGAGTGCAAGCGTCTACGTTTTAAGGATGAAAGGATGCTTCTCATTTTTAGCTGACAAGTTTGCAGAGATTATTTTTTTGGTCCTCAGTTTGCCTTTTAGTTTTAAACAATGTTCTATGAATGACAAAGTGTGATACAAACTATCTTCAAGGTATTTATAGCAAGTCCAGAGTTTAAAAATTTCATGACACTATTGGATGTTTAGATTTTTAAAAGCATCTCTGTTAGGGACATTAAAGCAGGACATCTGACTTTTTCTGAGGTTTGGCTTAAAATTGATTCATAGTCTATTTTTATTGTGTTTAAAGTATGATTTAGATTTTTCTATACTTCAGCAACAAAAGTTTTTTGTTGTGCAACAATATAGATGTATCGTCTACATAATAAAAGTCCTAGTATTTACTGGTATGAGTTGTGTAAATATTATACAGTGTAGGTACCATTACGCTACCCCAAAGGAGACCGTTCTTCTACGTTTTCCATCTGTTATTTTTACCATTGAATGATACGAAAAATCTTCTGTTGTGTAGGCATACCCGGACAATACAAGCCATTGTTGTATTTTTGATCCAAATTTTAGAATTAGTTTTGTGCTCAGATCTTTAGTCAGGAGCCGTAATATTGTTCATTATATACGTAGATAGCAGATCCAAGCTCAACACCGTTGAAAGATTCCCTTAGCTGACTGGTTTTGTCCCCTCTCATTTTAAGTTTTTCTTTTCTTGTTTGCCTATGTTTGGCCCTCAATGTGTTTCCTGCACTAGAAGTACGTCACATTTGTGTTAACCGCATATGTCTGATAAAGTTAAGTAAAGTAAAGTACCTATCTTTATCTCTGGATATTCCCTTCTCTAATATTTATAGACATAATGAGGATAGTTGGCATTAAAAAGGCCGATTTGGTCTTTGAGATCTTTAAACCCTATAAAATATGGCTAATCTTTTACTTCTCATTAAAAATTTTAATTTTACATACTGTTACTTTTAGACAATATTTCGATCAGATTTGTATAGTAATAAATGTAGTTAATATATGTAGAGTCTCTTTGTGAAAAATAAATGAGTTTGTAATATCGGTCACAACTCATATATGGATAATAAGGAAATAAACGGTTAAAATAGGTGTACAAAATTTTAACTACATATATCGGCGCCATTGTTCAGGAGTTGGGTTTATCTCAGAGATCAAAGGTTACGTTACATGCATATTCCAGGTTCTATTTACGTATTTTCATTCCTAAAAAAGTATATTTATAATAAAGCCCTGAAGTTACTACCTTTAGATTTTATGAAAAGTAGAATCTATGGAAATTAGCAAATTAAAAAATAAAGACATAATTTTGAATGGCCAACTTGAGACAAACAATTCTCCCGTCCTTAACTTATTCAGTTGCAAACTATAACGTGTAAACGCATACATCTTTTATTGTTAAACTAAACTAAAAATAACAAACTAAACTCTAAGAGAAAGAGTAAGAAGTGAAGAAATACGAGCGAGATGTGGTTTAGAGGAAATAAACGCGTGGACCAAAAGAAAAAAGCGGAATGGAATCAACACTTCGAAAGAATGACAAAAAATAGAATAGTACGAATAGCAAGAGACAAATCGCCAAATGGAAGGAGATCATTGGGACGACCGAGGAAAAGATGGTCAGACAACGTCAATTGAGGCTCAAAACCGAAGTAAAACAGGCATTAAGCCTATTTATAAAGAAGGAAGAAGAAGAAGAAGATAATAAACTGGAGTAGAGCACTTGGTAGATAATATTTATTTGTTTTGAGTATACTTATTTTACAACATAGTACATAAAATAATAAATATTTGTGTGCTCAGTTTTTTGCTCTGAATTGAAGATTTTATCTCAAAATATGACTGTACTTTATACAAATATTATTATTTTCTGAGATACCGGTATAAATATAAATTTTGAATTTCGCAATGATTTTTTAAAATTATTTTCTTGTGACGTTATGTCAGTGTTTAAGAATAATGCTGGGAATAAGGTTAAATAGGTTTTTATATTTTATTTGACGTTTAAATATTTAAATCTGAGTTCATTTTTCGAAAAATTATAAACTTGTGACAACAAATTGCTATATAACAGTACGAGGCAATATTCTTATGCTGTGACAAAATCATCATATTTGCTTTACATTGCCGTTTTTCCTGCCGTATCATATTTTAGCATAGTCTTCTGATTCATTTTATAGACAAGCGGTAATGGATATCCACAATTTGTCTAATAATATTAAGTTTTAAAAACAGCTGTGCTTTTATGCTCATTCGTTTACCTTTTGTAAAGCCACCTGAGTTATGAATAACTACTTTTTTGTATTTTTAGAAGACATACTTCTATCGGGCATATTTTAATGTGTGAATATTAGGGATTTATATAATCTTTTTGTATATATAATTTGTTTATTGATTTTACATTTTAGATAAAATTTCATAATTATAGTTCTCTTCCGTTTATTTTCTATAGTAATACATATACAAACCCAATTCGAAATGGAGAAAAACCAGCGAGTTCTAGATTGAACGTAGACATTCGTCTCTCTTTCTCCCTATATGTTATATAAAGGTCATCGTCATCATATAGTCAGAACGCAACAAGATTCTATTACCTTTTCTTCTTTTTGTCTCCTCATTACTATTGAAAACTTAGCCACGTAAATGACGTTGTAAAAATTTATTTCCCTATTTCTGAAGTGCCTTTCCTGGGATAACTTTTTTAAGTCTAGTTCATTTGATTACTTGTAATTGATTTGATAATCCCTAACAAATAAGTTGTTGATTGTAGGTAGGATAGCATGTGATTGAACAGGGATGTGTTGATAAGATGTAGGTAGTCTCATTATTCCTAAATTTGACCATATGTTACTTCCCTCCTTCATTCGTGGACGTCCTAAGGGCATTTTTTTTTCTCGATCCTCCCAATTTAACTTGACAATGCAGTTATTAGAGAGCCTTTGGATATAGCCAGTGCAACTTTGGCGTTGAGATTTAGTTTCTTGTACGACGTTGCTACCTTTGTATATGTGTTTGACCTTGGCATTAGTTCCGTTTGGTATTGGTTAGTACTCGGACCTATATAGGTTGGAAAATACTTCTGATGACATTTCTAGCAATCCTGATCTAATTACTACTTGAGTTTTACTTACATTGTTTTGACAGTGTTCTCGTCAAATATCCACACAGTAGCACTGATTTAATTATCTTCTTATATATCCTGATTTTATAGATTCCTATTAGACTTCTGGATTTAAAAGTGTTATAAGGGTTATAATATATACATCAGTTAGCTCCCTAAATATTCATTTTTATTTCTTATGTGAGAACGTTATCTACGATATACTAAATACTGCAATGTCTTAAAATGATATTGGTTTATTGTAACATTATGCTCTACTCTATATCATCTTTTTTTGCATGTTAAAGGACATTTATTTAGTTTTTTACTGATTATCAGCAAATTTTTTGGTGCTAATAGCATTATTTTATAGCATTCCAATATTTATTCTATGGATTAAATCTGGATAGCAAATAGTTATTCTTCATTTTCTCGGAGAAATAATATTGCTACTAATTTCAAACCTATTTTAATACATGGATACGAGTAATAGCAAATGACTAAAGCAAGTGAGGAAGAACTCCGAATATTTGAAAAGAAAATAATAAGAGACAACGATTTGAACCTTCGTCGAAGCTAGATTTATTTAATTACCAGTCTAATCGCACCTAGTTTTTGTGCTTTTATTTATATCCAGTTAATACTAAAAGTGTAATAAATTGTTGTGATACCGTAAATAACAATGGAGAATAACAATGGAGAAAATCGGTAAGGAATTTTAATCTAATTAGATACTTACTTCAAAACAAGTTCATATTATTTATATCACCTGATGTCATTAAACAACGAAAATGGATGATGTTAATAGTCCAGTGGCGTCGAGGCCCCAAACGTTATTGACATCATATAAAACTTCTTCATATTCTGTAGCGTTAATCAATTCAATTCCAAAATTCCATGATCTACTTGCACTGTGAAAAATTATAGAACCAAGATATATACATTTTTTCATCACGAATTTCAAATCACCGTATTTGTATTTACCTAGCTAGTGAACGGACTAGCGAACTAGTCCTTCGGACTAGGAACTAGAAACGAGAGAGGAGAAAGGCTCATAGAATTCTGCCAAGAAAAGAATATGGTAATTGCCAATACTTGGTTTCAGCTTCCTAAAAGAAGACTATATACATTGACGTCTCCTTCACATACAGAAAACCACATTGTCAGAAACCAGATAGACTTTATACTCGTAAATAGCAGATATAAAAACTCTATAACCTCAGTTAAAACTTATCCTGGAGCAGATGTTAACTCAGACCACAATCCGCTAGTGGCTGAGGTGAAAATAAAATTAAAAAGAATTGAACTCAGAAAACAACAACCAAAAATTAACGTAAGAATGCTACAAAACGAAGAAATAAAAAACGAAATAAAAAATAATGTGAATGTTAATATGCAAAAAACACTAACTGACAACAAACAAATTATGGATGTAAATAAAAAGTGGTGTAATATAAAAAACACATTACTGAAACCAGCTCAAGAAAGTTTAATAGAACATAAATCACAGGCTAAAAAACACTGGATGACAGAAGAAATACTATTACTGATGGAAGAAAGAAGGAAATATAAAGGAAAAGATCTACAGAAGTATAAAGAAATACAACGAATAATTAAGGAAAAAATCAAAACAGCTAAGGAAATCTATTTGATGAAGCAATGTAAAGAGATAGAAGAACTAGAAACAAAATATGATATGAGAAATATGCACAAAAAAATTAGAGAAGTGACTGGAATGGGTCGAAATAGACAGCAAGGACACATAAAAGACAAAAAAGGAGTACTACTAGTAGATTTACCAAAGAAGTAAGGCGATGGGAGGAGTACGTTAGAGAACTTTTCCAAGATGAAAGAGGTGAAATGCAGAAAATACAAGAATTAAATCCTTTAGAGATACAGAAGATCACGATAGATGAAATCAAATATGCTATCAAAAAACTCTAAAGACAATAAGGCAGTTGGATTAGATGAAATACCAGTAGAACTCTTAAAACTAGTGGAAGAGGACAACTTGGAAGTATTGGCAGATTTATTCAACACGGTGTACGATACGGGAATAATACCACAGGAGTGGCTAAAGTCAGCATTTATAACCATCCCTAAAAAACAAGCAGCAAAAGAGTGCTCTGATTATCGAACACTGAGCCTCATGAGTCATACTTTAAAAGTTCTGCTAAAAATAATACATAAGAGAATATACGAAAGGCTAGAGGAGGATATTAGCGAGACGCAGTTCGGGTTCCGAAATGGAATGGGTACTCGAGAAGGACTATTTGCCATCAACATATTAATTCAACGATGTCGGGATGTGAATGTTGATCTACACTTGTGCTTCGTTGACTACGAAAAAGCTTTCGATAAAGTAAGACATGAAAAACTAATATCAATACTTATGAACAAGCGCATTGACAGTAAAATCATAAATATAGTGCAAACATTATATTGGAACCAAAGTGCCATAGTTCAAATTGATGGGCAACACTCAGAAGAAATGAGGATCTGTAGAGGAGTTAGACAGGGATGTGTGTTATCACCACTTTTGTTTAACTTATATTCTGAAGAAATTTTCCAAAACACGCTCAATAATATCGAAGCGGGAGTCACCGTTAACGGAAAATTAATTAATAATTTAAGATATGCAGACGACACTGTGATCATAGCAACGAGTATAGAGGATCTACAACATCTTATCGAAAGCTTGAGTATAAATAGTGCTGAGATGGGAATTACTATAAACGCCAAAAAAAAAACGAAGTACATGCTGATTACAAAAAGGCCACAAAATATACATCACCTATTGACAATAAATGGTAACGTGATAGAACAAGTAGAAAAATATCAGTATTTGGGAACTTTGATCAATGAAACCAATGATCATACTGTAGAAATAAACAGACGAATAGAGATTGCCAGATCAGCATTTATACGAATGAAGCCACTCCTAACGTGCAAAAATCTAAATTTGGAGATCAGACTACGTACCATTCGCTGTTATATATTTTCAATATTATTATATGGAGCTGAGACTTGGACATTAAAAAAATGTAATTTAAAAAGAATCGAGGCCTTCGAACTCTGGTTATACCGCAGAGTATTGAAAATATCATGGACTGATAGAATTACAAATAAAGAAGTACTGGAGAGGGTTGGTAAAGAAACAGAACTAATCACCACTATACAAACCAGAAAACTGGAATACCTAGGCCACGTGATGAGGGGACCAAAATATGAAATTTTGAGACTGATAATACAGGGAAAGATTCAAGGAAGAAGATCTGTTGGCCGAAGGCAGAACTCATGGTTAAAGAATCTACGTGATTGGTACCAATGCAGATCGATTGATTTGTTTAGAGCAGCAAGTTCTAAAATAAAAATAGCCATTATGATTGCCAACCTCCGTAGGGAGACGGCACTCTAAGAAGAAGCTAGTGAAGAATTAGAAAAAACTGTCATGAAGGCTGACAACGAAAGAATAACTATCAATCATCAAATAATTTATGCTGGACGCTTAATTACACCAAATGAAAGATTACTGATCTCTAATGTTTGTCCTAGTATTTATCACACTTTCATAGAATATGAACTTAAAAAATTAGGCCTCAATTTATTACCTCCAATTAATTTTTTACGAAGAGGTACAACAAACCCAGTATATAGATATATATTGAGCTTTCCAAGACATACATTTATCTTTCCTTTGAAAGCTACATTAATTTCTCCCTCAATTGTCAGAAACCACGATCAAACATCTAATCGTATTTTCTTATCTTTAGAAAACAGATCTGTTACTATTGTAAAAAATCTGACCATTTTGTAGCAAATTGGTCATTCTGTACAAATCCAAATCAGAACTTTACAACAACAGTGCCAACTACTACTATAAATATAGTAATTAATACTCTTCCACCCTTAATCACCCTTAACATTATTCCCAAGTTCTCAAACTACATACACAGATAAAAATATAACAACTACCCAGTTATCAACAATACCTAATATTTCACAACCTCATATATCAATCCCAAACTATTCCTCAACACTTGCATACCCTATCAATAACATATCAATAAATACTGTAATTTAAAAACTAAAATTGCGTAGCCAAGAAAAAGTAGTCATAACCCAAAGTGCTTTAACAAAGGTGAACGAATTATTAGCGTAACAGCTGTTTTGAAAACTAAATATTATGAGACGAATTGGGATATTGTATTACAGGAAAATATGATATGACAGGAAAGACTAATGACTCTATAGCTAATTGCCACATAAATATCAATGTAACGCAAATCGTATGATTTTGTATATAAGACAAATAATATTATATTCTAAATTATACCTATAGAGATACAAATAGTAAAACAAACATAAACAACTATTATACAATATAGTAAATATTTATTTAGATAAACGTAAAGGTTAAAACATGTTTTTTAATTCGCGGTAAAAGATTTATTAAAGTTTAGCACATAAGATAAATTCGTAACAAAATTCATATACCAGTAAATGGTACTCGTTACAGCAGCGAAGTAATTTTAGCAACAGATATGTAGGCTGACCCTTGACATATAGCAACCACAAAAGAATCGGCGATAGCGCAAAGGGCAGCTACCCCTTAACCAAGACACGACTCTCTTGTTTGGCAGATAGCACTTGTCTCTTCGACGACTAGGCAGCCTTCACCCCTACTGGATAGAACGACTGTCTTTGATGACTAAGCAGTCTTCATCCTTACTGGATGGAATGATTGTCTTTGATGACTGAGCAGCCTCCACTCTTATTGGATGGAATGACTCTCTGTTAATGGCAGTGGCGGCTTTTCTTTATGTGCTGCTGAGCTGCAGAACTACCAAACAACCATAGCAAATCTTAATTATTAAAGAATAATTAATATAGTTTTATTTCAAATCTGCCATATTATCATATTAAACATAAACTGTTAATAATAATTCACCAACAACGATGATTAATATTATTTTTTTTACGTATTTACTCCTCTAGTGAAACCGTATAATTTTTTTACGTATTTGGTGCTCCAGTGAAGCAATCTTTTTACGTATTTGCTGCTCCAGTGAAGCCGCGTCGATAACAACCGAAACACTGGCAGCGGTTAAATGCATTTATTAGGCAAACGGCGATCTTAGCCGATGTGCTTCGGCAATCGGCTGATTAACGGCCTCGGAAATGTGTTTGCGAGCTGCAATTCACGACAGTTATTCGTGACCGTTGCATCTGTGCCAGAGAACTACGAACGCAGAGAAGCGACACTCCTTTCATCTTGCGTGGGCAAGCCGCCAACGAGTGAAAATGACAGGAAAGCACCTTATTTTTTAATAGTCAGTGGGCATATTACACAATATAAATTCTTAAATAAAATTTAGCATTTATGTTGACTTTCAATAAATATGAAATATTGCACATGAAATATATTTGTATTTATAAATAATACTTCATTACTTACAACTATAAGAGTATTAGTATATTCGAAGTGTATTGTAAATAATGAAGTATTTAACTTTTGTCAATATCTCATCTTAATAAATTTACAGTTTTCTCCTGATTAAGTCACAAAATTGTCACTAAATATTGAGATATACAATAAATAAAGTTTTAATATTTTTTATTTGTAATTCCCATTTAAATATTTATTCCCTAAATATGTTGTGTACTCCGATCCATATATTTGATCTTTGTTATTTATATGTAACGAATTAAACATTGACAGACAACTTTTGTATATAGCAAAAAGTAGATGAGCATTTAGTTTTTTCATAATTTAATGTAAGTTTGTTTGGTGAAAAAGACAGCAAATATTTGAAGTTATGTTAATGTAAGTTTGTTTATTTGCAATCATGTTTTTATTTTGAAGTCTTGTTCTGTTATAATTTTAAGATTTTCCCAATTTTCGATCTAATTATGTCTCCAACAATTTTTAGTTTGAGCATTTTAGGAATTTCTTTGTTTCGTTTAAATCAAATATTCTCGTGTATAAAACCCTCTATATATTTTTATTTCCTAAAAATACTATATTCGTATTGTTGTCTGCGAGCGCTTTCACACCAGTAGGCCAACATCTGTGTTGATTTTTTGACCTGAGCCTTCGGAGACAATAAATTTAATGTGTGTTCGTAATTCTCTGGTTTTTATTAATAATTAATAAATAATAAATAATTGACTGTATAAAATTCTGTGGGGCTTTTGAGCTCGCCTTACGAGGACACGATGAATCTGAAACATCAGATAACCCTGGAATTTTTCGTGGTTTAGTGAATTTTTCTGCTGAACTTGATAAAACACTTAGTGAACACCTTACAAATGCGACAATTTTCAAAGGTACCTCAAAAACAATACAAAATGATATTTTGGATTGCATGCTAGAAGTATACGCTGAGGAGATTTTAAACGAAATCAATGAAGCCCCATTTTTAGCAGTGATAGCTGATGAGACAACGGATGTTTCTATGAAATTTCAAATGGTCATTGTTTTTCGTTATGTAAAAAACGGTGCTCCAGTTGAAAGGTTTTGGACTTTTTTGCTTCCAGAAAAACATGATGCTGAAACCTTAGCTAACACAATTTTGAATGTTTTAGACCCAATATTAAAGAATAACAAAAATAAGCTCATTGCACAAAGTTATGACGGAGCAGCTGTTATGAGTGGGATACATGGCGGAGTGCAAACAATAATTAAGAGAAAATATGAAACTGCTCATTTTGTGCACTGTTACGCCCATCAATTGAATCTAAAAGGTGCAGTGCCTTTACTAAAATTTATAATTTCTAATAATTTAGAGGACACATTAACAGAAACCAAAAAGTTGATACAAATTCTGGTGACTACGCCAATGACCACAGCAGAAGCTGAACGTAGTTTTTCAACTTTAAAACGGATCAAAACATTTTTAAGAAATTCAATGTGCGAAGACAGATTAACAGCCCTTTCCACACTCTCGATAGAAAAAAAGTTCATCGCTTCAATACCGAACTTTAACGATAAAGTAATCGAAAAGTTTGCGACAAAAAAGGACCGGCGTATTAATTTCCAATTTAGAAAAATGCAATAAATGTAAGTTAATCAGATTTTTATAGCATGTCGTTATTAGTTACTATTAATTAGTATTAAAGCTAATTTTATTGTTTTTGTTTTCGTATGTTATTCTATTTCTATTATTTTATATTGACCGTGGTTCATGCAGCACACCCTATAGCAGATGTCACGAGCCGCCACTGGTTAATGGGCTAATTATACGGGGAGAATTAAAACATGAAACATGGACGACGAAAAAACAAAATAAGAGCCGATTGAGCATTGCAGAAGGAAGAATTATTAGAGAAATATATAAACCTGTTATCGATAATATTACAAATCAATACAGATTGCGAAACAACCGCGAACTAATTGATTATTATGACCAACTAGATAAAGTAAAAACATAAATAACATCTTATACGTAATACCTTGTAAAAATAATATTGTACATTTTTAAGAACGAACTCCTATTTGAACATTGAAGCGTCAAATAAAATATGTAGTACATAATAAATATTGTGGCATATTTCTTTCATTCTATCCAAAAAATAAAAAAAAAATAAAGTCAGACATATTGAGATGGATTACTGAATACTATTATAGCATACAAGTAGTTTGAGCTACCGGATATTTAAATACATTAAAACTTGGTGTGAACATTTTGGTTAAAAGAATAAATTTGATTTTTATATTACACATGTAGTTGACGTTTCTTTCTCCAAATTCTTTTTTAGAGTTCTTTTCTAGACACGTACTAAACAAATTTTGTTTATATTGCAGTTTCTTCTTTTTGTAGATTTAATAGTGATATGAGGATATCAGTTAGCTACATATACATAAAATACAAATAGACTGACTGTTGCAATACAGGTCCGTTTCCCCAGTGCGACAGAGAAAACTGGCGAAAAGCAGTCCCTGCATCTCTTTCTAATTTGCCAGGTTTATCGAACGCGTGACCTAAATGACCAATGAGAAGGTCACGTGGTCGATAAACCCGTCCCATTAGAAAAAGATACAGATATTGCTTTTCGTCAGTTTTCTCTGTCGCATTGCGGAAACGTGAATGTATGGCAGTATTCAGTCTATTTGTACTATATGTCTATGGTTTGCTACATGCATTTTCGCTTTTATCTTTTATGTGACAAAGTTATCAGCAATATCTAAATAGCTCCAATCCTTCAAAAGTATATGGTTTTATTGTTACATTAATGCTCCATTCTATATCATACCTTTTGTCTGTTAATGAACTTTTACTGGATGGAATTTCTTGTTATTGACTATAACACCGTTTTTTTTATGCTAAAAGCATTATTTAATATATTATAATGTGTAATTTCTCTGGCTGCTGACGAACAGAAGTTTTTATTAACTTTTCTTTAATATAATTATGTATGCAGATTTGTATTTTGATCTTCTCACGGTGCTAAAGAGCAAATGTAATAGCTTATTGTATTTTTCCATAAGATTTCTAGTTTTTCACTGTGTCGTGGCTCCTCTTATTTCTTTTCCTACGATTTACATTAATTCATTTAATTATTATTTCTGAAATTTCAAGTTTATACACAGTTTCTTTTGTTCCGCTTATTTATCTAAGATATGTTATTCATTCTTATCTATCTATCTATCTATATAAGGATTTTTACAGCTGTCGCCGCCTTCCTTCTTTCAGCCAACGTCTCCAGTCCTGTCTGTTCTGCCATTCTCCATCTCTAAGGTCTCGTTTTTCCATGGCCTCGTCCACTTCATCCCTCCATGATCTTCGGGGTCTACCGAAGATCATGGAGGGATGAAGTCTTCGGGGTCTTTTTCTCCTTCCTATTGGGCTCCAATCCAAAATCCTTGCTATCCACCTTGTATGATCTGTTCATTCTTATCTATAGATGTGCTTATTCCCTATCAATTATCTATCAATATTTGAAGTCTTTTTTTATTTGTTTTAGTCATTGTAATGATTCGCATCCGTACATAAAAATAGGTCTAAAGCTTGTATTATGCTCTAAACTCCTTCAGTGGTAGTATTACCAACTGCGATTATTGTTCTAAGATATTTAATGTCTTCCATACTTTAGAAATTGAAATTGTTGACTTTAACGTTGTATCTAGATTTACTGACGGTCTCTTATGTTTATGCGCTGGTATTTGGTTTTCACTTCGTTGATTTTACTTGAAACTTTTTTCGTGCTCTCTGGACTTTGTTCAGTATGTCGTTTACATATTTATAGATGTAATCATCAGCATAACTAGGAGCTGCTTTATACCTTGGGCCGTTAATGGATTACATCGTAAATCGGCGCTGTTTCTATTTTAATAAATTGTTCTTTAATTTTTTGACTATTTAAATCGAGAATCTGTATTTTATTCGACTGTTTATTAAGGCAGAGTTTCTTGGGGCCAATTTCTCTCTCAAGGTTTTTGTTTCCCGTATCAATATTACAACAATTTTGCTGGATGCCGACATAGGAAACCCGTTGGTATGTACATACTCTTTCGATATCTTTTTGTCTCGTTATAAAGTGAATATTAGTTTATTAGGAAATATGATATTGTCTAATAATAGTTAAGTTGTTTTGCTTTGCTTTCTCAGACTGCTACCGTCGTGCCTTCTGGTATTTGATATTTCAACCGTCAAGCAACAATTCCTATATGCATTAACTTAATGCTGATATCCTGCTTCCCCAATCCAGTTAGCAGTCCCGAAACCAATAAAATTGCTACATTCAAGTTTTCTATTAAGCTGCCCAGAACTATAGGTACGCCTTATTATCTTACTGATGTTAGTGCTGCCCCTTATAAGTGAATAAAATATGAAAGGAAGGTTTTGGTAATTTAATAAGATCCTTGTGTTACAATATAATGTCTCCGAGAAAGTAAAGTAATATCAAAACGCTATTCGGATTTAATCCATAGCTAAAATATTAGAATGCTATAAAATAATGCTATATATTAGCATTAATAAGTTTATAATGGATACTAAAGTTTGAAAATAATTAGAGCAAGTAATTTAAATTATCAAAGTGCTTATTAAACATAAAAATAAAATAAAATTATATTAACAATTTATATTATAATATATTTAAAAACAGTAGCCAAATATTCTTGGAATTCCTCGACGACTAACCTGGTGGATATTTAAATAAATTTTAAGTTCTAAAATGTACCTGCTCTAAAATTTGAAAATCTACGACTAATACAACTACTGGCAACATCGCAGGAGCTTAGTTGTGTACGCTAAAAGCTGTATACGGATCCCAAAAATGTTTTATTCAGTTACGGAGTCCACTTGATCCGACGTGTTGGTCGGAGTCTACATAAAGCGCTACTCAGATAATAATATACACGGCGTATATTCTCCTGGAGTTAGTATAATACCGTTTTAGTACGGAGCCCACATTAACCGCTAGAAGTATATATATATATATATATATATATATATATATGTATATATATATATATATATATATATATATACATATATATATATATATATATATATATATACATATATATATATATATATATATATATATATATATATATATATATATATATATATATATATATATATATATAACACTTTTATTATTTTTATAAAATTAATAGTTTTCCAATCATACTATCTAATACCTCAAATATCCAAAATGTATTACTACTAAAAGCTGTTATAATATATCGGTAAAATAAAAAACTTCCGCCCCTATTTTGAAGAATCGCTGATTCACCGAAAGATTTTCGAGAAAAACAAGTGTTTCCCAAATTTCAACGAAAATTGACAAGAGCCTTTCAATTCGATGTTCGTTCAAGATAAAATTTAATAAAGATGACTCGTTACAGTTTTCTATTTGATATAAAATGTCTTTTATGAACACCGATATGTATAGCCTTTTAGTATTCCCAATAAGATTGGGATATAAGGAAATTGTTAGCTTCGGAAAATATTAACTGATATTTTTTATATATAACGAATTTTGATCCGTTATAAAATATATGCTTAAATTATACTAAAAGATTTTAGTATTATTTAAAAAAAACTTTAATATTTTGAAGAAATCATTATTCTAGAAATATTATTGCTCTCTAGAATATAATTGTTTAGATATTTTGATGGTCGAGGAAGCTATAACAACTAAAAAACTTGAGTAAATCAAACTTAACAATGTGCTAATCTATAGGTGATATAATATTTAAAAATTCTCAAAATCTGACATAAACAGACATAAGTGCATTCATCCCTCTTAATTTGAAGAACCGGTTCTATTAATTTTTATATTTGTCTAAAAACAAAATCTGAATTTATATATATATATATATATATATATATATATATATATATATATATATATATATATATATATATATATATCCGGTTTTTTAGGCGTTACGCCCGTCCGGTAGGGATCTATGGAGGAGTATCACCAAGCCGCAAGCCCTTATCTCTTGCCGTACTGCTCCACCATAGGCCGATCAGATCCCAGCATATCCTAGTCTAAGCCGCAGATTCATCTAGAATTTTAAACTGCTGCGTTAGACTTTTTGTTTTCCGTACACCGAGCTGGGGCTCGACCCACATCCACTGAACCATTCGACAGTGAAGCGAATGAGAGGCAGCCGCACAGCCCGCTGAGCTATCTGACCGACTGAATTTATATAATTTGTATAATGAATAAAATAATTTACATAAATTGTTAGTAATTATATGGGTATCAATTAAAATTGCAGTAATAGTATACATTCGTTAATAAGAATTACAGTTATAGCAAATATCTCTCTTAACGAAACATTTTCTAATTGCTATTCAGGTCCTGGTAATCTCTACAAGAAGTTGTCTAGAACGTATTGTTAAAGACTCTCATTTGAAAAACACATCGATATTGTGGATTTTAAGCGCAATTAAGATGGGCAGGACATCTAGCAAGATCACAGCAGAACAACCCTCCTAGAAGAATCCTTATGTCACAACCCGTGGGAAGCAGAAAAAGGGGTAGGCCAAAACTCAGATGGAAGGATGGTGTAGATGAGGATGGTAGAAAGACTGGCAACGGTTGGCAATGGATAGGACTGCCTGGCGTAATAGACTTGGGAAGGTCGAGGCTCTTTCATAGGGCTGTAACACAATCTAAGTAATAATCTCAAAATCTTCAAGCTATATTAAGACCGTTATATGCATATAGACTTATTGCCACATAACTGGTTAGAACTAATAACAAAAATCTGTATTGTAAACAAGACGTTTGTCTCGGCTCTTGATATTTTTGTATTAAACTGTGAAAATTAAACGTTATAAATTACAGTTAAAGTTTACCAACATTATATAAGACTGTAAGTTTAAATATTTCTTATTAGTTAAACTTAAAAACGCATTCTAAACTGAATTTATTAGTTTTTTGGATGGTTTATCGATCGCAAATAATTATAATTTTATCAATAATAAACAACAACCAGTGTTGTTTTTTGCTGGGGCAGAGAGGTACTATATTTTTGCTACTGTGAAGAATAACAAATTGGTATGTAGTCGGATGTAACTATACAGAACGTCTCTTCAAAGAGCAAATCGTATTCCTTGACAGCATCACAACAGAAATTTCTTACTAAAGATCAAGCAATTATGTCTAGTGCTATAAATATCGCCCCTCTTCAGGATTATTTAATCCCGCTAGGCACTTTAATTAATCCAAAAAATATTTTATTCTTTCTTGGTTATCTAATAATAGAATATGTATATATCTAAATAGTAAATCCAGAGTAGATGAATTTATGGAGAAATATGGTTCTATTAAAGTGCAAGAAGAAATCGTACGAGCTAGAAGACTTATAACGCCTGCTGAAAAGCTAGTGTTATCTAACGTCAGTCCAATAATTCCCCATGGTGTACTTATCCGATATTTAAAAGAAATGGGCTTAAACCTCGTTTCCCCTATAACGTTTTTAAAAACTGTAAAAGACAGATATTTGTCAGTCCACATAATATCACTATTCCAGATTCGATTGAAATAAATTATGAAAACACCTTACAGAATTTCATATCTCAAACAATCTGCTTGTTATACTTGTAAACAATTAAGCCATATTTCAAACAATTGTCCAAACATCAACAGTATTCCATCTACCACTCAGGCCCAAAATTCAACTATACGAAATCCTACTTCTATGCCGAATTCGCAGTCTTCTATCGATGTTGATAGACAATAACATCAAACCTTAATAAGACTGGTTTTGATATATGGAGCTGAAACGTGGATCTTATCTCAAAATGATAAAAGTCTTCTTGGTATTTTTGAGAGAAAAATTCTTAGAAAGATTCTTGAGGCCGTAAATGAAAATGAGCTATGGCGTCAAAGATACAACTTTGAACTATATCAGTTATACACCAATCCAGATATTGTGAAATTCCTGATGTCAGATCACCAATACACGAAGAGGTTAACATTTTCAAAACCAGAGGGCACCAGAAGCAGATGCTGACCACGAATAAGATGGATTGATGATGTGAAAGAAGACCTACAGATTCTTAGGGTTAGAAGATGGAGGGTAGTTGCCAGGAATCGACAGGAGTGGCGACTTCTTTATAAGCAGGCCAACTTATGCCACTTATGATGACTTGAGAATGGGGACGACTAAATACGCTTAAAATCTATTAGGCTGTTATAGGCTATTAGGCCTCAATAATTATCTGATTAAAAATATTTAAAAGTAATTTTTTTGCAAATTTTGTATCAAAGCATATCTGACTGCATCATATGCTGGTGAGGTACTAACGCGATTATCAAGGGCAAACTCTAATTTAGCTCTTGAAAAAGGTATTAAGGGAAAATAATTCTGATCAGATAAGATTCAGATGTCAGTACATCTACCTGGTTATTTAAGTAAGATGGAGCCTTTTTTTTTAAGTAATCTACCCATGAGTTACTTAGAGGCAATGAAAAGTTAACTTTTTTCCTGTTTCTTGCCTAGTTTCTAATGAGACTAGATAAAGTGTGTTTATTTAATTTTAAACACCATTTAACTCAACTTTGTTTAGCCTTTAATTTCAGGAATCTTTTGACACAAGCATTCACTTATTGGCATTACAAAAATTTTCAGGAAAAGGATTGTTTCTTGTAGTTTACTTTCTTTCTTTCCGCAACGAATTGATCACATTTCACGGAGGAGAGTCTGTTTGGATTTAAATGATTTATATTGGTAAATAAATTGTTTAGAAGCTTCATTAATACGATGAATAAGGAACTTATATTTTTCTTCGGTATTTAAGGACGTGTGAGTGTTTTTGTTAGTTGTTAGTATTCCACTGGCTACTGGAATAAATGATATTAACATTAGTTCTTAAAATACCGATTACAACGTTTATATCGGAGTGATTTGATCCTAAAGGATCAGGATGTACTGACCACCAAGTTTTATTAACGGGAGAAGGTAAATAAAATGTGACATCTATTAAGGAAACTGTGTTTAATCAATGGTTACGTTTGTCAAGTTGGTTGTCCATTATTCATTACCACATAATCTAGATTCTGAATTGTCTCCACAATTTGATGGCCTATTATATTATTTTTAGGCGAGCCTACGGAGAATTATGTTCATTCATATCTAGTTCAATGATAGACAAGGATGTTGAGAAAATAACTTAACCCAATCTTTAGTTTTAGTTTTATTTTTCGGACATCTATATACAGAGAGTAAACTTAAATAACTTTTGTTATAGTTGAATTTAATACTACAAGTAACCAATTTTTTAATATATATTTTTTTATTTTTATGTTTTCACAAGGAATACTAATTTTGAATAAAATATCAACTCCAGAATAGCCGTGATCTCGACCTTCGTGTATTACATTATAACCTCTATAACCATGTACAATAGGGTGTCCCGTCTTTGCATAAAAAAATTTCTTTTTGAGCTACACTATCGCAAGACGTATCCAAATTTGCGTAATTTTCCAGAGATTATAAAAAAAGTAAAATAAATACGATAGCACGTCACCTTCAGGGCTCTACTAGACTTTAAAGTTTTGTAAATTTTACGTTTGTACAGACCTAAATCATATACTTCAAATAATACACAAATTAAATTTAAAAGATATTTTATTATTAAAATTAATGAAAAAGGTTCAAAACAACTTAACAAACAAAATAGATCCTATATTTGATGACAAAAACTTAAAATTTGAACTTATTTTTGTGTCCAAAATTTGGCATTTCTGCCCGAGACTGCAACCTGGTTCTGATAAAGCTATCTCTAGAAGTAGCATCAGTTACGTTCTGCGAGGCTTCTGTAATCAGTTTAACACATCTTTCCACAGATTGTGTGTGGCAGGGAAAGTCAAAAATATCCAAGCTTTTATCTTTTACCATGATGTGAAGGTCCTCAGTAGAAATATGCCGAAGAACCGGCGGTGTTGTAACCTGACATTCGTGCCACATAATAATATCGGTGTAATCTTTAGCAGAGAAGTTAATTTTTGGTGTTTTAAATATTCTGCGTTTATCGTTACTTTCAGTGTCTCTAGCTTTTTTTATTCTTCGCCATGCCAGCTCCCTAATGTGATCTCTATCATCAAACAACATACTCACAAGTAAGTTTTCTGGGTGGGCAAAAAAGGCATTTCTTTCGATAACGGTATCCACAACAGATCTTAGATTTTCGGGTAGAAATCGAGAGTACATAATTAGTTGAAAAATATGCTTTGCTCCATCCTTAAAAGACGATTTTTGCTTAATACTGAACCACATCGGAGCATATACTTTAACAACATAGTTTACAAGCAATTGTAAATTTTCTGATGGATTAAGCGTACTTACATAAAGTCTGAGTAGACGATTAGCAGTAGTAAGCCATCTGGAGTGCGCCATTTTTCCAGGTTGACGGTTTGCCAATTCAGGAGTACAGAAACCGGTTAATACTGCTTGACATATTTCATATAGATATTTTTGATCTGTACTTAATTCATTGACTACATTTTTTGGCAAGTCAGGCAAATTACCATTCATACCAGAAAAAGTCACGGTGGGGCTGTTTTCATAAGCAACTAACTGTTTTCCAATAGGTCCGGAGTATTCTCTAGGACCCGAAGTAGAACCATCTATGGTCAGGAACAAGTGACGAAACGGTAACTCATTGGCATGAAGCAAACAAACGCACCATTGTAACGGTCTCTCCAAATACTCCTCTAAATATTGAATCACGCCACCCTTCCAGCCAGTATTAGTTGCAGTTCCATCACATCCAACGCAAATTACAGCATCTAAATTCAAACTTTGACCCTCAAAAAAAGTTGTGATCGAAGTAAAAATTCCATTTGCAGTGCCACGACTAGGCGTTGTATGTCCCAAAAAAATTGATCCGGGTTCTGATAACAATGAGATGTGTTCTTCCAAAATCTCTTTGCGATGGTAACGATTCCCTATTTTCTCATTTATCAGGGTCTTGTCCTTTCGTCCATCAAAGTAAATGCTATTTACAACAATACCTGCAACATCTTTTGAAGCATCTCTTCGGGCTTTACATACAGCTCTGTGGATTTTGTTTTTATCAATAACCAGTGTCAGATCTTCGGTAGAAACCAAACCCACATCAACCAAAACGGCAGAAGCAACAGCAGCAACAGATCGCATCGATAAACCGTATCTATCACTGACTTTAGCAACTGTTGGCAACGGCAACGTATTTCTATTAAACGTGGAAGTCAACGGTGTCTCTGTTGAGAAAGAGTGAGGCACTGCTTCTTCATCACAATTTTCTGATATAGAATCGGTCGTTTGAGTAACACACAACTTTTTTGTTGCCCTCATTGATTCTTCCATTTTTCTCTGCTGTCGTTTTATGAACCTGGCAGTTTCTTTCTTATCAACACCGCCTATAACCATTTTCCTGTCACTTCTTTGATCCAACAGAAAGTCTCTATCATTGATGGGAACTTTTTTATGTTTTAAACAGGAACAAGATTGAATAGAAATACATTTACAAGCAGCAACGTCGAAAAGATTTTCAGCTGACTCTACAAAATACTTCACTTTGTTTTCAAAACTGTTATTTCGTTTGATTTTGGGGTGTCGTTTCAAACTGAGGTACTTTTCGAAATAATATTTTAGTAACTGAATAATCCGTTCCTTAGTTACGATTGGAATCGAAGCTTTTGTCCAAATATTAATAACTTCTTCAGAAACAATGGCATATATTTCTGAATTGGATGGATCCTTTCCATTATACTTTAATTTTAGATCGTTCTTCACAAATAAAATATATTTCATAACATCTCTTATAGTTGGTAGCTGTCGATCGTCAAGTTCTTTGTAAGGTCCCATAATAGAACAAGTAGTCTCACTACGCCTAGAACTCATGATTTAAAACTCACAAAATCAGCTTTTGACACTAGAACAAACGCAACTGTAATGATGTTGAACGTCGAACGACGTGTCGACCACACCCCGAGCCACCTTCTCCTTCTACTTGTCTTTCTCCTACCATCAAAGCAGATCTGACGTAATCAAAGTTCACAGAATTCTCTAACTAAACTTTAACGTAACGTATAATACGACGCAGTATTATACATTATATACAATAGTACAGTACAATCTCAATTTATTTTAGTTCAGGAGCCGAAAAAATATTATCACAAAAATGACAATTTTTCCAAATTTTGAATATCTGTAGAACCCTTAAGATATATTTTTATTTTATTTTTAAAAATACTGTGATAATCTATTGGCAATTACATAAATTTTAAGAGGTCTTGCATTAAATAATGTTTTATATTTAGTTCAGGATGCGAAATTAAGTATAGTGAAATATTACCATAAAAATGACAATTTTTCAAAACTTTAAAGTTTGGTAGAACCCTAAAGATATATTGTTATAATTTTTTTAAAATTATTGTGATAATTTACGAGCAATTACCCCAATTTCAAGAGGTCTTGTATTAAACAAAAACATAAAGCGATTTTTCGGGACACCCTAATGTACAACATACCGTTTAAGTCATGTTTCACTTATTAAAGGTATAACAATATCTTCGTTCATTAAAAAGTTGAGACGGCTGGTCATGTTAACAACAGTTGATCGAGCATTCCATTATATTATTTTGAGTTTAGCTTTGAACGTAATTAGATTAGTTATTTTTTAAAAATATTGTACTACTACTACTAAGGATTTCCACAGTTTTCACTGTCTTCCTTAACTCAACCGTTTTCTCCAATTTTCCCTGTCATTCCAGTATCCATCTCGCAGGGTTCTTTTTTCCATAGCCTTGTCGATTTCGTCTCTGAATGACCTTCGGGGTCTTCCTCTCTTTCTTCTTCCGATCGGGCTCCATTCTGTAATTTTGTTTATCCAGCGTCCTCTGTCCGCTCTTCTGACGTGGCCGTACCAGGATAGTCTCTTCTCCTCTATATAGTCAATTATGTCTGATTGCACTCCCATTCTCCGCTTAATCTCTGCGTTTTCAATTCTGTCTCTTTTTGTAAGTCTACAGCTTCTCCTCAGGAACTCCATTTCTACTGCTCTTATTCTACCTCTATTTCTCTTGTTTATTGTCTAGTTTTCGGACCCATATGTCAGGATACTTCTTGTCAGAGTATTATATATTCTCTTTTTTGTCTTTATCGTATCTTATCCGACAGCCTTGAATTTAATTGTCTTATACAGTTTCTTGTTTGTCTTAGTCTATTGTTTATATCTTCTTCTGTTGTTCCCTGGTTCGATATTATGGTTCCTAAATACTTGAATTTATCTGTTCCATTTACTTGTCTTCCCTCGTCTATCTCTAGGTTTCTCATATCCTTGTTTTCTGTTGTTAGGTATTCGGTTTTCTCTAAGTTTATTTCCATTCCGTTGTTTTTATAATCTTCTTCTAGTTTTCTGAGCATAAAGCTGAGATCTTCATCTTGTGCGATGACTACTTGATCGTCGGCAAAACTTAAGTTGTACAGGTATTCGTCTCTTACTGGTATGCCCATTCCTTCGCACTTTCTCCTCCATGGTTTGAGTGTCTTTTCCAAGAATATTTTAAACAGAGTAGGGTACGGAGCACAGCCTTGTAGAAGTCCTTTTGTCGTCTGAAATGGATTGTAGGCTATATTTTCTCATTTAATAGCTACTTTGTTTTCTTTGTACAGTGCTTTAACTGCTTTTATTAGTGTTTGTCAGATTTCGAGATCATTCATTGCTTCCCATAATTTGACTCTAGGTATTGAGTCGTATGCTTTCGTTAGATCAACAAACGCCAGATGGACCGGTCTACCAGTAGCTCTAACCAGTAGTAGGTCTAACAGTAGTCTTAATACAATGCTAGGCGAAATCTGACACTCATATAAATATAGATATAAACTAACAGTTTTGTTTAAATGGCATAGGCAAGTGCCATACAGCCAGTCACAACATAAAAATATTTTACCCAGAAAGAAGATAATGGGTTGCAAGCATAAATAAAAATGTTCGATGTTAAGCTTATCCTCTGATTTAAAGTCATAATCAAAATTTGTCAGGCTTCTAAAAGCCTCACAACGTGGAGGTAAGTTCTTAAGTCTCCAATATCGATTAGTTAAATCTTTTTCGTTCAGTTTTCTGATAGTTGAGTATAAAGTAGTGTTACGATTTTGTATATTAATAACAAACTTTTGACTGAGGTATTCTCTTTTATAGCCCAAGGGATTTTCTAGAGCTGCCACATGTAGAGCATTAATTGGAGTCGATTTCATGGTACCCAAACAAATACGCAATGCTGCGTTTTGAAATACATCTATTGTTTTCAGAATATGTTTACTTGCTGAACCGTTGTAATTGATTTGAGGAAATTTAGACCTTTCTTACATCTATCCAACATAAACTCAACGTGAAGTTTCCAAGTTAAGTTGCGATCAAGAATCATTCCAAAATTCTAATTGAACTGAAATTAAAATAATACCCATTCAATTTTATATGATTTAGTTTTGGGATATTGTGTCGAGTGAAAATACTGATACTTGATTTACTTGATGCAATTTCAAACCCATTTTGTTTGAACCAATTTTTGGATCTATCATGTATTTTTTCTAAAGTTTGAATGCAGTTATCATATTTTTTGGTAGAAGAATCAGAAGAAGTCATCAGCATACTGTATTATTTTAAAGCTGATATTTTTAATGGAGATGTTATGTAAATCTGTAGTATAGATATTAAACAATAGCGAGCTTAAAGCTGATCCCTGCGGTAGTCCTTGTTTATTATAAGTTTATTATTGTTTGTTCTCAGGTGTTTTTCTGCAGGAATAAAAGTTAAGAATAGTGTTTACCAATTGTGGTGGTATATGAAAATTTTTTATTAATTTTTCCATTAAAATATCGAGACAAATACTATCATATGCTCCTTCTATATCTTATACTATTGTCGGTAAATAAATATTACTTGAGAAGGAGTTCAGAATGTCCGGGACCAATGCGGCAAGTGCATTTATGGTACCACAGCCTTTTATGTACCCAAACTGCAAATCTGGAAGTAACTTTCTTTTATTTATCCACCATTCTAATCTATGTTTAATCATCCGTTCCAAAGTTTTTAGTACACAAGACATAAGTGAGATGAGGTCTATATGAGTGAACGGAATTAGGATCTTTCCCTTGTTTGAGTATGAGGATAATGATTACATCTTGAAATTGAGCTATTACTGAATTATTCATGATTATATCATTAAATATTTCCAATAGTAAAGTTTTGGCATTTTGGGAAGATATAGTAACATTGAGTATTTGATATTATCTAAACCTGGACTAGTACTATTTCGATTTTTTAAGGCAAATTCCAATTTTAAAGTATTAAAAGATTCTAACAAAAAATAATATTGCTTATTGAAAGATTATTCGAAAGTTTTGCAATTTTTTACAGAAGATGGAGCAATTTGATCAAAAAATTGTTCTTCTACGGAATCGCCTTTGGGAATGGAATCACACATTCCCATTAACTCGGCTCATATGGCACAAAGCCACCTTCTCTGTAGTTCATATGAGTAATTCCTGTCTGGCGCGTCCATGCCGTGGGGGTGGGCATCTCTTGCTTCAGTAGACCGGAGCTAGTAGATGGCTAAGTTCAGATAGGGATCCAGATCCGTGGGGTATAACACGGCCCCCTTGCCCAGGGATACGGGTGAAGACGACAACGATGATGAAGATGGAGAATATAGTATTCGGTACAGTGAATTCAACGGAAGTGGCAATCCTGTTTTTAGGGATAGTATAGAATCAACCTGGTGAAGGGCAGCAGCGACCACCAGTACTAGAATTAGGCGTAAAGGAAATGATTCTAAACTGGCTTCTTACTAGAATACCGCAGGTGAGACTAAAACAGTTAGAGGGCTACGGTACTACGATGCGGAAAGCTGTAGGAAATTGTAAGAAGCTGTAGGAAAGATGCGAAAAGCTGTAGATGTAGGAAACTACCGCATTATATAACTCAGGACATCCGTCCGTAGATTTTTTCTTGTCATGTTGGAAGAAACAAAACAAACGGCGCCTAGTCCCGGACAGGCCTTAAATGGCCTGCTCGGGACTAGGGGCACTAGGAGTGCGAAAGATCTCCCGATTTCAACTTGATAAGATAACCAAAATTGTTACGTGGAATATTAGAAGCTTATTTGCAGCAGGCAAACTACAAAATCTAATTCAGGAAATGAACAGAATTAACATCGATATTCTCGGCATAAGCGAATTGCGATGGGAAGGCACAGGCATGATCAATACTAATGGTAAAGCCCTTTACTACTTATGCAGTGATAGCACAGACCCTCACCACAGACATAGGGTGGGAGTTCTGATAAGCGAAAATTTGCGCGTCTCCGTGAAGAACTTTGTCCCGATCTCCGAAAGAGTCATACTTATTCAGTTGCATGGAAAAGTTAACATAGATATTATACAAGTCTATGCCCCTACAGCAGATAAGTCAAAAGAAGAACTAGAGCAATTTTATCAACAGCTAGACGAAGCCTTAAAGGTGACTAAGAATCACGAAATTAACATCGTATTAGGAGACTTTAACGCAAAAATTGGGGAAGGAGAAGTAGATCACGTAGTTGGAAAATATGGTCTTGGTCAGAGAAACGACAGAGGGGACAGATTGATACAGTACTGCCAAGACAAAGATCTAGTTATAACGAATACTTGGTATAAGTTACCACCCAGGAGGCTTTACACATGGAAGTCGCCTTTAGACGGACATCAGGGCATTATAAGGAACTACATAGATTATGTGACAATTAATATAAGGTACAGGAATGCTATTACTAAGGTGTCTGCATTACCTGCAGCAGACATAGGATCTGACCACAATCCCTTAGTAGCAAATATCCAACTGAGGTTCGCTACAGCTAAAAGAAAACACCAGAAGGCAACAGTAAATATTAGGAAACTCAAAAACAGTGAAACAAGTGAAGCGTACACAGAGGAAATAAATAATAGGTTCTCTAATATGACAACTAAGGATAATGTTGAAAAGTCATGGATCACCATAAAAGAACCATTTTGATGAGGTGAACAACACTTTTCTACTCGAGAGTAAAACAACTACCAAGAATGAGTGGATGACAGACGAAATATTAGATATATTCAACAGGAATATTAGAGATATTTAATTGGAACAACTCATGCAGTGTAAGATTAGGCAGGACCAAGTAGGGTACCGAAATATACACAGTCAAATTCGTAAAGAAATTATAGCGGCGAAGGAGATCTGAATGATTACACTTTGCATCGAGGCTGAAAACCTATATAAACTCGGCGATAGCTTAAATCTTCACAATAAAATTAAGAAAATTGCTGGTGTCTTCAAAAAAAAACAAGTCAGTGGTATACATAATGACCAAAATGAACTAATAACGGATTCTTGCGATATACTTAATACTGGGAAAATGTACACAGCCAATTTGTTCAATGATGACAGAACACAAAAACCACCACAACAGGGAGACCATTTGTATGGCCCAAGTATTTTGAAAGCTGAAATTGTACACGTTATCAAACTATTAAAATAACAAAACCCCAGGAACAGATGATATGTACGCAGAAACAATCAAGTTACCTAATGAAGAAAACCTAGATAATATTGTCAAGCTCTTTAACGACATCTACGATACGGGCCAGATTCCAAAAGATTGGCTTCGATCTACATCTATCGCCCTACCAAAAACACCACGTACGAACTTCTGCAAGGACCACCGACTAAAAAGCCTAATGAATCACTTTTTAAAACTTTTCCTGAGAATACTTCACACTAGATTGTTTAAGAAATGTAAAGAGGTCAGTAGATGGAGTGAGAGCGATCTTTAGTATGCAAACATTAAACATAATGGTTTAGATCAAAGAAAGGATGTTTTTGTCTGTTTTATCGATTACGAGAAAGCATTCGATAATGTAAAACACGAATTGATGATAAAATACCTACACGAGTTGGGATTGGATGCCAAGGATATAAGAATTATCGCCAATCTGTATTGGAACCAGACAGCAACAGTTCGTCTTCAAAATTTAAACGAAACAGGAGATTTCTCCATTAAAAAAGGAGTAAGGCAAGGTTCTATACTTTTTCCAATGCTGTTCAATTTATACTTAGAAAAAGCCTTCGCAGAAGCAGTGGCATACTCTAGTAAGGGTATTAAAGTTAACTGCATATTTATTAATAACATCAGGTATGCCGACGATACAGCCACAGTGGCAGAAAACATCGAAGATTTTCAATGCCTTTTAAATTATCTAACTCTTGCAAGTGAAGCTCGGGGTTTGAAAATAAATATCAATAAGACAAAAACAATGATAATAAGTAGAAATGATTACCCCAACGTAAAGATATATATGTCTCTGGAGAGAAATCGAACAGGTCAGGCAATTTAAATACTTGGGTTGTTTGCTGAACGAGGGTTGGGACCCCGAGAATGAAATAAAGAGCAGAGTTGAACAAGCCAGAAATGCTTTTTTGAGGCTTCGCAAGTTTCTGAATGATCGCAAATTGGACTCGGATTGGATTCGGATGAAGAAGATTGTTGATTTGCAGTTAAAGAAGGAAAATTTAGGTTAGTCAGAAGTGAGAATTTGTAAAGCCGACAAAAGAAGATTCACTAAAAGATTTTGCTTCAGTGTATGAAACTTTATAACTAAACATGTTTTTAATTTTCCCTTGGTTGTCGTAATAAGGGCATCTTTTATCTATAGATACATGTCCACTGGTTTTACAATGTATGCAGAATTTATCTTTTTGTTCACATTTGTGATTTTGATTTTATTCTGAATGTAGCGTTTACGCTACTGACTAGTCCAATTTAAACCCCTCAAGAAATTTTTATTACCCGCCTACGATCGATTTTAAATCGACATTTTTCCCCACGCGCTGTTATCGCTTTGAAAGGAAGATCGATTTTATGCGGAAGCGAAGTTTCAGTTTTGGTCAGAACTCGTAAACGCAGACACGCCAACCGGTGAGTCTTTTTCTCACGTTCAAAGTGACGGAATTGGGGCAAATAAAATCTAGGACAAGAATAAAAAAAATATATATAATTCATAAATAATAATAATAATAAGAAATTTTTCTAATAAAATCAATATTCATTTATGAGTTCCACATAAAAAGGAAGATTTTTTTTGGCGTGCTGCAGCTCCATGTAAGTAAATCATTTCATACGTATTATCTCTTTATCATACAATCAAATTTATCCTTGCAGTTTAGTATTTCTTTAGAGATTTATTTTTGAGTTCCGAAATAATTTAAATATAAAATTTCCTTGATTTACTTGCAAAGAACAGAAGGTCATTTTTTTTATATAGTCAAACTTAAATTCCGATCTATTTCATATCTTATCATTAAGTTTTTTGGTTCCCTTTTAACTAACTTTTTTTGGTGGAATATAAAAAGGTTCTACAAATGTGGGACAGCCTTCTGTATTCTGCGCATGTTTATTTCATGGCGCAAGCTTGCCATGCCTACGAAAGTAACTTCATAAATTTGACATGATGTTTACTTAACCTAATACCTAATGTTTTGATGTTTTGTTTTGGTGCAGTCAATCCATGCTGCTACACCTATTGAATTGTATTTATTAAATTAAATAATCATTTTAGATTCCGTCACGTGAAAATATTAATTTCACTTTACTTGAGGATATTCTCTTCAGAATATTCCCTCAAGGACTCAAGTAACTAAATTTCTTGAATAGTTAGCAAACCCGTGGATTTTGCTGTCACCCAGAGACCAGTGACTGGTTGTGGCTTTTGTGACCAGGATTCGTCTTTACAGCCATAAACTGATGTAGCCGTGCCAAGAGGAGTTTTTCCTATGGACTTATAGTGCTGTAAAGATAAGTTGTTTAACTATTTGACCTTTTGTATTACGTATTACTTTCTATTTACTGTTAACTTTTCATATGCATATGATCAAGTAACTACATTTTGATAAAATATAATTTTGATATTATTGGGAGAGGGAAAATATATTACCTTTTTTTATTAGTTTTTTTTAAATAGAATTTTAAGAGTACTGACCAAACTCACTTTTGCTATAATATTTTTTTTTAATACAATACATTGGATATGATACAATTTAATATTGGGAAAGGGAAATAAATTTAATGTTTTTTTTAATATGATATAATGAGTATGGAACAACTCATTTTTTGGATGTAATATATATTTAATATAATTGTAATAGAGATTTATCAAGTTTGATATCTTTACAATATTGTTATTTGTATCTCATTTTAGTCGAACTATTTAAGTTAAATTACTATCTTTTTGTGTTAAGACTTTGGCTACAATACGGACTATTCTAGGTTACTAATATTTTAAACTTTATTTGGCCAGTGGTAGTGACTATTCGCTTGTTAAGGGGCTATTAGGTCCTATTATATCTTTACACACCCACTACCACTGTTATTTAGTTTTTGCATTATATGTAAATTGTTTATACACATATACCTATATACCTGTTTATAAATATATTTATTATTACTATTTTGAGTTTTATTTCAGTTCTACTAATTAGTATATAACATAGCAAAACAAGATTATTATTTAGTATTTTTGTATTTCAGAGTATTATCTCCAGATTCATTTGTTACTTCAAAATCTCAACTATCGTTGAGTTGGCGCCCTTCTTTTCTCTTCTTATTGTTCTCTTTCTATAAATTTATTCCCAGTGACTTTCTTCAGTTGTATCACGTTTGATATTACCAGGTCTCATTTCTTTCTTGTCTCATTAGCTCATTATCTCTTGTTATTGTTGTTTATATCTTTAAAGCCACAATCCAGTGCATTGAAGCTAGCCCGAACACTCACTTGAGATTTAGTGTCTCTTTGGCCATTTATATTTGTTCCTCTGAGCTTAGCCCTATTTTTAGTATTTTTTTTTTCATCACTTCTCTTTCAGTTCTTCTGAAATTTGGAAGTTCTACACTTCCTAAAATCCAATACTCCCGGAGTATTGGGTGTTTCAATTGGCTAGACCCAACGTGTGGCTTCTTTTCCACTTCTGCCTTAAAAAAATATATATATATCTTCTTTAACTTTTGATTTTGATCTTGGGTTGTTGTGGTTTTCACTGGTTGTGCTTTTAGATTTTCATTTTAACTTTTAGTTTTGTATTTTCAATTTTTTTTTTTGGACATTAACTTATATCTATATCTTAAATTGACTTGTTTTTGCTATATACTGTGTAGACTGAATAAATTGCTTTGTTTTTGATTGATTAAATAACAATTTTAGATTAATAATAAATTAATTAAAAATTTAAATAACATAAAGTTAACTATTTCACATATTTTACAAGTCCGGAGTAGTCAAGAAGTTGAGTCACTACCTCGAAATAACAGTTTTGAAATTTTAGGTTCCTTAGGGTGTTGTAGCAGTATATGTCATTGGATTTCATAACTGGACCAAAACAATTAAACATTACTGTTATTGGTATCCCTTCAGAATATTAATTTGGAGTCAGAGAGTAAGTTAAACTTTACCTACTTTTACTCATTCTCTTGTATATTTCTCAGTTGTGTAATATGTCTGCTTTTAAGGTAGAGCATCTGTTAGCTCCTGAATTAGAGTATGAGTTGAGAGTCCGTCATCTAACCAGTCCATTGTTAAAAAATGTTGTACAGAATGTACCAGGTAAATATCCCGATTTTAAAGTTGAACATGGTGTTTTGTATAAACATGTCTTAAGTTCCATAGATTCCCTTACTGGAATGTCGGATTGGAAGATAGTCGTTCCAACTCCTAATAGAGCAAAGGTTTTGGCCACTTTTCATGACCATCCTACTGCAGCTCATTTTGGTTTCTACAAAAACTTTCTGTCGAATATCTGAACTTTATTACTGGCCGAAGATGCGTCAAACTGTACGTAGCTATATCGCTAAATGCAAAATCTGTGCTACATGCAAACCGACAAATCTTCCCCAACCAGGTTAAATGGATAGTTATCGACAGATTGATTTTCCATTTCAACTTATATCGTTAGATCTCATTGGTCCCTTATCACTTCTGTACCAGTTTGGTTTTTAAGATCTGTTTATCAATTTTGTTTACCTGGCAAAAAAACCATAAGACGTTGTGCTATTTTGCCTTCTTTTTTTTTATCTTATCTTAGTGTTGGTTATTATCTTAGTTTATGGACTTGTTAATTTTGTTGTTTGTTTTCTCTCAAAAGTCCAACTGCATATCATAGGAGTACACGATGGATATATGGGAATTTCCCCATCTTGAGTTCTGAGTTGAATAGATATTTACAGGGATAATTAGGAAAACATTCCAAATATTTTCATTATGAGTGTTGTATAGTTTTGTGGATCATGACCATAAAGCTTATGCATTCATATTTACTTACTGTGTCGGTGTTTTAGCGTGGGTTCAGGATTGATCACCCTGGATGTGTGCCCTCACTTGGCTCAGAAATCTATCAATAAATATTAGTTGTTCCTTGAGTGTCTCTTAGGTTGAAATTAGAATGTGTCATTTAGAATTGGATCGTTCTGATATTCAGCAGTAAGTCTGTTTAACTTAGTTTGTTATCTCCTATGTTATTACCTTCTCAAAGTATTTGAGTTTTAACATATCTTATTGTATACTGTTTGTTTACCTGTCTCTCTACTAGTGATATGGATTGGTAGATGTAAGTTATCTTTATCTGTATCTTAATTGAGTTTATCTTTACCTTTATGGAGTTTATCTCATACCTGTAATGGAGTTTATTTTGTATCTTTACCTTGAGTTTATCTCGTATCTTGACTGAGTTTATCTCGTATCTTTACCTTGAGTTTATCTTTACCTTAATTGGTTTATCTCATACCTTTACCTTAAGTTAGTTATCTTTACCTTTACCTGGATAAGTTTATTTCTTATCTATATCTTATGAATATATATCTTAGCTTTATCTTGATTGTAGAGTCCTAAAAATCTGTCCTTTACTGTTCTTGTCGTGAGTAAAGAATTGGAACACGTCAATAGTACAGTTTAGGTATTACAGTTAGGATCTCTTTTATCTTTCCTTCTACCAAGTGTATAGCTGGTAGAAGTGAGTTTTATGCATATCCTCTACCATGAGTAGATCTGGACTTGCAATTATCTTTTACCTTTTGTGCATATCCTTTACTATGAGTTGGGATTGCAGTTACATTACTTACCTTTTTTTTTTAGCATACCCTATACCATGAGTATAGTGGGCTTGCTAGTATCTAGGCTTGTGCCTTTACCGATTGTGTGTTTTCCTACCGCTGCTAAATCAAGTAGGTGTATTGAATTATCTTTTACCTTGTTGTTGATATCCCGAACCATATATATGTTTAGGTTTGTAGTTTCAACTAGTTCTGAGTAATTAGGCCCTCATTGAACTCTATGGTGACGAATAGAATCGGGTCGCTCTAGTGTCAACGTTGGGTAAAGTTCATAGTACTTTGTTTGAATTTCGTTGTTATGAATGGTTCTTGGAGATATTGTGTTAGGGGTTGTTAATACACACCTATAATGTAGTTTTAACGAATGGTTGTTTTTACAAATACTTGAGAATGTAGATAAGTAGTGTTAAAAGTTAACTTGATCTGTAATGTTATAGAATTAAACTTAAAATGTATATTTTTTTTTATCTTTGGTTTATACTAAATTAACATACATTATCTCATTAAAAAAAAAGTATGACTTCGTCCCATATTCTTCGTTCCATATTTTTATTTCGTCCTTGATTTTGTTCCAATTCCTGAGCAAATGGTTGACTGGTGAGGAAAATGTTCAATTTTAACGTATCAACGTTCAGTGTCGACCCAGCGTTAGACCGTTCTGCCACAAAAAAAAGAAAAAAAAAAGTTCCTTTTTTTTTTTTTTTTTGCTGGAGATGAGGGAGAATGTAGCGTTTACGCTACTGACTAGTCCAATTTAAACCCCTCAAGAAATTTTTATTACCCGCCTACGATCGATTTTAAATCGACATTTTTCCCCACGCGCTGTTATCGCTTTGAAAGGAAGATCGATTTTATGCGGAAGCGAAGTTTCAGTTTTGGTCAGAACTCGTAAACGCAGACACGCCAACCGGTGAGTCTTTTTCTCACGTTCAAAGTGACGGAATTGGGGCAAATAAAATCTAGGACAAGAATAAAAAAAATATATATAATTCATAAATAATAATAATAATAAGAAATTTTTCTAATAAAATCAATATTCATTTATGAGTTCCACATAAAAAGGAAGATTTTTTTTGGCGTGCTGCAGCTCCATGTAAGTAAATCATTTCATACGTATTATCTCTTTATCATACAATCAAATTTATCCTTGCAGTTTAGTATTTCTTTAGAGATTTATTTTTGAGTTCCGAAATAATTTAAATATAAAATTTCCTTGATTTACTTGCAAAGAACAGAAGGTCATTTTTTTTATATAGTCAAACTTAAATTCCGATCTATTTCATATCTTATCATTAAGTTTTTTGGTTCCCTTTTAACTAACTTTTTTTGGTGGAATATAAAAAGGTTCTACAAATGTGGGACAGCCTTCTGTATTCTGCGCATGTTTATTTCATGGCGCAAGCTTGCCATGCCTACGAAAGTAACTTCATAAATTTGACATGATGTTTACTTAACCTAATACCTAATGTTTTGATGTTTTGTTTTGGTGCAGTCAATCCATGCTGCTACACCTATTGAATTGTATTTATTAAATTAAATAATCATTTTAGATTCCGTCACGTGAAAATATTAATTTCACTTTACTTGAGGATATTCTCTTCAGAATATTCCCTAAAGGACTCAAGTAACTAAATTTCTTGAATAGTTAGCAAACCCGTGGATTTTGCTGTCACCCAGAGACCAGTGACTGGTTGTGGCTTTTGTGACCAGGATTCGTCTTTACAGCCATAAACTGATGTAGCCGTGCCAAGAGGAGTTTTTCCTATGGACTTATAGTGCTGTAAAGATAAGTTGTTTAACTATTTGACCTTTTGTATTACGTATTACTTTCTATTTACTGTTAACTTTTCATATGCATATGATCAAGTAACTACATTTTGATAAAATATAATTTTGATATTATTGGGAGAGGGAAAATATATTACCTTTTTTTATTAGTTTTTTTTTTAAATAGGATTTTAAGAGTACTGACCAAACTCACTTTTGCTATAATATTTTTTTTTAATACAATACATTGGATATGATACAATTTAATACTGGGAAAGGGAAATAAATTTAATGTTTTTTTTAATATGATATAATGAGTATGGAACAACTCATTTTTTGGATGTAATATATATTTAATATAATTGTAATAGAGATTTATCAAGTTTGATATCTTTACAATATTGTTATTTGTATCTCATTTTAGTCGAACTATTTAAGTTAAATTACTATCTTTTTGTGTTAAGACTTTGGCTACAATACGGACTATTCTAGGTTACTAATATTTTAAACTTTATTTGGGCAGTGGTAGTGACTATTCGCTTGTTAAGGGGCTATTAGGTCCTATTATATCTTTACACACCCACTACCACTGTTATTTAGCTTTTGCATTATATGTAAATTGTTTATACACATGTACCTATATACCTGTTTATAAATATATTTATTATTACTATTTTGAATTTTATTTCAGTTCTACTAACCAGTATATAACATAGCAAAACAAGATTATTATTTAGTATTTTTGTAGTTCAGAGTATTATCTCCAGATTCATTTGTTACTTCAAAATCTCAACTATCGTTGAGTTGGCGCCCTTCTTTTCTCTTCTTATTGTTCTCTTTCTATAAATTTATTCCCAGTGACTTTCTTCAGTTGTATCACGTTTGATATTACCAGGTCTCATTTCTTTCTTGTCTCATTAGCTCATTATCTCTTGTTATTGTTGTTTATATCTTTAAAGCCACAATCCAGTGCATTGAAGCTAGCCCGAACACTCACTTGAGATTTAGTGTCTCTTTGGCCATTTATATTTGTTCCTCTGAGCTTAGCCCTATTTTTAGTATTTTTTTTTTCATCACTTCTCTTTCAGTTCTTCTGAAATTTGGAAGTTCTACACTTCCAAAAACCCAATACTCCCGAAGTATTGAGCGTTTCATGAACCACAGGTAATGCATGCAAAGGAAGTGCTTTAACATTGTTTGGATACATGCCCAAACTTCAAACAATTGTAAAATTGTGTTACACGACCAATAAATTGTTCAACTGGAAAAAAGACTCTGTTAATGAATATTTGTCCAGGTATAATATTTCCTTCGAATGTGACAATAATCATTTGTTTAGGTTTATATTTTATCTCATTATTTTCTTCTACTCTGCGGTGCATTCTCCTAATTTGTAGTACTTTTGCTGTCGATTCAATGTTTTTACAAAAGTAATCCATATCAAACTGTGTATCCACACCTCGTATAACACCCTTTATTTCCAAAAGATGATTTGGTATATAAGCTCCTAGATTATCATTTTTTAAATTACAATTTTGTACTAAGTCGTTTGCATTCTTTAAATTTTTTAATTTAACTTTAATCCTATTTCTACCAATATTCTTTATTTCAATTATATTTGGCACTTTTAATTTTTTATGTAACATGTTGCCAATTGATAAGGGATGTAAACATCCTAGATTGTCATTGGTAATACTTTTTATATAAACATGAATAATATTAAAATTATACTTAACTGACAAAACACTGAACAGGCGAGTTTCGTCTGTGTGTGATTTATCAGAAGTTTTTTCGCCCATGTTTTGATTGCCTTTTAATGAGTTTATATCCGTGTCCATTTCTACATTACTAATATGAATTTGATTTTCAACTACACTGATCGTTTCGTTTATCAAAAACACACCCGCACAAATTATAAGGTCACTACCATTAGGGATCTTTTAAAACAATTGTATAACTTTAAATGTATATGTTTATTTACAAACACCTAAACCAAAAACCCAAATAAACCGGTTGGTTCTATTCACAACGGACCAAATTATTAACGTCCTAATTGTCCTAAAAAAGGCATATACTTATTTTCATTTTGCTTTCCTTAAGCGCTTTAAAAAAATGTGATACGATTTTTTAATATTATTCTGAAACTATTTTCTTGTGACATATTAATGCAATATACTATTTTTGATAGAAATAAGCCATACTTTTACTTTAAAATTAAGTTTAAGAAGCTACATCAGCGCGTCATCGAGACGGAAAACGCGTTCTAAGATTACAGCTTTAATTTTAAATATTTTGTCAAGATGGTTGGCAGACATATACGTGATATAGTAAAGAATGGCGGTACAGAGCCCGATTTGAGAAATATCTTAGTATGTGAAAATTACTTTATAACTAAATAAAATACTACAAAACTAGTCTGTACCGCCAAAGAAAAACAAAAAAATACACTTTCTTCAAATAAACTTTTTTCAGGTAGATAGATATTCATTGGCTACAATATTTTCGAACTTATATTTTTTATTTGCTATACACCACTATGCATTAATCTGTAGTTCATTTCTTACGGCTAAACTATTTAATATTGCATTGATGAACATTTTTAATAAAAGTTATAAGTATAGCTCGGATCGAGCGAGTAATTTCCAGGGTAGTATTTCCTTTACACTTCATTTGTTCAGATGTATACATTATTAATTTAGGTGATACTGCGACTGCTCGTGCATTCAATAAGCGAAAACCAAAGTATTCTCGCCATTAAACATGTATTTTTATATAAATGTTTGGCCACAACAAGAGAAAATCAGATGTTTGGAGCACCCTGTTTAACGTAGTAAAATAATTATGTTCTTGCAGGAATGGTAATCGTCCAGTTTTTCAAAATATTGAAAATACCATGAAAATACAATACTATATTTTTCTAATTTTGTGGAATTTACTAATTATATTTTTGGAACTGACAGCATTCAAACTGACACGCGACCTGACTTGCATAATGATAGAAATGATAGTAAAGCTTGTTTTACAAAAAAATCAAAGTTAGTATTGTTACTTTTACTATTATTTACATTAAAACCAAGTATAACGAAACAATTTTGGCTTATATTATTTTAATCTTCTGCCTGAACCTTTAAGTTACCGAAGGATAATAGACATTGATTATTTTTTTCAACAAATTTTTAGTTTAGAAAATTATAAGGTATTCAATTGCAATATTACAAATATGGAAGTAATACAAGAAATTAAAAAAGGTTTGATGTCAACTTTTATGGTAAAATGTAAAATGTGTAATGTTACACAAAAAATATATTCTCAAAATCCTCAAAATGTGACATCTGAAGACATAGACATTAACTCAGCAATTACAATGGGGGCTGTGTCAACTAGAAGTGGGTTTTCCACTTTACAAGAATTATCTGCTACCATCAACATGCCTTGTATGGCAGATTAATTCTTTGAATAGTTTAGTTTTTAGTCTAGGAAACTCCTGGAATCTGCAGAAATTATTAAAATAGCAACCAGAAGGAAAGAGAAAGCGATGTAGATTGAGAAAGAGTTGGAGCGAAGGAATAAATAAAGAACTGAGAGGGAGCCATAGAAAAAGACCTATGGAACAATCGGACTAAGTGGCGATTGGAAGTCGAAAAACAGTGGAGAATATTATAAACCGACAAGTAGTAATAGTATTAGTAGTAGTAGTAGTAGTAGGATAGTTTAGTCAGTAACATGGATAATAATTTGGCTGAACACTACAATTTTATAACATCTAAATTTGTTGGGAGTAAAAAGGTAAATTTTTTAAAGAGAGAATCATGTCAGACGAGGTGTGAAGCTGCTTCAATTTCGTATAATGCTGGGCTGGACTATCCCCACATTATGATATACGCGTAAGACAATTTTTGAATCAACGTTCTCCAGGGCGTTCCCAACGTTGGATTGGGAGAAGGGTTCCAATAGAGTGGTCGGCCAGATCATCGAATCTTTCCCCTTTAGATTTTTTTTTATGTGGGAACATTTAATATCAAAATTATACGCCACTCTGCCTGTAGATCTGTCAGAGTGGTGACAAAGAATTGTGACAGAATGCCGATTATTCACACCGAAGGTATTTGCAATTGTTCGAAGGGGCTTTGAAAATATACTGTATTATTGTATGAAGGTCACAGGAGGTCACTTCGAATATTAAATTGGTTAATTTGATGAAATTTTATGTTTTTTGTTAATACTGATGTTCAACGAATAAATTAGCCAAAATTATCTTCAAAGTTATTTCGTAAATTAAAAAAAAAGTATCTTGTAGAGGAAAAAATACCTTTTAAATGATGTGCCTTGAGAAGAATGAATAAAGAAAAGGAAGTCATATTTACGATCAAAAAACGAAAACTGCAATACTTGGGACACATTACAAGAGGCGAAAGATATGAGCTGCTTCGAATAATTATGCAAGGGAAAATAGCAGGAAAAAGGTCCATAGGAAGAAGACGAAACTCTTGACTAAAGAATGTACGGGAATGGTTAGCTGTAGCAACAACGAATTGTTTCGATCAGCAGTTTCGAAAATACCTATAGCCCTGATGATGGCTAACCTTCGGAACGAAGATGGCACTTGAAGAAGAAATGATGTGCCACTCGACCACACTAGCTAATAAAAAAACTGGGAATTGATGCGTGGCAGTAGGTGGTTACACTCGAGGGCATGAATTTTGCATGAAAATTCGTCCCCTTCCCAATACGAACTGGCTTGTTTTTTTTTTAGTTAAAAAAAAACTCTTGCTTTCTGAGTTTCTGGGGGATCAAATTTTCGTTGGAACACACTGTATATTATTATTAAATTTATGATAGGTACATACTAATTCTTAAGCTAAGATGTTTTATTCTAATTTTAGTAAAAAAAAAGGTTTGTTAAAATTTATATGCATATGTTTATGCTTTTTTGTATAATAAATAAATAATTAAATATTTTCATAAATTTTTTATGCTATTTTTGCCTTTCTTTGTGCTTTTAAATCCGATCTGAACTCTATTATCACAATATTGTGGCTTCCTTTTTGATAGTATCACGTATTGCCGGCGCACTGTTACCAAAGATTCGCAGAACTTTCGAAAGACGGCTACTATTGCTCAAATTAATATTGATGACGAGCTGATGTAGCCTCATAAAATACAAAACCTTAATAATGATTATTTATGTTTTACATTTTGAGAACTATTTCCGAAGTGGAAATCGAAATGTCAAATAAACTTAAGTTTGAACTTTAAAAGTTTAAATAAAAATAGTAAATGGGTTATTAAAATAAATCACGAGTATTCTGTTTCAAAAAGCGACACCACGAAACTATAAATTTTCCGTTTAGCCACTAATGCACTATTTACATATCAAATCCATCGTAATATTATAATTTTAACCTTCCACCTCCAAATACTACTATAAAAATTTGAATTATGATGTTTCAACAGTAACTGTCCTTCCCTTTATAACTTCGAATAATAATAACGACACACAACACCTATCCTAACGATTATTATTCAAAACAGTTACGTCTCTGACGATAGGACTAGGAGGGAACGTGATAAATGATGCAAATTCGAGGACATTTCACCACAAATAACAAACATGTTGAATGGATGCCTTCCAGAATAGAGGGATTAGTAATGGCAAACAGCTTGTCAGTAATCCCATATGCGGATAACGGTAAAGAATGTTATTTAAATGAAGAGTGTACAATCTTAACATTATTTATATCATTAATTAGAGGTTGGCAAGATTAGCAATATGTATTAGGAGTAAACAGGCTGAAATATCAAATTAATCCTAAAATAAAAAATTGTAATAATTTGGTAAACTGTAAAATTACGAAATAATAAAATTCTTTGAAAAATACATAGATATTGTCAATAAACTCTTGACTGAATTACAATGTATTTTTAACACATGTATATCAGTTATTTTTATGCTTTTTTTTTGTTATATTATTTTTAATATATCGACTTTTATATCATTATACGATATTTAAACAAAAATGTCTACGCATTTTCGAGTGGGCCTGCTTTGTATTCGTTTTGTTCACATTCATTAAGTTCTTACTTCATTCAGTACGTAAATACAAAATATTAACATAGTATACAGATTGAACGAAATAAATTCGGAACATAGGAATATAATGTATTTCGGCTCAATTCTGCTGTAGATGGTTGGCCAACAAAAGATTGTCAAATAATTATATTATAAAAATCCAATAATTCAGCGGGCTGCTGGATTCTAAACTGGAATTGAAAGCTACACACACATAAATCTACGATTTTAATATGCTGTCAAACCAGTTATAGTCCAGGAAATGAAGCATTTCACCTCGCAATTTTTTCGTGCTGCGTGGGTTGACTTGAAATTTAACAGAAGGTAGGTAATAGCCTAAGGATCAAAATCTATATCGAACCAAAGTGCGCCAAAGCCTAGGGGGTGGTTGCCACCCCATCTCCGGGGTGAAAATTTTTTTTTTACGTTTTAACTACAGGTTTCGATTTAACTCGAAAATGATGCATTTTATCAAAAAAATTGTAGAAAACAAATTTGTAGCTTTTAAAAAGACAAATAAAATACATTTTTTAAAATGTTTTGCGATATAATAGGAACCGAAATACGGCCTATCAATGTTCAGCGGTTTTCTTCAAATGCCAAATTTGAAAGATTCAAAGTCAGATATCGGGAACATGATGCATTTTTAGAAGAAAACTCACAAAACCTTTTTTAAAGAACATAAACAGACCTATCATAAAAAAAGACTCTAGCTCAAAAATTGAGTGAGTTATGATGAAAATAAGGTCAATACCTCATTTTTTACGAATAAATCGATGAAAACAACCCCCTAACCACCACCATAATTAAAATCGACCCTTCTTCAATTCCCTTTGTACATGTATTGTTAATACGTCCAAGAAGTTTGACCCATTTAAAATGCTTAGTTTTAGAAAAAGTACAGCTTAAAGCGAGAAACGATTTACAATTTCATATTTTTTATCCTTCTTTTTTTAAATATGCCCGAAAATACTAAATATATAAAAGAAATAAATATTACCAAATTGTAGCTTTTTTAATGACTAAAATTATCCTTTATTTAGATTTGTTGTACAATGAATATTTGGCGAGATATAGCCGTTTAAAGCATAGATTTACGATCAAGCACCATCTTTTTCGGGCCCTTTAAACTCACACCATTTAAAAACCAAGAGTTCCAAAAATATTTAATTCACAGATCCTTGTAGCTCTTAAAAACCTCTACAAATCGTTTTTGAAGAAACACTCTATCGTTAAAAATTAAAGGAAATACGTTAAAAAACCAGTTAATTTTTTTCCGGAAAATTCCATTAGTATAGTACAGTACATTTAGGAGCATAATAATCTACAAAACCGGTATATTAGCTAGTGGGGCGTTATACATTCGAAATTGTAAGCGTTCTTATTTTGAAATCCCATACAACAGAATAAAACATCTGCTCATGTGTCTATGGCTTGGCAATAAAAATATCAGAGCAACAGATTGGGGATGGTATTCCAAAGATGGTTTGTTATTAAGAATATTTGTTATGTTTCATGTGGATGCAGAAAAGTTGGTTTATACTGTAACTCTACTTGTTCTGGGTGCTCAGGTGAGGGGTGCAATAACAGTCCACCAATAATTGAAGAAGATGAGGATGATTAAAATTAATATTATAATTGTTTTACCTATAAATGTAAATATTTTCAATTATTTATGTAAATGTATAAGAATATAATTATGGTGACTTTTTATGTTGATAAATTTTTTTGTATTTAATTCTACTTTTTTCAATTCATATCTTATAAATTAGTTTATAAAAACTGCAATGTTGTAAAGGGTGATTTTCAAAAGTTGAAAAGTTGCAAAATTTTGGCAAAAAATTGTTTTCACCTATAGCACTCATAACAATTGATTTTTAAGGGTTGAAAATGTATGAATTTGTATTTTAAAGTATAAAAAAATCACTATTTAACTAATCCAAACCAAATTTCACTCATCTTGATTTGTAATATTATTTTACAATTTTTGAAAATTAGGGGTAGTTTTCAGCCCTAAGAACAATCAGGGTTCATCGGCATGACATAAACTATAAAGCAGAGGGTGAGTTGAGCTTAATTCCAAATTTTTATGCAAATCGTTCCAAGGTGAAATCATTTTCTTCGCATTACTAATTATTCTATATTAATCTCTAATAAGGGTGGCTTTTTAAGGGTTGAAATATGATGGAACTTTATTCAAAAGCACGAAACTATCATTATTTAATTAATTCAAACCAAATTTTACCCATATTCAGGTTTAATATGTTATTTTATAATTTTTGACAATTAGGGGTAGTTTTCACCCCTAAGAACAATCAGGGTTCTTCGTCGGCATGACATAAACTATAAAGCAGCGGGTGAATTGAGCTTAAATCCAAATTTTTATCCAAATCGATCCAAGGCGAAATCATTTTTTTAGAATTAGTAATTTTTTTAAATTAATCTCTAACAAGGGTTGCTTTTTAAGGGTTGAAATATGATGGAACTCTATTCAAAAGTATAAAATAATCATTATTTAACTAATTCAAACCAAATCTTACCCATATTCAGGTTTAATATGTTATTTTATAATTTTTGACAATTAGGGGTAGTTTTCACCCCTAAAACCCTTTAGCGCACTTCGGTTCGATATAGATTTTGATGCTTGGGCTATCACCTACCTTCTGTTAAAATTTCAACTGGATAAATGCAGGACGAAAAAATTGCGAAGTTTTAACTTTTTTCGAGCTTCATTTCCTGAACTATTATCGCTTGCTTAGACAAACCCGTCTTACGCAAACAACATTGTTACGAGACAGATAGTTGAACGATATTTTATACAATGTCTATACCCAGGTATGGATTTATTTTTGTCCAAGTTTTATATTGGTCCACTATTTCAAATGCAGTTCAAACAGACATGTATTAAATTGTATGTTCCGTTTTAATTTGGTTCAATCTGTATAGATGTAAATTATAGACAGATCCTCTAACTAGTTATTCGGAATTCACATTAAACTGTAGGCTTAAAATATCTATGTATACCTTAAATATATGTATACCTTTCCGAGTTGTATTCGAAGTAAAATGTAAGTATATATTCTCTTGAGATTCTCTTAATGAGAATGTTGGGATTAAGCCATCATCTACTACTTCTTCTTAGGTAAACGACAGGTAGATGGCAATAGAAACACAGTATTTGTCTCAGATACTATTACGTCCAGCAAAAGAAGTCTATTCTCGGGCTACAAGCCATACCGAAAAATAAATGAAAGTAAAGTGAAGTCAAGTAGCCAACAGTGAAGTAAAGTTGTCTGAGTATTCAAGCTAAAAAGAGCGATTGTCTGCAGTTGTCGGATATTTATTTCTTTTAGAAACAACGAGATATCGACACTGTCAGTACAACCACCAATAGCAAATTTTTAATATTTAGAAGCGCGTCAAAATGCGCATTAGATCAAATCTAATGGATCTAATATGTCATCTATTAGCTGAGCCATAAAATTTAGATATTGCTTTAGAAAGCGTTAAATTTACAGCTCTTAAAGTTAATAAACAATGAAAATATGATTTAACACTAGAAAATCTGGCTTAGTACACCTACCAAGAAAGCCCGAAGTGATCATTTGGGTACCAAGTTTTTAAATCAATAAAACACCAGTTTAACAAAATTATATCAACTCTAGACGATTTAATCTGTTTTTATTTGTTAGTTTCATTGATAAAACACTGATTGAAAGTATGATTTCGGATACAAAATATTTTCAACTGACGTTTTTTCGTTTTTGGATAGTAACAATGCTAATTGTTGGTAGAACCGGTGTTGCTGGGTGAAGTACAAGGTATGGAGCTCGCAATTCTTCACACAGCTAAATAATAAACTTACAACTAATGAGTCTACTTCCAGTTATTTATTTATAAACATTTCATTCATTTACTGCTTTTAAGTCAATAATATTATAAAAAGAGACTGAATTATAGGCAAAATGCATGTGCATATATACGCAGCATATTTGTGGGTTTCTGTATAAATGCATGTGCTGTTCATTTTTACTTGATTATAGAATATTGCAACAAATTTAAAAATATCACACAAATAAAATGGTTTTCTATACATATTTAGATAATAGTTTCTTGGAATTATTCATAGCAGGTATTAGGTAAGGTAACTACGAAATAATTTTATTACAACTATCTACTAAATCTACAATTTTCATTGTTTGGAAAAACCCATCTGGGAATTATTTATCAGAAGAATAGGGCCAACATGCAGGTAGGTGTTATACAGTAAATTCGTTTTTAAATTACCTTTACCAGCTGGCAAAGCAACTTGTGATTGTGAATATTGTGCTTATAAAATAAAAATAATATCTTTTTTGAAAATATACAGAAAGCAACGAAACAAAAATTAAGTCTATTGCGGAGTTGGGTTGGTGGAAACAGTGAAATGAAGATTATAGACAATGAAAGTGTTTTCTGTACTATTTGGGATATGAGTCACCTTAGATTTTAACGATTCAAAAATTTAATTTAAAATCTTATTTTTGCAAGAAAATCGGTATACCTGTACTTTACATGTAACAGTTTGACTATTAACGGTAGTTTTAGTTTCGGGAAAAAAATATAAGTTATCTTAAAAATTTGAAGTCCATATTATTGAATTAGACTCCTATTTACTAAACCGTTTTATTACAGATTCCATGTGATACATACATGTAAAAAAAAATTCTAAATATCTCAACACCTGAAAACGGCTCTCCACCAATATAAACTATCTAACGACTTCAAAATACCACGCCAGCAGCTTCTGCAGAACATTATTCAAAATCATCACACATCGACGGGGTAAGAAATGTTTGCAAAAGATGTATGCAATTTTTTGTAAGTTGCAATATCCCACTGTATAAAATGGGTAGCAAGGAGTGTCAAAATTTTTTAAAAACATATTGTAAAGTTGAAAATAAGTCAGTAGAGGTACCAAGTTCTTCAACTCTTCGCAAGTACAAAGACGTTATTAAAGGTATTAAAAGCCGGGTAAGAGATGAATATCTGTGGATATCTATCGACGAGACAACTGACATCAAGAGTCGGCAAATCGCGAATTTAATTATTGGAGTTTTAAACAGTTCAGCTGATGACTCCAACAAGTCGTATTTAATCAGCGTAAAATGTTTAGAAAAAACCAACTAGGCAACAATTGCTCGATTTGTTAATGGATCTTTGACAAATTTCTTTTTACCTTCTGAAAAAATTTTGCTACTAGTTAGGGATGCCACTTCCTACATGGTCAAAGCTGTTACCAGCCTTAAGATATTTTTTCCGAATTTGATCCGAAAAAAGAATCATCGAATATCCAAGAAAACGATAATAACTGACACAGGATCACTTTGGCCCCTTCACACTTCTATAGTAGGTTTGTTAGATAAACCAATTAATAAATTTAGCAAAGAATATTATTTGTGTTAAATAAAACTTTTTATTAAAATAAGAAAGTTCATAAAATATGAAATTATTATTGCCTCAAATAAAAAAAAACTACAAAAACTCACGATACACAAATAATGGTATGCTATTGCGCACGCATGAATTTTTTCGTTCACCTCATAATTATCTGCGACTTCCAAAATGTCATCATCAATTATATGATTCTCCTCCAAGTAGTGAGCTTCTATAAATGTATTTTGAAGTATTTTCTCCTCTTCAGACTGAGATTTTTTCGAACCTTCAGTTTTTCCGAAATTCATTCTTTGAGGTCTTGTTGTCAGGGTGTATTAAAACAACTCAATATTTTATTAATTTTTTTAAAAAATAATAAAAAGTTGTTCAATAATTTAAGCATCAGCATATGTTTAGCATAAACTTCAGAATAGGAGTAGTTGACGATTATCTTCTTGGACCTGTGAAATTGCCTGCTCGTTTAAATAGTGCTAATTAAAAACTGACATAAAAGAGGTAAAAACGGAACAAAAACAATACAGAGAAGAAATGAGGGAACTCAAAACTGAACTAGCAGAACTAAAACAAGAGAATAGTAAAATCTGGAAAGAAAATGAACAAATCAAAAAGGATCTGAATGAGACAAAAGGACGCCTTGAAAGGCTGGATAGAATAAGAAAAGAAAATAATGTGATAATACAGGGAATGACAATTGAAACTGGAGATAGAAGAGTACTAAAAGAAGTGATAGAAAATTTTATGACAAAAGAGCTAAATATTACTGTAAATATAGATGAAGCAGTGAAACTAGGAGATAAAACATGTTTAGTAAGATTGCCAAACAAAGAAGAAAAAACAAAAATTATAGAAAACAAAAGTAAACTTAAAGAAGTGAAAAAAGAAAAAATATATATAAACAATGATCTAACGACAGAGGAATTACAAATACAGAGGGAAATACGAAGAATAGCAAAAGATGAAATAAAGAAAGGTAAACATGTCCAAATTAAAGCCAACAAACTTATAATAGATGGTCTAGAAAGGAGATGGAATAGAAACACCAACCAGCTGGAGGACCATCATAGAGGTGGTTTAAAAAACTAGCAAGGGATGAGAGGATACATTATTCGTTGACGGACGAGGCAAAGAAACAGGAAATAACTGCAGATAAACCCGATCACAACAAAAGTGAAATAAAGAAAAATGGACAAGAAAACAAATATAAAGGACGAAGACAACAGAACAAAAAAAATAAAGAGTTGAAAATAAGCACATGGAACATAAGAACTATGCTAGCTCCAGGAAAAATGCTAGAAATAGGAAAGGAACTCAAAAAGTATAAAATAGATATTGCAGCACTGCAAGAATTACGCTGGGAGGGACAGGGACAGATTGACAAACAAGACTTTACAATGTTATATTCAGGAGGAAAGAAGCAAGGGCAAAAAGGCGTAGGATTCATGATACTTAGTCACCTAAGAGAGAAAATTATAAGTTTCAAGCCAATATGCGAAAGGATGGCCTATGTTAGAGTCAACAGCAAACCATTTAATATATCAGTCTTGAATTTATACGCCCCCACAGAAACAAGCAATGCAGACGAAAAAGAAACCTTTTATGATAAGGTCGAAGAGGAGATAGAAAAAATACCCAAAGAAGATGTCATATTTGTACTGGGAGACCTCAACGCCCAAATTGGAAAAGAGGACTTTTTACAGCAAATTGCAGGAAAGCATACAATACACGAAAACACGAATGACAATGGGCAAAGACTATGTAACCTAGCAACAAGAACAAATTTGTTAATAAGCTCGACAAAATTTGAACACCCTAAAATACATAAGGTAACATGGAGGTCACCGGATCAGAAAACATATAGTCAAATTGATCACATAATGATTAATAAACGAAAACAATCGTCAATAAAAGATGTAAGAACGTTCAGAGGTGCGTGTGCAGATTCAGACCACTACATGGTCACAGCCATTTTAAGACAAAAAGTTAAAATTGAAACAAAACAAAAAAACCAACATAAAAAGTGGAATGTCAATAAATTGAGTAATGAAGAAGTAAGAAAAAAATATGAAGAGGCAGTAACAGTTCAAATAAAAGAGAAATATAAAGTAGAAGATATAAGCACAGAATGGGAGACGATCAAAAAATCAATAGAAGAAGGTGCAAATATGCAGATAGGTAAAAGTCAGGCTAAAACAAGAAACGAATGGTATAACCAAGAATGTAGAGAAATAACAGAAAAAAAAGTGCAAGCCAGAAATAAATGGCTAAGAACAGATAAAGAGGAAGACAGAGAAGAATATGAAAAATTAAGAAGGTATGCTAAGAAAGTGATAAGGCAAAATAAAAGAAGATGGGTAGACAAAAAAATGCAGGAAATAGAGCAGGAAAGAACAAACAGAAATACAAAAAGTTTTTACAAAAAGATTAAAGAACAAAACAAAAAATACAAGGGCAAAACAAACGGAATAAAAAATAGAGAGGGAATAGTGATAATAGAGGACCAAGAATACAAGCAAGTATGGAGAGATTACTACAGAGAGCTCTTGACGGAGGAAACAACAGAAGAAGAAATGCATGACGAGGAGGAAACAGTACACGAAGAAGAAGCAAATGAAGTAGACATCGAAATTTCAAAAGAACCAACATTAGAGGAATTGGATGAAGTAATACAGAGAAGCAAAAATGGAAAAGCCCCAGGTAAAGATGGAATTAATATGGAACTAATAAAATACGGGGGAAGGGAACTAAGAGGAAAAATACTGGCACTATTGAAAAATATATGGAAAGAAGAGAAAATGCCAGGTGACTGGGAGGTAGGACAGATCATAACAGTACATAAAAAGGGAGACCAACAAATCTGTGAAAATTATAGAGGAATAACATTACTAAATACAACATATAAAATATTGACATCAATAATAAAAAAGAGGTTATCAAAGATCACAAAGAAGACAGTAGGACAGTACCAATGTGGATTCACAGAAGGAAGATCTACAATAGATGCAATACACACAATAAAACAAATAATGGAAAAAGCAAACGAGTATAAATTAGAATTGGAAATGTTATTCATAGACTTCAAACAGGCATTTGATTCAATTAAAAGGAACGTATTAATGACAGCACTTAAAAAATTAAAAATTCCACATAAACTCAGAAAATTAATAGAAATGACAATGAGAACTACAAAAATAAGCATAAAGACACAAAGAGGAGAGACAGAGGAATTCAGTATAAATAAAGGGATGAAACAAGGAGATGCCTTATCAACGACGCTATTTAATCTAGCATTAGAATATGTACTGCGAAATATAAATAAAGGAAATCTCAGAACAAGAGGTGGTCAAATAATTGCATATGCAGATGATATTGCTATTATTGCAAAGAACAGAAAAATAATGAAAGAAATGCTTGAAGAAATAAGAGAGAAAGGGGAGGTAATGGGGCTAAGATTAAATCAAGAAAAGACAAAAATATTAAGATTAGGGAAAAAACCAATGAAGGAAAAAATCAAAATAGGAAGTTCCGAGTTTGAAGAAGTAGAATACTTCAAATACCTAGGAGTTACAATAAGTAAATCCGGAGAAAGGAAATCCGAAATAAAAGAAAAAATATTAGCAGCGAATAAAGCTTATTTTGCAAACAAAAGATTACTTAAAAGCAAAACACTGACTAAAAAAAGCAAGATGAGCATTTATAACACCATAATTAGACCAATATTATTATATGCAGGGGAAACAATGACGATGGTTAAAAAAGATGAAGAAGACTTAAGAATTGCAGAGAGAAAGATTATGAGAACCATACTAGGACCAATCAGAACAGAGCAAAATGAATATAGAAGCAGAACAAATGCAGAAATTAAGGAAGAACTTAAGGAAGACATTGTAACTAAAATAAAGCAATGCAGAGTTAGATGGTTAGGTCACATCTGGCGAGCAGGCGATGAGGCAGTGACATACGCAATGATAGAATGGAATCCAGGAGGAAGAAAGAGAAGGGAAGACCAAGATCAAAGTGGCTGCAAGAAGTTGAAGAAGACCTCCAAAGGGCAGGAGTCAGTGAATGGAGAGGAAGAACTAGAGACAGGAAAAAATGGAGAGATATTGTCAAGAAGATAAGATAAACAAAAAAAAAGACTGATCCACTTAAGAAATAGGATCTAGAAAGCATTTGCGGTTTTACCCCACGTTGGGGTGTATAGCCATTATATATATAAACCTAAATAAAATTTTACAAGAAGTTAGAGATGATCCGGATTTGCCTCATATCGGACGAACTAAATTGTGGCAAGTTTTAAAAGAATTAAATTTCCGGTGGGAGAAATCAGACCGAAAATCCCTTTTGATTGACCGGGAGGAGATAATATGTTGGACAAGAAATTATCTAAGATCCATACGAAAATTCTGGGCTGAAGGAAGGCCGATCTTCTACCAGGATGAATTGTGGGTAAACTCAGGTCATACTCTAAAAAAGTTTGGTCAGATAAAAATATATTAAGCTCCAGGCAAGGCTTTATGGAAGGTTGGTCTACTGGTATCTCCCCACCTTCTGGTAAAGGCAGTAGATTAATAATTTCTCACATTGGCAGTAAAAAAGGATTTGTTAAGCATGGTTTGTTGGAATTTCAGTCCAAAAGCACAAAAGACTACTACGAGGAGATGACAGCTGATGTTTTCGAAGAGTATTTTGTGCAGATGATTGAACACATACCACCAAATTCAATTATAGTATTAGATAATGCACCTTATTATTCACGACTAGTAGAAAGACTTCCAACGACTGCGTGGTAAAAACAGGATATTCTTGACTGGCTGCGGAATAAGTACCTGCCTTACGAAGGTGGAATGGTAAAAGCAGAACTTTTAAAAATTGCCCGGCAACACAAATCTAAGTTCAAGAAATACGTAGTTGACAAAATGGCGGAAAGGAGAAACATCACAGTCCTTAGACTTCCACCCTACCACTGCGAAATGAATCCAATTGAACTCATTTGGGCACAAATGAAAAGTTATGTGGCTAGAAAAAATACGTCATATACAATACAAGCTGTACGTGAATTGTTATACGAGTCTTTACAACACATTACAAAACAGAACTGGAAATATGCAGTAAGACATGTAATAGAAGAAGAACAAAAAATGTGGGATCTTGATAACATAATTGATGCGACCGTAGAGACACAACCGCTAATTATTAACCCTCAAGACGACTCGGATTCCGAAGTTGTTCCTATTTATTTTGAATTTGAATAGTTTTCTAATCGTAATTATATAAGGTAAATGATAGTAATTGTAATCGTCAGGTATTAAAGGGGAAAGGCGCAAAACGTCGCCTGTCAAAATGTTCAATGTGTTTTAAATGTATCGATTTTTTTTCAAATCCTGAGAAAACTTATAAGCCTTTTTGTAAAAATTTAAATGCAGAATAAAATATTTATTAGAATAAATAAAAAGTTTCTTTTGCATGCAATATTTTCAATTAAAAATTATACTACATTCTCTCTTTTATTTTCACCCCTGTTGCATAACATAATAAAATAAACATTGTAGAAGTTTTCAGGGACTTTGTGTAATATACATCAGTATACACATATATAATACCCTCAGTAATAATGTAATCTTTCATTCCGCTTTTAAATTTTTCAAAAATATTTATTAGTTTTCTCCGAATTCGAAAATAATGGATACATTTAAAACACATTTGGTGCCTTTCCCCTTAATTAAATAAATGTATCTTTTACAAATGGCAAAAAACTTTATTTTTGAATAAAATATTTTATTTTATTATAAGTTTTATTAAAACAAAAATACAATTTAAAAAATATATTTATTTTTATTTATTATTTGTCTACGACACTGGTCGGCCAAAATAAGTTCCTAATCGGATTATAAGCTTGACCGCTGTATTGAAGTGTATTGTATTCCGGCAGATACAAGGTGGGTTAGTCGAAAACATCTTAAATCGTCAGTTTCAGGTTGGTTTTTACTATTATATCGTATTACCTATCCTCTCTGTATTTCAGTTCTCTAATTAGGATTAAACTTGTAGTGAACTATCAACAAATTGTGAACCGAGTATAGTTCTCGGGAAGAACGGCATTAAGAATTTATTACTCGACGTTTCGGCACTTATTTTTTGGAGTCCTTATCAAGAGTGATGTGGTTCCGTTCGAGTTCGGGGTCTCAATCTGCCTACTCCCCTCACTCGCGACGTACCAGTATCGTGTTCTGTATAAATACAAGAACTGTCTCTCGGCACTGAGGTCTTAATCTGCCTAGGGTTGCCAGATGATTTTTTTTAATTCTCTAGAATTTTTGCTAAAATTTCCCTAGATTTCCCTTACAACTTGACAACCAAATTTAGCCTAGAATGGACCACCTAAGTCAGACGTCAGAATGAGCGGGATTTTTAGAAACGTCTCCAAACATTATAATCAGAATAAGATCTTATATTTAGGATATTATAGAACTGAATTTGGTCGGTAACGTTTGGTTATAGGTAACATTGATTTATAGTATTTGTTTTGTAATTTTAATTGATTTTTTTAATTTTTTGTATATGTATATTTTACCTATAAAATAAAGCAAATTATAGACAGGAGTACTTTTATTAAAAGCCCATTAAAACAATAACACTATGTTAAAATAATATTGCTTTTCCAGAGCTCCAGTATGTATGGATTAATAATGTAATCCACACGTGTAGTTACGTAAGAAAAGAGAGCGCATGTGCTGGAGGATTAAAAACAGTAGTTTTGTTTATTTTTTTAATTCACTTAGTTGTTTATTATTCTTCTTTTTCTTTAGGTACCATCTCCTCTAAGGAGGTTGGTAACCATCACAGCTATTTTCACTTTTGAGATTGCAGCTCTGAACAAGTCGATGGAACTGCAATTATACCACTTTCTCAGATTGTTGAGTCAGGAGATGCGTCTTCTTCCAATACTTCGTTTTCCCTGTATTTTTCCCTGCATTATGGTTTGTAGCAACACATATTTATCCCCTATCATAACGTCGCCGAGATACCGTAACTGTCTTATCTTAATCGTATTCATGATTTCCATTTCCTTTTATATTCCATATCCATAATATTCTTCGGTAGGTCCACATCTAGAAAGGTTTAAGTTGATAGCTTACCTCTTTTTTTAAGTTCCAGGCCTCCACCCCATACAGCAGTACCGAAAACACATAAGAACGTAATATTCTTATTTTGAGTTGTAAACTAAGGTCTCTACTGCATAATACTTTTCTCATCTTATTAAATGTTGCTCTACCTTGTCCAATTCTCATTTTTATTTCTTCTGTATACTCGTTATTTTCATTATTAATTGTACCAAGATATCTGTATTTTTTTACTTTTTCTATTGGAACTCCTCTTATGTTTAAAATGTCTTGTTGTTGTGTTTTGAAAATTTTCATAAATTTTGTTTTATTAGCATTAAGCGTTAGTCTGCTTTCCTCACTAGCATTTACTACATTATCTAAAAGTGTCTGTAGATCATGTATATTCTCTGCAATTAGTATAGTATCATCGGCATATCTGATATTGTTGATAGGTCTGCCGTTGACTTTTATCCCAATTATTACATTTTCGAGTGATTTTTCAATTATTTCTTCCGAATATAGATTGAACAATAAGGGGGAGAGTATGCAACCTTGCCTTACTCCTCTTTTTATCTTTATTCCTCCGAAAGTTCTTTGACGACTCTAACTTTTGCTGTTTGGTTAAAGTAGAGATGAGTTATTATTCTTAAGCCTTTTTGTCAATGTGTTTCTCTTTAAGTAACTGTATAAGACGGTTGTGTCGGGCCTTATCGAACGCCTTATTTTAATCGATAAAACAAATATAGAGTTGTTGGTTTACATCCATACATCTTTGCATGAGGACGTTAAATCCAAATAATGCCTCTCGTGTACCCGTGGCATTCCTAAATCCAAATTGGGTTTCAGTGATGTCTTGTTCCACTTTTCTGAAAATTCATGAATGAATAATTTTTAAGAATATTTTTAGTGTGTGACTCATTAGACTAATTATACGGTGGTCATTACATTATCTTGCATTAGGTTTTTTGGTAATGTAATAAATGCTTTTTGAGCTAATCTCTCGGAATAATACCCGTATTATATATAGTATTATATAGGTCTACTAATACTTTGATCTGATTTTCTGAAATTAAATTAATTATTTCAGATAGAATTGTGTCAGGCTCCGCAGTTTTATTAGATTTTGCCAGATTTATTGCATGTATTATTTCATCCTTAGTTATATTTGGACCTATATCATGTTCCTCGCAATCGTTCATGCTTGTTTATTATAAACCTTATTTATTAACATACTAATAATATTTAACATTTTAAGTAAATCAGATGAATGATTTTGTTATCAACAATTTTTTTAAAGCCAAAGAGACACAATACTAATAAATATAACAAATAACAGTCAAAGTAACAAATATTAATTGCACATCCTCTAAGCTGTCATATTTATTTTAACATTGTGCGCAAGTAACAACAGCAATAGAATGATCCTTGCAAACTGATCTGAGACAAATGCTGCAGCATGGCATCGTTGTAGTTCGGTTTTTCTGCCTATCACAAGAAAAACACCTTTCTCGTACTTTTGTTGGTGATTTGTCACTTTGTTGCGCTATTTTAGGCCGCGTATATATGTGTTTAGAAAAAGTCTTATGTTGGATGGCAAAGTATTTATTTTAGCTCGTTCTGAAAGATGTGGTTTCATCAATGATATTGCTGATTTTAAAGCATTTCTTTTAATGTTGGTAGCAATTGATTTATAGCTATCCTTTTGTTAAAGCTAGTAGTTTCATTTGGATCCCAGATTTGTGTTCATAAATTTTACGGCTATGTACATATATCACCAAATGTGGATATATGTAAACCTAACATATTTAAATTATTTGTTTATAGTGCGAATTGGTTCATATGTTGGCCTGATTGGTTACTTTTGAATATATTAACAAATAAATCAAATTAACAAAACCAAAAGGACTGGTCGGTCTGTCCACTGAGACTTTTTTAAGCAGGCTCAGAGAGAACACAAGTCTCTGGTTAAGAGGAGAAAGAGCCCACTTTGAAGAGCCTACTGTGACAGCGTGGAAAACATATCCGCTGCAGCTAAGCGTCATGATGCTCTTTAGAAAGATCCGACTTCTGGTGTGGGTCAGGTGCGTCTTTCCAATGAAAGTCTAACCTCTACTGACGAGGACACCCTAAGAACTCACTTGGAAGCTTATTTCCCAGAGGGCTAGGATAAAATACTGCCCTAGATACGATTGGGCTCTCGCGAATGGGGTATTTTCAGATGGCGAAGGAGATAGTAACGTATGCAAAGGTGTGCTGGGCTGTAAGAGGTTTTGCCCCCTTCCAGTCATAAGGCCAGGAAGGCATTATGTCGGCTCTGCTTCAGCCGGGTCTGTTCTTCATGGCCCCCACACTGGTCAGGATATTTAGAGCACGTCTTGGGATAGGGTATATTTTTTTACTCTGCACTAGGGCTAGGGTCGTATTTATTCCTAAACCGGGTAAACCCGATTTTAGCCTTGCTAAATCGTTCCGGCCAAGCAGCCTCTCATCCTTAATTTTAAAGGATGAAGAGAGACTCGTAGATAGGATCATACGTAATGAAACACTTAGGGCCAGACCTTTGCATACACGTCAATACAAATGCCACGCTGGGAAGTCTTGTGAGATGGTCCTGCATCACCTTGTCAACAGGGTGAAGGCGTCTTTAGTGGTGCTACTTTAGATTCCATGGCATAAGCAACCCCAGGATTTCTTTTTGTAGAAACACCCAAAAAGTAAAATCTATATAACACTACTCGTATCTAGAAGATTTACATTACATAACAAATTTATATTATAAATTATCGAATAATGCCAACAAATCACTCCCCAAATGTTTCTGAATGTGAGATAATGTTTCAAACAAAACCTTTATGGTATGGATACCGAAGAGCATAAGTTTTAGTAATTGGTCAACTAAAAAATAAGTTACTAAGTTACCAGCTAAAAATATTATTTCTAAATATATTTTAACGTGTTTAACAATAAAACGAGCGATTCTAATTTATATAAATTGTTAATTTAAAGTTTACAGTATAATATTCTTTATCAACTAACTAAAACTAACAACACCACTCCTTACATACAGAAATCGAAATTTTCTAGAAAAATTTAGAATAATCTCTTTAAGAATCAAAAGACTGATATGTTTTTTGTACACACTTATGACAAGTCAAAAGAAAAGGCAAAAAAGTATTTTTGAAGTGTGTATATTTTTAATAATTCCTAGCTGAGCGCTTTCGGCTTTACAAAGCCATCATCGGAGCTATGCTACAATAAAATGTTCTTATAAGTACTAATTGGTGAAGATTTTAATTTTTTTACTTACGTCAATTTATAAATACCACTACAATGGAGAGATCTCATTTCCTTATATGTTGAAATATTGATTTTTTATTTAATTACTTAGTTGTTAAAATTCTTAAAAAAACATATAAAAAACCGACACTGGACTTCACAGACACATTAAAAAATTGAAAAATTTTTGTCATGGTACGGGTGTAAGAACCCGACCATTGTTTGCTGTGAGGAGGTAGACAGAATAGAACTAATGAAATCAAATGTCGGTCCTTTTAAACGATTTTTCAAAAGTGACAGTTGACAAATGTCATATATAGGAAATAGAGATTGTTTTTAAATTCTTACAAAATTATTTAATAGTTTGGAATTACTAATAGTCATCAAAGACTTTCTAAAAATTAAGTTTTTAAGTTTTTAAATTAAATCTTATGTGTTCATCACATCATACAGAATGACATTAGTTTGTAAATTCACTCAAGTCATTGCTCAAGGTCAATGTATGTTCAATCTGACAGTCATCCTTAAGAAACAAGGGCTCAAATCGTTCAACAATAATATAAAGAAGAAACATGGTATTAATGTTACATTATCTGATACTTAAGTGTATTGAGAATTGTATCTCTTGATGGAAATTTGTAAGAAATTTGCATAAAAAATTTTTAAAGAATATATTTTCATGTTTCAATTAAGAATAACTGTCAAATGAATTACAAAATGTTGTAAATTTATAATAAAGTTTAGAATTTTTGTTTAAAAATATAAAATTATGAAAAAATGTAATAAGATTGCATGAGGTCACCCTTCTTCCTCTAAAGTCTCCCATAATAATTTAAAAAGAGGTTTATAAGTGCAATTGAGGTTGATTTGTGTGTTTAAGCAACAATCAGGGTTTAGTTTCATTTCTTTGGATATCTCAAGATCTTCCAAGAGATTCATGAGTCTAAAGTTTTTATGTTGTGTAAAATTTTACTGTTTTCAGAAGGAGAAAAGGAATGATTATTAAATTTAATGTGATATCCAAAGTTTGATTTTTCTGGGTTATTGAGGTGTTCTTTGATTCTTTGATTCAGAGTTCTCATTGTTCTACCTACATAAGTCATATTACAGTCACCACAGGACAGCTTGTAAATACCACTTCTGTTTAGTTTGTCAACTTTGTCTTTGGTCTTGCTGAAGATGGACTTGATGTTATATTTGGTTTTAAAGGAGATGTTTAAGTCACTGATTTTATTAACAAGTACTCTTGAAATTTTTTCTGAAATTGGTCCTAAGTAAGATAAGGATCTATATATGGAAGTAGTGTTGGATTTTTTATCAACATTAAAAGCTTGGTTTAGTCTCTTTTTGAGTATAGATTTTCTAATGACTTTATCAACAGTAGTAGAAGGAAAACCATTGTTGTTTGCTAGTGCCGTCTAGAGGCACTAGAAGAGTACAATGAGGGCATCAAGAATAATGGCGTACCAATAAGTAATTTTCAATATGCAGATGATACTATTATACTGGCCGATAACATCGAAGATTTACAGATGATGCTACATAGAGTTAATACAACTGGCAGCCGATTTGGACTGAAGATCAATAGAAAGAAAACTAAATTTATGGTGATCAGTAAAAAAAAATTTCAACATATCGACCTGCATATTGAAGATGAACGTATTAAAAGAGTACAGCGATTTAAATATCTGGGATATACAGTAAAAGGGTGGACGTTAACAGCAGCAACTATAAAGAAGTTAGCGGCTCTAGAAATGTGGCTGTACCGACGCATACTGAGAATACCTTGGACAGACAGAGTGACCAACACAGAGGTATTAAGACGAATGGGTAAAGAGGTGGAATTGTTAACAACTGTTAAAAGGAGGAAAGCGTCATACCTGGGCCATGTGTTCCGTAATGATAAGTACAGTCTGCTACAGCTTATCGTCAAAGGCAAGATTGAAGGTAGAAGAGGCTTGGGCAGAAAGAAGAAATCCTGGCTGAGAAACTTGAGAGAATGGTTTCAAATACCAGAAGCTGCGAATATAATTCATGCGGCACAAAACAGAGAAACCTATCGTATGATGGTCGCCAACCTTCGGTAGAAAACGGCACATAAAGAAGAAAAAAGTTTGCTATATGTTTAATGATGGAGATTTCTTTATTGTAATTTTCTTGAGACATAGGGATATTAAGAAGTCTGTGGACATAACATTGAATAGCTGTCATCTTGTGTTGAAAAGGGTGATTTGAGGATGTTGGTATCATATGGTCAGTTTGAGTAGGTTTTCTGAAAATTGAAAATTCTAGTGTAGGCAAAGAAGAAGAGGAGGAAGCAATATTTTTAAAAGTTAGGTCTAAAAAGTTGATAATGTTGTTGCTTTCTACTTCTAAGGTAAAATGAATTGCAGGATGTAGATTATTAATTATTGACAAAATATTGTGAGGTTCTGAAGGTGGGCGTTCTATAAAGGCTAAAATTTCATCCACATATCTGTACCATAAGATTATTTGTGGTTGAGAATGAACAAAGTTAGTTTCGAGAGAGTCTAGAAAAAGATCTGCAAGTAGAGGAGATAAAGGATTTCCCATTGCTAAACCCTCTGGTTGTCTATAAATTTTATCATTAAAGATAAAGAAATCTTGGGAAAGGCAAAATTGGAGTAGAGAAGTAATTTGTGAACATTTATTTTGGTCAATGGTTTTCCTTTGTAGAAGGTTATTGATGATTGGAATGGTGTCTAATCTGGGAACATTTGTGAACAGATTTTTTACATCAAAAGAGACCATAGTGAAGTTATTCGGAAGAGCATGTGAAGAAATTTTGGAGATTAAATCTAAAGTGTTGGTAATAGTATATTTGGGAGTGTAATTAAGTAGATCTAGTAGAAGAGTGTTGATAAATTTTGCTAGTGAAGCTAGTGGGGTATTGACAAAACTAACTACAGGTCTTATTGGAACATTAGCTTTATTAATTTTAGGGAGACCATAAAGTCTTGGTATTAAAGGATTGCTAGAAATAACAACAAAAGAAAATACACTAATGTTTAAGAACTAAACTCGAACTATATATATATATATATATATATATATATATATATATATATATATATATATATATATATATATATATATATATATATTGTAATTGTTTTGTTTTTATTATTTTTATGTTTTATTGTTAATAAATATAATTTTAATTGAATTGAAGTGAATTTTAAAAGTATGTAGTTCGTTGTTAATATACTATACCTCGGCTAGCTCAATTATTTGTTCTAAGCAATCTGTCACTGTGTGACGTCAACTCTGTAGTCTCCTGGTAGAGTTCAAAAAGAAATTAAACCAAAATTTACTTTATATTTTTGATAAATTAACCCAAATGAAGCACGTTATTTATTAATATTGAACAAATTTAATATAAACAATAAAATTCGTCTGCAACTTGGGTTGCCTTTAAAAATTTACAAAAATAGGAATCGTGTAAACCTTAATGTGTCGTGAAAATAGAATTTGATTACAAAATGTGGAAACTCTCTACAATTACCTCAAATCTAAATGACTATTGCAACTTTATAAAGTGTTTAAATGAAATATAAAGAAAAGAAAACTGAACACTTTATGCCGCTGACTTATAACTAGCATTAAAATATAATCAAAATTTCAAATGATCCCCAAAATTATTATCCAAACTCACTTTCAAACAGTTCTGATTTTTTTTTTTAAAGAAAACTAACTACTCGCAAAATAATCGGTGATACTGGAATATCTATCCTCTCTTCGGAAGTTAAAGGTACGTACTATTATATTTTTATTTTAATGATCATTAATATTTCAATTTTTAAGGCCTATCGCAATTAGTTAATTCATGAATTTTTACTTTTTCAATCTAAATGACATTTCTGCACTCCAATTATAATTTATAAGTCAAAATTTCTCTTACTCTCTGGAACAAATTCTGGATATCTCTATTTGAAAATGTGGAAAAACTAAATTATAATTAAACGATTTTAAAGCACTCCCGGACTATTCCACCTTTTTAGGGCTCTTCCTCCAAAATTTTCGTCGCCTCCAACAACCTATTCTTCCTTGTTAACCGCCATAGCTAGCACCCACCAAAATTATTCGTTGCTAACAGCAACCCACTTTCTTTTTTCATTCCGTCTTCTATTTTATTCAACCATAAAACTGTCCTGTTTTGACATATTTGTCAAACCACATTAATTTCTCATAAGCACTTTAATCACATCTAATTTGGGAATTTAAAAAAAAATTCAGATATAAAACTTAACAATACTAATATAATTTATTCTTTTCATCTCCACATCATTGTAATTTATTTAACAAAACCCCTATTAATTTAGTTCCCACAGACTTTTGACAGTTTATTTTTCTGACGTTTATTTTTAAAATTTCTATGTTTAAATAATTTTTTAAGAATTCTTCTTTTTTTATTCCTTTTAAGGTTTAGACGATTCACCTATACACTAGGCAACTATACTATTCAGAAATTATTAACACTATACCAGGTAAGTCAAAATTAATTTATTTAGCAATTTACTAATCTTTTCTCCCTTTTATTTCAGAGTCGACCCCACATTGTGATGGCTTCATGAAATTCATGAACAACAAACTCATATAAAAATCCCTTTAAGTTATATCCTCTTTGACCTATTGAAATCATTTCAACTTCCCCCCAATTTGGATTTTGTTCAGTGCTAACTATCAGCACTTACTAAATCTAAATTCTTACCGATAAACTTAAACATTTTATTAATATTAACATAACAATAAACTGACTTTTATTAATAAGCATATCTCTTGAATATTTTTTTTTTTTAATAATTTACTCTATGAAAAATACAGACTTCTCCAAACAAAATCTACAAATCTTTCACTAATTATATCAACTTCAGAATCAAATTTCCAAGTACTTTCCCAATTTCATTACTTCTTTTCCTGTACTATTTATTTCTCGTACTAATTTCGTAGAAATTCTTATAATTGTTCCCCTCTTTATTTTATGTTTTTATTTATTTATTTATTTCCGCATATACTATTTCAGTATCTTTATTCATTGCCGCATTATTATTTATTCTTTTTATATCCCCATATAATATTCATTTCATCATCTCTACATACAACTCTCTATATTTCATATTTCAATATTTCATATAATTCTATTTTTCATCTTATTTTCGCATATACTATTTATCATTATAATATTCCCTATTTCCCAATTTCTACAAAATATCGATTTGTCCATAGTACTTTGCTTATTTATTTATACTTGTAACTCCTATAAATCTACTTGAAAATAAATCAACCTTTTTTGTTTATATAAATTTATCATTATTCTGTACATTTGTTCCTAATAAATTATTTAATTATCAAATTTATCTCAAGATATGCTTATTTATTAATTATCCTTCTATTTACAAAACTTATATCTTATAATACCAAATTCGTGTCATAATATTGCATTATTTAAATTATTTACAATGTTTTTGTTGATTAGAGTTACTTCTGAACCTGTATCTATAATAATAACTTGTATACTGAATCTTGTATGTACCCTTCAATAAACTTTAAAGTATTAGTGTTATTGTTTTTATTTAATTCCCCAGTATCTCTAATAAACTCCCTTGGATGTTCATACTTTGATAAGTAGACAATATTATGCACATAGGAGCGGTCTAAGCAAAATTTCTCCCTTCTGCATCAACACTTGCTTCCCCCCTATTCTCCTCTGTTCTAACTACATTCACCTGTCTTCTCTCCTCATTTTCCCCCCTATTATATCTTGGATTCCCTTCTCTGTAAACTTCCCTATTTCTCGTCTCCTGTGGATAATTTCCCTGGTTCTGTCTCCAATTATTGCCTCTGTCATTCCCTTGTCTCCAGTTATTCTCTCTATCATTGTTTGGATTCCCTTGTCTACGTTCCCAGTTATATCGTCCGATATCTCTCCTGACATTGTTCAAATTCTCTCCCCTATTTGTAAAATCCCTGCTTCTATTTTGTCTCTCAAATTCTCTTTCCCTATAATTATTCCCTCGATTCACATATCCCTGTCTATTTGCTGTGTTATTCCTATATGTCACTTGCTCTTGTCCATTTCGATTCTGCGTCCCTACACTCCTCTCAATCCTCTGAAGATATCCTGTCAAACTTTCCATCGTCTTTATATTGTGGAGAGCTATTGTTTCTGCCATGTTATGGTTATATTGCCTGGCAATGTATAGGACAATCTCCTCTTCTCGCATAGCCGGTTCTAAATATTGTGCTGTCTGGAATAACTGCATTGCGTACAGATTGTAGTTGGTACTTTTTTCATAATTGAATTTCCCAAAATACAACCGCTCCCTGAAACTAGCCTGTTGGTTTTCTCCCCAAAAATAGTTAATAAACTTGGCCTCAAATTCCTGCACATTATTTATGGAATTTTCATTATTGCAAAACCATAATAATGGCATGCCCACTAACATGTTTCGAATATTCAATTTCATTTCTATTGGATCCCTTACATTCTTTACCTTATTTTTGATGATATCTACAAATATTCTAGGATGTAAGTGATTCAGGTTTCCATCAAACTTTATTCCCCCATCATTATAACTCGGCACCACAGTACTCACTACTCTTGTTTGTCCTAGATTTGATTCCAAACGCTGAATCTCCTCACTTGCATTTTTAAATTTCTCTCTCAATTCCTCAACTTGTCCCTGTAATACTCTATCTCCCTTTTCCGCCTGATTTGCATGCATACCCATTTCCAGTTCCAAATTCTGCAATCCCTTCTTTATATTATTTTTTATAATGGTAATTTTTTCCTCATAATCCTGAGTTTGCCTTTTAACACTTTCTACCTCCCTAACAATCTCTTTATTCTGCTTATTAACTTCTTTGTTTATTTCCATTGGTAAATTCTCTTTAATGGCTGTTCCCAACTCTACAAATCTGCTCCCAATTTCCTGTCCTATTTCCGCTCTAATTATGGCCTTTTCTCTGGATATCTCCTCCTGTACATTCCTCTTAAAATTCTCACTTTCTCCTCTGACCTGTTCTACTTTCTCTTCTAAACCTTGGGTAATTTGTAGCATCTCTTCCCTGACTATCTTCACTTCTTCTTTGATTTCTTCCCTCATTTTAATTAACTCTTCCCTAAGTTCTCCTTTAATATTATTTTCCATTTTGTTCATATCCCCCCTAATATTGTTAATATTACTATCCATTTTGTGCATATCTCCCCTAATATTATGATCCATCTGTTGTAACATCCGCATTATTTGCCTCATATCCATCTGTGTCATCCCTGACTCTCCAACATCTCCTTCCCTACGTCTCTCCTCCTGCACTCTACATTCATCCACACTTTCATCACGTCTATCTCTCACTGTCTCATCCAACTCCTCTCTCAAACTATCTGTTAGACTTCCCTCTCTATCACCTTGTCCTGCTTCTTGTCTGCCTTGCTCTAAATATTGTACTACAAATTCTCCTGATCCTCCTCTGCTTTCTTCATCTACCTGTATACCCTGTTCCTGTTCTAACACCTGTTCTCCTTCACTCTCTTTCGGTACGATTTCTTTTCCATTTCTTAAAGTCATTCGGTCTGCCATTTTATCCTAATCTCTATTTATTCTCAAATTTAACTTTAACTACCCCAGAATCTCTACAACTCTAATCACACCAATTTGTTTTTATTTTAATCTGTGTATTATTAATAAATCTGCTTAAAAAATTACACCCTTATTTCTGTTTTCCCAGAGGCTCCACGTTGTTAGCGCCAATTGTAATAGTTTTGTTTTTATTATTTTTATGTTTTATTGTTAATAAATATAATTTTAATTGAATTGAAGTGAATTTTAAAAGTATGTAGTTCGTTGTTAATATACTATACCTCGGCTAGCTCAATTATTTGTTCTAAGCAATCTGTCACTGTGTGACGTCAACTCTGTAGTCTCCTGGTAGAGTTCAAAAAGAAATTAAACCAAAATTTACTTTATATTTTTGATAAATTAACCCAAATGAAGCACGTTATTTATTAATATTGAACAAATTTAATATAAACAATAAAATTCGTCTGCAACTTGGGTTGCCTTTAAAAATTTACAAAAATAGGAATCGTGTAAACCTTAATGTGTCGTGAAAATAGAATTTGATTACAAAATGTGGAAACTCTCTACAATTACCTCAAATCTAAATGACTATTGCAACTTTATAAAGTGTTTAAATGAAATATAAAGAAAAGAAAACTGAACACTTTATGCCGCTGACTTATAACTAGCATTAAAATATAATCAAAATTTCAAATGATCCCCAAAATTATTATCCAAACTCACTTTCAAACAGTTCTGATTTTTTTTTTTAAAGAAAACTAACTACTCGCAAAATAATCGGTGATACTGGAATATCTATCCTCTCTTCGGAAGTTAAAGGTACGTACTATTATATTTTTATTTAAATGATCATTAATATTTCAATTTTTAAGGCCTATCGCAATTAGTTAATTCATGAATTTTTACTTTTTCAATCTAAATGACATTTCTGCACTCCAATTATAATTTATAAGTCAAAATTTCTCTTACTCTCTGGAACAAATTCTGGATATCTCTATTTGAAAATGTGGAAAAACTAAATTATAATTAAACGATTTTAAAGCACTCCCGGACTATTCCACCTTTTTAGGGCTCTTCCTCCAAAATTTTCGTCGCCTCCAACAACCTATTCTTCCTTGTTAACCGCCATAGCTAGCACCCACCAAAATTATTCGTTGCTAACAGCAACCCACTTTCTTTTTTCATTCCGTCTTCTATTTTATTCAACCATAAAACTGTCCTGTTTTGACATATTTGTCAAACCACATTAATTTCTCATAAGCACTTTAATCACATCTAATTTGGGAATTTAAAAAAAAAATTCAGATATAAAACTTAACAATACTAATATAATTTATTCTTTTCATCTCCACATCATTGTAATTTATTTAACAAAACCCCTATTAATTTAGTTCCCACAGACTTTTGACAGTTTATTTTTCTGACGTTTATTTTTAAAATTTCTATGTTTAAATAATTTTTTAAGAATTCTTCTTTTTTTATTCCTTTTAAGGTTTAGACGATTCACCTATACACTAGGCAACTATACTATTCAGAAATTATTAACACTATACCAGGTAAGTCAAAATTAATTTATTTAGCAATTTACTAATCTTTTCTCCCTTTTATTTCAGAGTCGACCCCACATTGTGATGGCTTCATGAAATTCATGAACAACAAACTCATATAAAAATCCCTTTAAGTTATATCCTCTTTGACCTATTGAAATCATTTCAATATATATATATATATATATATATATATATATATATATATATATATATATATATATATATATATATATATATATATATATATATATATATAAATTAAGCTTAAGCCTTTACCATGCACTAATACTACAAAATTGATTTTTGCGTATTCTACTTTTAATGATTGGTTTCTTCTTCAGTTTCTTTTATTATATCATAATTTTAGCATTATTTCGTAAATTGGACAAGTTTCCCAGTTTATACTCAGCCAGATAGTTATATATTTTTTCTGACGTTTTAATACTTCATTTCGCATGTTATGGTTTTAACAGTCTAGAACCCTGAGCCTTGCCGCTGCTAATATAATATTTCAAAATTGACAATTACATTTTTTGATAGATTTTATAATCAATCAATGTTATCAAATGTTAAATTAAAAATTACATAAATTGGGAATCTTCCGGCGTTCTGTGATTCTGTTTTATTGCTGATTCATATATTAGATTAATGTTTGCCGTATTTTATGTTTCCTCAATTTAATAATATTTTAATGCTACAGATCTTTTAGATGAACTACTGATGATGCTCACAAAACAGTTGGCGAAAAGTCTTCATTAAATAGATAAAGTAGCACAACTCTTGTCTTTTTTATCTCCAAATTGACCGAAAACATCCCATTTACTTACGAGTGCACTTTTTTTTATATTAAATTAAACAGTCATACTCCTTAAAGATATATATATATATATATATATATATATATATATATATATATATATATATACATTTATATTTATATATATATATATATACATATATATATATATATATATATATATAATATATATATATATATATATATATAAATAATATATATATATACGCGTTATTTTTTATATTAAATTAAACATGCGAAAATGTGATCACCATTTCAACAATGGGTTAACAGCATATATTTTAAAAAATTCAAGTAAAACGCAAGAGAACACAATTTTTGGCGATTCACCTAATTTATTTTAAGGTAAGTATGCTACAAGTTTTATGATTTAAATGTTGGCGAAAGGCAGAAAATTAAAAATTTAAATATAGCACTTAAACCCCAGAAATAAATTTTGGGACTTCAAATTAGCAAAAATATTGTTATGTTTTTTATAGTTCTAATTTATTGTCTTTATTCTAATTTATTAAAACTCGATAATTATTTATCAATTTATTAAATAACTGTACTTTTATCTAAATAACTAAATAACTGTATTTTTCCAACTTATATTTCGTCTCGTCTTCTTTTGTCTCTACAGTAATTGGATTGTTTTCTCTCTCTTATACACGGCCACTCCCTCGTTACTGACTAAATTCTTCAGATGGTCTTCAAATGTCTCCCCCAAGACGATTATATCGTCTAGATAAACTAGGCATGTTTTCCAAGATAACCCTTTTAACACATTTTCCATAAGCCTCTCAAATGTCGCAGGAGCATTACAGAGTCCAAATGGCATAACGTTGAATTGCCATATTCCAGATCCTGTGGTGAAGGCTGTATTTTCTTTATCTACCGGGTCCATTTCTACTTGCCAGTATCCAGACTTCAAATCCAAAGTAGAAAATAAATTATTTCCAGCGAATGTGTTCAATGTGTCATCGATCCGAGGCAGAGGATAACTATCTTTCTTGGTAACGTTGTTCATGTTATGATTCCACGGCCGACTTCGTCGTCATGGTTCCAAGGCTCCATCATAACAGGTGTTCCTTCGTCCACAATTCCCTGTAGGTACGCTACTATTATCGTTTCACTTCTCGCAGGCACGACTGTATCTTCTTTAACGGCTGCTTTCATAGTGTTGTCATCATGTGGATGATGAAATACCTCCTCGTTACCAACTTTGATTACCTTATTCTTAAAATCCAATTGGAATCCATGCGTATTCATTACGTCCATTCCTACTATAACATTCTCTTCGATGTTAGCAACTATAACAGTATGGACGAACTTTTCTGCTCCAATTCCTAATTGTACCTGGATTTCTCCATGAATGTTGGCATTTTCACCCGTAGTGGTCCGAAGTCGCCACCTCGTTGGTAACAGTTTCTTACGGCTGTTTATAACCGTCGGGCGTATAATGCTTCTTGTCGCTCCAAGACATTGGAGCTCCTATTTCTCCATCTACATATACCCTATCTTTACGACATTTCAAAGAAGCTATTAGTATGAGAGGGTCTTTGGAAAAGTTCCGGGTCGAAGCGACCCCTATAAGGCCGACCCGTTTTAGTTTTGCGTCATCAAGTTTCTTGATTTGCGTCGTACGTAGGGTGCTTACAAGAACTTAAGTGTCCTATTTCGCCACAATTCCAGCATCTTATGGTCTTCGTTTTCGTGTATGTCATGATTTTCATCATATTAACGAGCTGGTCAAGTTTATCTTCATCTCCTTTCTCTTTAACAGTCCTAACTTTACTGTATCCGCCAGGGGCCTGCTTAGCTGACTCGCATTCGAGGGCGGCCTATAAGACATCAACCAGTGTCTTGTGACGAGCTAATCATAGTGTTCTCTGCATTTAATGATCACGAAGACCATCAATAAATGTTTGAACAACTTTTCCATCATGTCTTCGGGAGCTGTTGGATAAGCATATCGTACTAATATGGCAATTTCTACCTCATATTCTTGTAGAGCCTCATCTTTTTTTTGTCTTCGATTTTTAAGCTGCGACTGATATACATGCTCCAAATGTTCGTGGCCATATAGCATATTTAACAAGAAGAGGTTAATTTATCTAAGAAGAGGTTATCATCCGTCTCCTCTACGGCTATGGTCTGAAGCACATCTAAGGCATCTCCTCGAAGAGCGATAGTCAGGTTTACAGCCTTTTCTTTTTCAGACCATCCATTCAGACCGTATAGTGTATGAAAAGCACCATACTTTTCTCTTTCTAACAAAATTGGATGTATTCATATTTTTCTTTTACGCTTCTTCCGTTGCTTCTGCATTTTTTTTTATACAAATAATACGCTAGTATCATTTTTTTTTGACGACAACATGATATAACATGTATTGCGTGCACTTGTTACTTTAAAACTGACGATATTTCGGAAATTCCATACCGTCAATGGACGCATATCCCTTGAAAATTATGAACCGTCAACACGGGTACCCGTTTAGCATCGGCCCGTTACCCGTTAAAAAAAACGTTCGTTAACAAGAGCCCTTACGCGCTTATCATCATCTTTACCTTACTTTTTTACGCGCAGGCTAATGATGCACAGCATATTATCAGTAGAAATAGAAAATGTAAATTATTTACTTAGATCCATAGACGCCGCATCATGTCTTTGACATTAGCTAAAGTAGCATCGCAGTTTGTCATAAATGGGCCTGTCATTGTGTAGTGCGGTTATGGAGATCTCAACTTTAATTTTATTATTATGAAAATAAATACGAGATCAGTTTGTTAAAAGAACTGCTTCTCTTGTTGTAATTTTAAGAAAATAATCAATGTGTTACTAATTATCCTATTTATTGAAGGTTAATTATATGCATCTTTGCTACTTTAGCTTATTACTAAAGTTAATAAATAACGGTAATCACAATTAGATAACTTTTTTTATCTAAAATTTTTGTTATTTAGGCTAAAATAAAAAGTTTGGTAACCCACTAGCGCCCACTGTACTCATTTAAGTACAGCTGTATTTTGACATACTAGTGCCATCTACAATAAAATAGTTACCATTCTTAGTAATTACAGGAAACTAAATACCCCTAAGACTACAACTTTAACAGATTTCGTTGAATGATTCAGCTTGGTTTGTTAGTTTTGATTTATTGTTTATGAGGTCAACACGTTGTTTATTTTCTTGACATCAACGTTGTAAATTTACAGGATGTTTATTTTATTTACTTCTTTTTACAATCAAATGGTTTATGTTAATTTACAATAAGTTTAGTAAAGTGCTTAAGTGATTAATTATTCATAATTTTAATTATAACGTAATTTATTTATTGTTAAAATTATGTGTACTCATATAAGTACAATGGGCGTATAGCAGTATGTTCGATATTTGATAAGCTATCAGTCTCAATAAGATTGAAAACTTAGTGTTATGTGTGGTCTTTATTACTATATAACTGCGAGACCTGGACATTAAAACAAACGTCAACAAACTACATTTATTTGAAATGTGGATGTACCGCCGAATGTTAAGAATAAGCTGATAGGGAGTTTGAGCAGCTCCAGGTAATATTAGAAGGCAAGATTGAAGATAAAAGGGGCATAGGACGAAAAAAAAATCTTTGCTACGAAACATCAGATATTGTACTCATACAGAGGAAATGAATTAATTCATCAAGCCACGAACAGAGAGAAATTTATCATATTGATAGCCAACCTCAAGAGAGAAGGCACTTAGGAGGAAAAAGAAAGAATTTATTTATGTAAATCAATACACAAGGTTCTTAGTCCTATGTATGACAAATTTTTGTCTTCTTCTATAAACTTTAGAATTCAGTCAAGTGTTAAAATATCTGTGTAAAAATAAAAGATTCATATTTTCAATTTAAAATAAAACACTAATATATCGTCATGGTTTACAAAAAATGATTGTGCAGTTTTTTGCAGAATAATGTAATAACGTAATTATTAATTTTTTAAAAGCAATACTGTTTTTACTGCAATTTTTAGATCATTCTTACGAGCTGATTACCACAAAGAATACTTAGGGTCTGGCAACCAGAATTTAATAATGATTTAAGAATTCTTTTTTTTTTTGTTGTTTACGTTGTGGTTTGAGTGGTAATTTAAATAATATGTTAATGGGGTGTTGGTTTTCTGTAAACTTTATTATGTATTCTCTTTTATGATTAGTACATCCGGACAAGGAAGTAAATTGTTTTTCTTTTAGGAAAATAAATTTTCGTAAATATAATTGATTCTTTGTTACTAATGGTCTATCAGAAATTTGTTTGTTGCTTCTGGTGCGTGAGATCAGGTAGGCCTACAAGATAAAGACCAAAGTAAGCAACCCGTCATGTTTGACATAACATAAACTTAAACAGTGTTCGGTTATAAAAAATCAACATTACTTCTTGTTGAAATGAGGTTTGCGAACAATTTCAGAAGTGGAAATCTAAACGTCAAATAATAAACTATTAAAAAATGTAATTTTCATTACAACTAACTAGGGCTTAATCCCATATAAACATATTATTTAAATTAGATATGCTGCAAGAAAAAACAATTTCAGAACACCTTTTAAAACGTTTATCTCTACCAAATTTTCAAGTGCACTTGAAAAAATACCGTTACTTTTCATTCCAAAAGTCGTTAACAAGTAGTATAAATATAAATTATTGTAAAGCGTTTAAATTAGTATTAAATGAACAAACTGAAGTTTGTTTGACGACATCATCGTGCCTTAAAAGTACAAAAACAATGAATCTTTCTTTCATGGCTGAGACAATGAGTGGTGAATGGATGAAGTTTTTCAAATAACACTTTCCTAAAGTTTTCTATCTGACTCTTCAAACGAACTTCCAAAGTAATATCAATGAACTTTTGTTCAAGGAAATGTAATGAAAAGAGCACAAACTTTCCTTGTTTTATTTTAATAGATTAAAGATATTTTTAACTAAGTTTACGTTTGTTTTTTGACAATTTTGTTTAAAACTTTTGAGAATAGTAACTTAATACGTTAACGATTGAGTTTATTTCAACAAAAATTTTTATTTTACCTTAAAAACTTATTATTTTAGTATGTACCTCTAGCATATAGTTTTATACCCGGTTCGCTATTCCCAGTCCGAACTGTCTAGTGATTTTAGTAATTATTTTTTTGCGAAGTTAGTTACTTTTTGACAGACTCGAAGTGGCTGGAAATTACTATACAACCAATCATACGTGCATCTTAGTCAATATTAATGTAAACAAAAGTAAATAAAATAGAACTTTGCCGACAATCAATATTTATTTATTTACACCGTATAATGTATTGATAACAAATAATAAAATTATTTATTGTACAAAATAAAAAAAGTGGGAATAAATTCTACAAAATTAAAAAGTCAAAGTGATTTTAAATAAGACACAGCAAGTTCCTTAGATTAACGGTTTAAAGATTAAACGATTAAAGATTAACAGTTCATTGGATAGCATTAACACAAACTGTTGTTTTATTATCTTACAAAATAAGTATACTTAAATATGCTAAAAGCAAATATTAGTAATTTGACTAGGCAAATTCGTGGTTCAATAGTAATTTTTGCTCATTAGCATTTGAGGATGTTAAAATCTTCCACATATGGTGAATGAATTCAGTGTCCTGGCCGCAGTCTGCAGTCATATAAACCCAAACAAACAACAAAAACCTCCATGTAAGTATAAACAAGTTTATATTAAATTAGAAACAACTAATCTAAAAATATTAACTTTTAAAAAACATTTTATCATATTTATTAAGAAAAACTTACCAACGCATTAGCTGATGGAACAAATGGAAAACTTTGACTATCCATAATAATAAAATTTAAAATATAACTAATTAACTGAATAGAACTAACAAAAGAATTAAACAAAGATAATAAAACAAAAAAACTATTTATATATAAATTATATATATAAATATTTACTACAATATTTTAAATTGTAACAATTCAAATATTATATTTTAAATATACAGGGAAATATTTGATGGGTTTAGTATACACTTCCACTATTTAGAATAATTCTTCTTTTTTTTTCAAAGAAAGAAGTCTGCAATAGTAGTATACTTGAGCTATTAATACTGAGAAGTAGGAATTGTTGTGTTGTAGGTTTCCAACAATGAGTCTGTCGAAATATGCCCTAGCTAAGCGAATAGACAATATCAATTTCGCAGTACTAAAATTTTGATTTTATAAACTATTTTTTATAAACCCAAAATATAAATAGTGTCGAATATAAAAGTTATACTTATTTATGTATGTGTGTTTGTGTACATGGAACTTTGTTCTGAGTCTTCCTTTTTTTTCTTTACAAAAGCTCTATCAAGGAGCGTTTTTTAAGCCGGATCATTTTGTTCCATCTAAATTACATGTCCTACCCACCTTCAACGCCATATCTTGATATATTTTACGATATCTGATTCCCAATATCTTTCTTTATAAAAGGCTATGATGACAAGTCACACCGTTTGTCCAGTAAGGTAACTACGCCACCTAGGAAAGAAATCTGAACTACCAACATTTTGAATTTTAATCATATTTGGTTCTTAAAATATACGGTTTATTTATTGCTAATTCATTTTACAAATTGATGATTCAAGTATTGTTAATCAGAAATTTTACTAATTCAGAGTAAATAATTTTTTCACAAAATTGCTGAAAATATAGGTATGCAATGACATATAATCTATATTTATTATTTATCGTTGGGTAAAAGATAAACATTCACTTACTATAAAAATAAGAGACGCTTAACAAACTTAATACGATTAAAAAAAATTAAATTAAGGTAAATAGAATTATATACAATTAAATCAGGTTAAACAGAATTACCTACGGAAAATTAAATAACAATTAAATAAACTTAGTAAAAGTAAATAAAATTGAGTAAAAGCTATACCTGTAAAAACGCTGTCATACCGTTTCTGTTTCATTTCGCATGTAAAATCCCATGGAAAAAATTCTAAGGTTCATTCTTCTCCTTTCTTGAGCGTTCGTTCGTCGAATAGCGACGTATGATACATCATTGGAAAGGGGAGGGGGTAGCAAATAGGTTGAGACAGAAAATCAAACACACATTGTGGCATTACCAAGAGAGAATTACATTATATCTCCCTTGTTATAATGATTATTTTTTTATTTTAGTTTGATGGCCTTGGCCGAGCCAATTACCCAGACAAATTTAAAGACAAACAATTTTAACAATCAGAGGAATTTTTTACAGTTAGAGGAATAAACATACAATCATCCGTACAATCTAACGTGCAATTTTTAATAAATTACAACTTATTTTTTAATTTTTTTTCCAGCGCTAAGATATAACCTGATTCAACATCTCGGAGTTTTATATCTTCCTTTTTATTTTTTAATTCTTTATATTATATATAAATTTATATATATATATATATATATATATATGTATATATATATATATATTTTAATTTTTTGTTTTTTTTTAAATTTTATATATTGTTATGATTGTTTATTTTGACTTTAATCTTAGTTTATTGAACCTATTAAAATAATGTAACTTAATTGTTATCAAATGTAAAATAAAACTCCTTATATTACCTGTGTTCGATGGATTCAAAGATTTTCTAGTTGTCCTTTATCGGGATAGAGAAAAAGGATAATAATAAAAGAAAATATTATATTACAAAAAATTACGTTTCTTTATTTTATATGAACGAACAAAACAATTATCAAATTCTGCCGTTATCTTATCAATCAGCATACAAGAAAATAAATGAAATTTTTATAATAATAAGATTTTAAATCTACATACATTTATATTAAGTGAAAACCAATTTTACTTCAATTTTCCTTTACTTGAAACAAAAAACAACAAAATTTTAAACTTTTGATTAGTCTAACTAAACCTCAGTTCTTAAATTTGAATGCTAATGACCATGCTGTAACACAGATCCTTCACAGAGATTAATTTCAATTGTACAAAACACTTACAGCCTATTTTCTTATTGAGTTGTATGTTGTAACATACCCAGAAAAGTCCAGTCTCCTCAACGATATGATCTCTCATTTTATTGGCACCTCGGCTCCTTCCTAACGTCTCTGCAAACCTTCTGCAAGAACCAAAAACACCTGATTCACTTCTCCAAAAACTCAGCTACTTATTAATGACACAAGGATTTCCTTTTGTCAACTTGATGCCATAAAACTACTTTCACATATCTTCACAAAATGCCCACGGTAGATACAAGGACCTCTTTTAATCTACTTCTATCCCCTTCTGCAAAACTATTCAATTCTTTTCACAATGCCGGTATCGAACTCACGAAACTACAACCTATCTTGAGACAAACGACTGTTTCCTTCGATGACCAAACGCATAACTTTATTTGATTTTACCTTTTTAGTATTCGTGATACTAGAATATTAATTGTCAATAATATCAATTTTAAAATTGTTCGTTTTTTTTTTTGTAATGAAAGTTAAATTATTATTTTTGCACTAGTTAGTCGTGGACCTGTCAACAGTGCTGAATTGAGGTCAGTTCGCGAAGTTTATCTTTTAGTTTTTTACTTTGTGGCATTCAAATACAACAATTTAAATTTAACAACAATGGTTTTTACTAATGACAAATACCATGATATGCTTTAGCTTATGACGAAATAAAGTGTAACGCTCGAACAGCAGAACATAGATACCCTGAAAAATTTCCCAATCGTGATCCCACTCACTTAACGTTTACAGCTCTTCAGTAACAATTACTCGAAACAGATTTCCTGGTCATAAAAAATAATGAGCGACGTAATGATGTAACAACAGCACATGAAGATGTTATTTTAATGGAAGTTGAGAAAAATCCAGAAATTAGCGTTCGAAGACTATCTGCCATGTATCCCACAATTTCAAAATCTTTCCTTGATGATGATGCTAATTATTACATTTCCTGAAAAATGTTATACCTGATTTGTTAGATAATGTGCCTTCTACTTATAGTTATATACTATATAGATAAAAACTAAGTGGGCTGTCCAGCCCACTTTAGCAGGAAGGAAGAGGCGAAACGATTGCTTGTCCAACAAGGTCTCCGGATTTTAATCCTTGCAAATATTGTGTTTGAAGTTACATAAAAGCATTTGTTTATTCCGTTTAAATAATTGATAATTTAATACAAAATAGTGCATACTGGCTAGAGATACAAGACGCTTGCTACGAATTTAGAAATAACTGGAATTTTTGCAAGAAATCGGCGTTCTCTAAACAAAAGGGCAACTTTATGCATAGAGACTTATGATCATAAACATAGAGCGTCTTCTGTAAGTGTCTAATTTTGACACTTATTATTTTATGTTAGTTTCGTTCCATTGTAATAAATAATTTGTTTTTAAGACCATTTAAATAAAATTTTGTTTGAATTTGGTTTTTTGCTTTTTTTCCCAAACTTTTTTTACTAACTCTACGCTGCATTTATTGAAAAAAAGAATTATAAAATTATTTAAGGTATCTAATAATTTAACTTTCAAGACAAAAAAAATAAAAAATTTTTAAATCAATTTTTCTAGAATTCGGCGTTTTCTAAACAAAAGGGCAAAATTATCCATAGAGATTTATGATCATAAACATAATGCATCTTTTGTAAGTGTCTAATTTTGACACTTATTATTTTGTGTTAGTTTCGTTCCATCGTAATAAACAATTTGTTTTTAAGACCGTTTAAATAAAATTTTGTTTCAATTTGATTTTTTGCTTTTTTTCCCAATTAATTTAACTTTCATGACAAAAAAACGAAAAATTTTCAAATCGATTTTTCTAGAAATCGGTGTATCTTACAGACTTAAAGTATTTAATAATCTAGTATCAGAACTGCTCAAAAGTTAAAGACAAAAAAGTTATGCGTTAAAATACCCGTTGACGTACCCAACACTTGGACACTAACCGTAAACGACTATGGACTATGGTACTAGAAATTCGCAATTTACCTCATCATGTAACTAGTTCCAAACACTATACAGACGTGTGTCACTGAGGATGATCAGATAGGATCGAAAGCGTTCTAAAAATGTACAAATCCATTTTGGATAATATTTAAAAATTTGAATAATAAAATTTTATACTATTTTACAAAAATAAGATTTTACTTCATTTAAATTTTTTTTTATGAACTAAACACTTAATAAAACGTATTGACACTGTTAATAGTCAGTGCTAGATAAAACTGACTAATGACAAAAACTTTCAATTCTTTCTAATAATGCAAATGATTTGCCTAATCTTCTTTTAATTCATCGATAATGTTATAACACGGAGGAATGCAATTTAAGTCGTAATTTAATAGGGCAATTAAATAAATTTCTGTTCAATCTTCATTAGTGTATTGTAGAGCCTATGTTGCGGTGCGTCACTGGATGTGCGTTGTTATTTATTATCTATATATACAGATATTTTACCTTAATACCTGTAGAATGAATTATAAACTGATAATTTACAAAAGTTCTTTTCTCTGTCTGACTCACGTAAACAATCATTTGATTTTAGATTTACTTATATCAATTTACACCTTTATTACACAAATTCAGAGTTGGCGTAATGATATGAAATCGTTTCATGTAAATTTTATGGCATTTAAGTGATATTACATTTTCCATAAGATGTGTGTAGCAGTCCTTTACTGCAAATTAATAAAAAATAGTAAAAAGGCAAAAAATTCAAATACACAATAAATAACGAAGTAAAAATTTATTCATTTAAAAAATAATAAAACAGTTATTTACACGGTGGCATAAAAAAGGAGACAAACTAAAGTGTGACAACTATAGAGGTATAGCCTTACTAGACACGGTATACAAAATCTTAGCAAACATATTAAGAAATAAACTAAATTGCTGTACGAAAAGAATCCTACATAAGTATTAGGCTGTCTTTAAAAAGGAGATATCCACTGTAGACTAAATCATCTCATTAAAGAAGATACAAACGACTTGTTATGAAGGTAAAGTTCCCCTACATGTATTGTTTGTAGATTTTAGGCAAGCATATGATAGAGTCAAAATGTATCGAGCAATGAAACATTTGGGTACACCAAAGAAACCGATCCGGCTAGTTAAAATGACACTAAATAACTCTACGTGTGAAATTGCTTGGCAGGGTCACATATCAGATCAATTTACGGTTGCAAATGGCTTGAGGCAGGGAGATCCTTTATCCCCCACATTATTTAACTTAGTATTAAAAACTGTAATCAGAAAATGCAGCATGAAGGTGGAAGGACCGATCATGAAAAATGATCCCTAGTGCTTGGCATTTACCGACGATCTAACAATACTAGCAAAAACCGAGAAAGAATTAAGAAGAGTTGTGAAGAAAATCATTGAAAAAACAGAAATTTGGATTGAAGCTAAATGAAGACAAAACGAAATATATGATCATGGGAGGGACAGAAGGGAAAAAGAAGACTTAAGTGTGATGTCTGTAAGTGGTAAAAGCTATAGTTTTAAAAGGGTGGACAAATTTGAATACTTGGGTGTAGTTTTCGATGAAAATAAAAAAGAGAAATGGGAGCTCGAAGCCAGAATAGCAAAGGGAATAAAAAATTAGGTAGTTTAAACTGAACTCAAAATACGTTTCTAGACAAGGTAAACTCAGAATATATAAAACAGTAATTCGATCCACAGTAACATATGCCAGTGAGGTATGGACATTAAATAAGAAGGAAGAAAGATGGGAAAAGGAAAATATTGAGACGCATATTCGAAGGACGGAAGACAAAAGATGGTTGGGAGAGAATAACCAACAAGGAATTAATGGATTTATACAAAGTACCTACCATTACCAAGTTCGTCAAGTCACAAAGAATCAGATGGTTGGGACATGTGGAAAGAATGGCAGCAAACAGAATGCCTAAACTAGTAATAACCAGAAAACTACACGGCCCCAAAAGAAGCGGTAGACCCAGAACGAGGTGGATTAGTAAAGTCTAGGAAGATCTTAAACACGTGAAGGTGAGGGACTGGAAAAGAAAAGTACAAAATACACTGCGTAACATAAAAAAGAGGCCACCTAGGATTTTGTAAGAATTTTTCAAAAACTAAGTTTATACAATTTATTCCATTATAACTAAATTCCAATAATTCACAAACACTTTTAGCGTCTTATAGGCACCAACAAACGGTACCAACAGTTCAATTAAGGGTAATAAGTTTGGAGAATTAATATTATTTTGATGGTACACAAGGCACGATGAAAATGAAGAATCCATACAAAGTGGCTACATGGAATGTAACAACCTTATATGAAGCCGGTAAGTTGAGAAATCTACTCTCTGAAATGGACAGATTAAACATTACTATCATGGGGGCGAGTGAAACAAGATGGCCAAACAAAGGGAATTTCAGTGCAAATGGTTACGCCGTTTATTTTTCTGGAAATCAAGACCATATGCATCGAAATGGAGTAGCAATAATTATCAAACAGCATATTAATAGGTATGTCACTAACTTTATCCCAATATCAGACAGAGTAATTTTAATACAGCTGAATGCTAAACCTGTAAATATAAATATCATCCAAGTTTATGCTCCCACTGCTGACGCAGATGAGCAGAATATTGAAGAATTCTACCATCAAATAGAAGAAGTGCTAAAAATAACAAAGAAACACGAAGCAATAATAATTATGGGTGACTTTAACGCTAAAGTTGGACAGAAGATGACGCAGGGCATCACCGGAAAGTTTGGCTTGGGAGACAGAAATCAAAGAGGTGAACGGCTAATAGAATTCTGCCAAGAAAATGACTTCGCCATTACAAATACCTGGTTTCAACTTCCAGAAAGGCGTCTTTACACGTGGAAATCCCCTCAAGATGGACATCAAGGCAGAATAGTACGGAATCAAATAGACTACATCCTAATAAACCACCGATTTCGAAACAATATTAAAGATCTAAAAACTTACCCCGGCGCTGACATAAACTCAAATCACAATTTACTCTGCTCCAAAATACAAATTAAATTGAAGAAATTAAGATATATCTCGACCCCCTGAAAAACCCTCAAACGCGCGAACACATAACACAGCAAATAAATAGTAAAATACACAGAATATCAAATATACCAAACGAAAACAGAACCATTAACGAATGCTGGTATGAAATTCAAAACTCGATTTTAGAGAACGTACAAGAGTCTTTGAAAACACCTACCATGTTGGCAAAAAATGAGTGGATGACACAAGAAATTCTAGATCTGATGGAAGTTCGACGGCAACACAAAAATAGAAATATTATCGAATATCGTGAAATTAATAAACGCATAAAAAGAAAAATTAAGCAAGCCAAAGAATCCTGGCTTGAGAATTTATGTAAAGAAATAGAAGACCTCCAAAAAAAGCATGACAGCTTCAACCTGCATAAGAAACTTAAATATACTGCCGGAATTAGAAAACAGAAAAATGCTCACATACTTAAAAGCGCGGACGGAAAAATTTGTGATCACGAACAACAGTGCAAAGAATGGGAGAGATACATCACTGACCTTTTTGACGATGCTTCTAGGGAAAATGCTCCAAATACTGCCTATGACAACCAGTTGGACAGAGGTCCCAATATACTGAATTCGGAAGTCGAAAAGGCAATACAGCAAGCCAAAAACAATAAAGCACCTGGACCAGATCAAATCCCTGCCGAACTACTTAAACTTTTGGATGAGGAAAGCATTGCCTGCTTAACCACTTTCTTCAACAAAATTTACAACGAAGGAAAAATACCAGATGATTGGTTAGAGTCACTGTTTATAACATTACCAAAGAAAAGCAGGCCCACCAAATGCAGCGATTTTAGACTAATCAGTTTGATGAGTCACACACTGAAGATACTCTTACGAATTATACAAAACCGAGTATTCCTTCTATGCGAAAGTAAGATGGGTGATAAGCAATTTGGATTTAGAAACGGTCTAGGAACTAGAGAGGCACTATTCTGTATGCGCGTTCTATTACAAAAAAGTTGTGAATTCCGAAAGAATGTTTATGTTTGTTTCATTGACTTCGAGAAGGCGTTCGACAGAGTCCAACACAATACACTTTTCGACTGCCTACGGGCAGCAGGACTTGACCACTATGATATAAGACTGCTGAAATACTTATATTACAATCAAGTAGCCTCTATCCAAATTGGAGACAGTCCCACTGAAAAAATACCCATCAAACGTGGAGTACGGCAGGGTTGTGTTTTGTCACCCACTCTTTTTAATCTGTACTCTGAAGAAATCTTTAGGGAGGCTTTGGATGACAGACAAGAGGGAGTAAGACTAGGTGGAGAAGTAATCAACAATATTAGATACGCTGACGATACAGCCATTCTTGCAGAAAGTTTACAAGATCTCCAAACATTACTAAATCTAGTCAGTGAAGCAAGTTATCGGAGAGGCCTAAAAATCAACATTTCAAAGACAAAGTGGATGGCAGTTGGAAAGATCCATATAGATCAAGGTCTGCTTTCTCTTAATGGAGAAGAGATAGAAAGGGTAAATCATTTCAAATACCTTGGCAGCTGGTTAAATGTAAATTGTGACTCTGATGAAGAGATAATATCCAGGATCGAAATATCACGTAAGGCTTTTATGACCTGGAAACCAGTTTTATGCAACAGAAACCTGTCAATGAACATTCGTAAGAAGGTCCTGAAATGTTATGTGTGGTCGATCCTATTGTATGGTTGTGAGACATGGACGTTAAAAACCACAATGCTAAACAAGTTAGAAGCATTCGAAATGTGGTGCTATAGACGAATCCTAAAGATATCGTGGGTTTCGCACACTTCCAATGAAGATGTTCTTCAAATGATCAACTCAGAACGTCTGCTCATAAACATCATAAAGAGGAGAAAAACAGAATACTTCGGCCATATAATTAGAGGACCCAAATACCATTTACTTCGCCTTATAATACAAGGAAAAGTGGAAGGAAAGAGATGGATTGGTCGAAAGAAACTTTCATGGCTGCGTAATATTAGACAATGGTGTGGTTTCACAGTAGAAGAATTATTTCGCGCAGCAGCCGACAGAGAAAGGTTTCAGGAAATTGTAAGCATGATGACGGCCAACGTCTGAATACGGACACGGCACCCAAAGAAGAAGAAGAAGAACACAAGGCAAATATCGAACACAGTATTTAGTCAAATCTTGGGGCAAGATTTGATTAAATACTGTGTTCGATATTTGCCTTGTGTACCATCAAAGTTCATTTATTCGAACATTCAACATTATATTGAATTAATATTAGTTTTACGACTTCAGATATTGCACATGTTGTTTGTACCTTATTTTTATTGGAATATGGCTATTTTGTTTTTCAAAAATCTTTCACTAGTATACAGTTGTTCAAAGAGTAAACTTGTGCTTTTTTTAAATTAAAAACTATGGCTGAGAAGTTTGCTAGATCTGTTCAAATTGTTACTTTGATTGGTAATGGAATGAGTCAAAGAGAAGTGGCCAGACAGCTTGTAGTCAGTCATTGTATGGTCCAAAAAATTTACCAACGATTCGTAGAGACTGGAACTTAAGAACGTAAACCAGGATCAGGTCCCAAAAGAATCACGATGGTCAGAGACGACCGTTCTTTACAACGCACTTCTTTGCAAAGTCGGTTATTTATGGCTAGATCAATTCAAAACCGCTTTTAAAATGTTTACGGGTGGACTTTAAGTACTTCTACCGTGAGAAAAAGGTTGAGGGAATTTGGTCTAAGGGTCGCTGTCCAGCAACAGGACCTTTGTTAACAGCAGCACATCGATAACGCCGACTACAGTTTGCTAGAGACCACGAGCTTTGGACGATAGAAGATTGGAAAAATGATTTGTTTAGTGATGAGTCCAGGATCGTTCTTTATAACTCAGATGGTCACATCAAAACCTACAGAAGACGTGGAGAACGATATGCTGCTTGTGTTCGACGAGTACGTGTTGCTTTTGGAGGAGGTTCGGTAATGTTTTGGGCAGGCATTTCATTCGAGGGCCATACTGATCTCGTATTTATTGATAGAGGAGCGTTGAATGCACACCGATACATTACCGAAATTCTAGACTAGCATGTAATGCCTTTTATTGGGTTTGTCGGCGAAAACTTTATTTTTATGCAAGACAACGCGCGGCCACACGTAGCCAGGATGGCAATGCAATATCTTGAAACAGGCGGTGTACCAAAAATGAACTGGCCGGCTCAAAGTCCAGATTTGAACCCGATTGAACATGTTTGGGACTAACTCAAACGAAGGGTAAGAAACAGAATACCTTCTCCAATAAATCGTAAGCAGTATCAGTTGGCGCTCATGTAAGAATGGGAAGCTTTTCCTCAAAACGACATCCAGAATTTGATCAATTCAATGCCAAATCTAATGAGGAGTGTAATTCCCAATAGAGGTGAAAATCCTCCTCCTCAATCCCTTAGCCCTTGTCAGGGCGTAGTGACACCCTAAATATTGTTAGTCTGCTGTCTCCATTGACTGCGATCTTGTGCCATATGGACGGCTTCATGTAGGGATTTTCCCACCAAACTCTTCATTTGGTCTACCCATCGTATTGGAGATCTTCCTCTTGGTCTTCGGCCTTCTACCTTTCCTTCTACTACCAATAGTTCCATGGTGCCCGTTCTTCTAGCTATGTGGCCGAAGTAAGTTAGGTATGCTTGGTTTACTTTTTTTAGTAGCCTGTCTTTTATATGAAGCTCTTCCAGAATTGACAGGTTGGTTCTATGTTCTGTCCAGGACACGCGTAGAATTCTTCTATATACCCACATTTCGAAGGCTTCGATCTTACTCCTATCGATTTTTTTGAGAGTCCATGTTTCAGCTGCATATGTAGCAATGGGAAAAATAAGGGCATTGACCAACCTGAGCTTAGTATTCCTTGTTATTGTTCGGTCTTTCCATATTTTAATTAATTTAGCAGTTGCGGTTCGGGCCATTCCTAGTCTACGTTTGATTTCTGAGGAACAATCACCATTGTTGGTTATCAGAGAGCCCAAGTATACAAATCTGTCGACTGTCGACAAATCCCTATTTGGCGTATATGCGGTAGATTATTATTTGCTCTGTCTATAATCAATATTTTTGTTTTTCCGGTGTTGATTTGAAGTCCGAATTCTTCACTTATTCGGCTTAGCCGTTCGATGATGGTAATCATTTCGACTTCATTCGCTGTTAGTATATGTGTGTCATCTGCGTATCGCAGGTTACTGATTTTTCTGCCTCCTATAGTGATTCCTCCATCCCATTTATCTAGTACTTTTCTCGTTATATATTCAGAATATATGTTGTACAATAATGGTGATAGTATGCAACCTTGTCTAGTTCCTTTCTCTGTTTTGAATGCATTTGAATATATTCCATGTACTTTAACTTTGGCTGAGTTTTCATTATACAGATTTCTTATTAGGTTAACTAGGTGGTTAGGTACTCCCATATTTTTCATTATACTCCAGAGAGGATCCCATTTTACTGAATCAAAAGCCTTTGTGTAATCTACAAAACAGAGCAACATTGGTATGTTATGTTCTCTCGCTTTTTCTACTATCTGTCTGGTGTTGAGTATTTGCTCATGCGTTCCCTTTCCTGGTACAAATCCACATTGTTCTTCGGCTATCTCTGGAAGAAGAAAGTTCTTTAGCCGTTCATTGATTATATGTAGCAGGATTTTGCTTGCATGAGGGATTCTGTAATTGCTGCATATGGTTAGTGATCCTTTTTTATGGATAGGGATCAAGGTTAATTCACACCACCCATCAGGCCATTCACCTGTGATCCATATCATGTTGCACATATCCAGCATTACATCTACGCCAATTTCGCCTATTGCTTTTAGAGTCTCCGCTGTTATACCATCGATTCCTAGAGTTTTTTTGTTTCTTAGTTGCTTAAGAGCCTTCTCTACTTTTGCTCGTAAAATGATTGGTTCAGCCTCTCTGATTGCATGTTTTTTGTGTTCTGAGACTGATGCGTCATCTTTTAAAGTGTCTTTGTATAATTCTGAGCATTAATTTTTCCAGGTCTCTGCGATACTCTCTATGTCGGTTTTTACTTCTCCATTAGAGTCTTGAATGGCTTGAAGTTGTGGCTTGAACTCTCGGGCTAAATATTTAACTTTTTTAATTAGTTCATGACTTTCATGGCGGTTTGCATGTTGCTCCAGTTCTTGATACACGTTATTTATATGGTTGTTTTTATCTCTGAAGCACATACATTTTATCTTCCTGTTTATCTCCGCTATTTCTTGAGTGTTGCTTCCTGTTTTTGAGATATGTTGTAGTATAGCTTTTCTTTTTTCCACTAACTCTAGTGCTTCCCCTGACATCCAATGTTTGTTCTTTTGTTTTTTCTTTTGTTTTTTGTTTTTTCTTTTTCCACTGAATATATCCAGCTTTTTATTCCATTCCACGTTTTATTTGTGTCTTCTAATACTTGTGGTTTTTCTTTGCTTATCAGTTTCATCTGGAATTCTTCTGCATTACTTACCCTTATCTGTTTTGTCTGATGTTTTTTTCTAGTTGTGTGTAGTCTGAGCCTGCAGTTCATTTTTAGTAGTTTATGATGTGATCCACAATATGCTCCAGGCATAGCTTTTACATTGTTATTACGGTTTTCCATCTTTTCCGCACGAGTATGTAATCGATTTGATTTTTGTGTTCTTTATTTGGACTAGTCCATGTTGAAAGCCTTCTTCGGTGGTGTTTATAAAGGGTATTTGTTATCACTAAATTATTTTCACTGACAAACTGTAGAAGACGTTCTCCTCTGTTGTTTCTAATGCCCAAGTCAAATGACCCAACAATACCTCTTAAATGTGGTTCATTATCCGTTTTTCCCACTTTGGCGTTAAAGTCTTCAATAATATATACTGGCTCTTTTTGTGGTATCTTTTTCAATATGTTTTCTATGTTGTTATATATTTCATCAATGTCTTCAGAGGTGGAAATATACAGTATTAATAATCACGACTTAATTGTAACTTTATACAGACAACAGAAAAAATTTACAATGTTAATTTTTTTTATTTTTCAATAAAATAATAATTTTGGAAGAAGTTATTTTTTGACATTTTTTATTTAAAAAATGATTGCATACTGCTTTAGAACATATTCTTAAACATTACACAAACATCGAATGACAATCACTATGTGGTATGATTCGTAAAAATTAAAAAATAGCAAACATTTTAGGTGGACTCTTTTTCGTGAGGCGCAGTGTAGAAGCGAATGGAGAAATATTGTTCACCAGGTCCTTCAGAGTAGTTAAAAATGTTGTATATATATTTAAGTTACAGTTTTGTTGAAATAATAATTGTAATTAGTTATTAGGATTATGGTTTAAAAAAATGCCCTAGGCCTTAACGGCCTGTTGTGCGTAAAAATAAAAAAAAATACACCTTAGACTTCGATAATACATGTTGAGATGTTTTTTGAAAGATCAGACGGTAGAAGATCAGTAATGTTAAAAGCATCAGCCTCACAATTGTCTACTAAACTTAAACCATGATTATATGCCTCTAAGATCGGGACCAAGTCAGTCAACCGTCAATTTTTTGGAAAGTAACCGGCGAATAACTTGGATATAAAAACATCACACTATTTGTAAATTATTTTTTTTTTGAAAACGATTTACGGAGTGGAAATCGAAACGTCACATAACAATTATAAAATAAAATTTTTATTACAATCAGTTGTGGCTTAATCACATATAAATATTATATTAAATTATTCGGTATTCAGAAATGGTATATTGACCCTATAGAAGGGAAGGTCTTATAGATTTTAAAATATTTAATTAAAAAACTATATAAAGCAATTTTAAAATTAGCAGTGATTGAGGCAATTGAACGAGGGAAAATTTTTATTAGAATAGGACTGTAAACATACAAACAAAACTATATCTACAGTTTTTATAAAATTACATTAATCTGCATGTAAGCTATTGACACAAAACTCCATTAATCATTTAATAGGAGAGCAGTCATCAGAAATTTAACCAGCGACTCGTCATGCTGAATCGTGACAGTCAATCTCATATAGAGATTTGTATGAGAAACTCAATACGATATAAGCGATAAACCGGTAAATTCGAATAGTCCCGATAATTAAATTCAAAAGGAATTTAATTACTAGGCATGCAATATAATAGGTCTAAGTTTTACCGACCCCAACGACAGGTATTATCGTAGCTACAGAGTGGATGTACAGAAAATCAACTTATATAGAAATGCGGTAGATTAATATTATAAAGAAAACTTTTTTGAATATACTACTTAATAAAAAGATTTTAGTCAATATTATAAATGATTTTAGTCAATATTAGATATTATTTTCATACGATGAGAAAAACATATATTTGAAAAAAAATTCATGTAAATATCGTTGATTGGGATAATAAAACTGTGTTGCTGAAGTTTTTAAATCCAATTTTGCGAAGAGTATAAAGATGGTGTTGCCCTAGATCTTGAATAGGAAAAATGATTATTACTATTTGTTTGGTCTGTATAAGATCGGGAACAGTCTGCACAAGGAATTTCATAAACTTCCACACCCAAAGCCACGCCACCATCTGCTTTATAAATGAACTGTCCGTTTTTCAGAGAGGATGTCGAAAGCTCGGCACAGTGATAGTTGACGCGGTTCAACAAATCCGAGTCGTTGAACCGCGTCAGACACTTTAACGAACTAGTCCCAACTTAATTTAAATTATAATTTAGTACAAAGAAAGTATGTCTCAAAAACCTCATAAAGAAATCTCACCTGTTAAAAACTTGCCTTACTCTGAACACTGAATTTACAAATCTTGGGTCTGGGCAAAGAAAGATGATTCAAAAAAACAGTAAGGTTAAAGATTCGGATAATAATGACCTAAATCGCTACATTTAAGTTATTCGAAAGTTTTTGTTGAAACGACACTTGTTTTGAGTAGTATGGACCTTTATAATAAGAACCTATATGTTTCCTGCAGTCGCTTTCTTGCCTTAATTAATTATTAACAAACTAAGGTCCCAAAGCGTATAAATTTTCGCTTCTTTTCTCTATCGGCAAAAAGTAAAGCGTTTGAAATAAATTTAAGAAGAGACTATACTAAAACCTTTAAAATAGCGTTTTCTAAACGTTTCTATCATCATTTGTTGTCTAGAAAGTTGCAAAAATAAGTCAAAAATTTCGGTTTTCTTATGAATGTTAATAACTTTGGGAATAAGCCAAACGAAATTCGTTGAAATGTACAAGTGAAGTTATGCCACCACCGCATTTTTTATGTAAATAATTGTTGTTCTTATTCAGGGCTCTGAATTAAATTTCAATTTAAATAGGTAATGATAAATTATACCGTGCTTTTAGAGTTTCATTTTTGGAATCGCAAGTCAAAAATAAAATCGCAGAGCACAATAGTTATTACAGTCAATATATGTGTGTCAACATAATTCAGTTTGATTCAAATTCGAACATTGATTGTGTCATTTAGTCACATTAAGCAAAATGTATGGTGTTCCGAGAACAACAATCAATGCTTTATAGAAAAATGCTGATGGAATTGGAAAGTATGCTTCGCAAATGACATCGTTGGATGGCCGGATGAAACATATTTAGACAATGAAAAAAATGCACAAATGAATCACTCGACACGGCACGACACGACACTCTGTATTTCTGGTTTGTTCAAAAAAAAAGCAAAGGTGTTCATTTGTCTGGACCAATTATTGCCGAAAAAGCGTTGTTTTTCAATATGAAATTGAATGGCGATCTTTCATTCAAAGGAAGCAGCGGTCGGGTGGAAAAGTTTAAAAATCAACACGGTATACGGGAACTGAAAATCGAAGGTGAAAAATTAAGCGCCGCAAGTATTGAAGTCGTTGACGAATATAAAAGAAAGTTTCAAGATATGATTAATGAATACAGTTTGTACGCGATCAAGTATTTAATGCGGATAAAACTGGCTTAAACTACAAAGCATTGCAAAGGAAAACAATCACTGCACTGTCTGAAAAATATAAACCAGGATTTAAAACGCAAAAGCCATGAATCACAGCAATGATATGTTTAAATGCAAGTGATGATCATCGCCTTCCTATATTATTGAATGGTACAGCGAAAAAAGCACGTTATTTCAAGGGCATAAATATGAACGCACTTTCCATTAACTACTACGCACAACATACTACATGGATGTGCCAGGAAATATTCGTGGACTGGTTCAAAAAGGTTTGTACTGCAATCCAAAATTTTGGTTTACCAAGCCGGTATGCTGCGAAGTGACGATGACAATATCACGTGCTCTTTTCTGCCTGCCAATACATCAGCAGCCAATTGATACAGCCAATGGATCAATCGGCAATTAAATCATTCAAAAGAAGATACAGAAAAAAATTTATTCAAAATCTAATTATAGAAGAGGAATATTCTTTGCCAGAATACTGGAAAGCATACAATTTAAACACGCAGTCAACAATGCTGTGGATGCTTGGGCTGATGTTTCGAAAGTAACGCTGAAAAGAGCGTGGAATAAATTATGACCTGAATCAACTATGACCTCAAGATGAAAATGTCCCGTGACAGCCGAGCGTGATGCGGTAACAAATAAAGTTATGGCTGATTCAATTGTTTTGAACTCAAGAACTTCCCGTTTACTGTCAAACAACTGCAATAATAGTATTGAGTTCTCCATTCAACAATATAAAGTAGTTTCAAACATGTTCTACCATCCATCTATTAATAGAGTACCGGCATATAAGTAATTTTCATTTTATTTATTTATTTGCTCATTTATTAATTTATTACAATAGAAGAGATTTTATAACAATTTGTGGGCCTTACCTTGTCTTTTTAACCCTCTTAAAAAAATTTATACCTTTTATTCAACTCAATCATTTAAATAAAACCACAGACATGTAATATTGGCATAATTATTGTAATTTATAACATCTTATTTGTTTATCTTTATTAGACAACACCCTAATATGGGTTTTTATCATTTCAGCATTTGTTTAACTTTGTATCGAGACCTGAAGATGCTTTGCATATTGTAGAAAGCGAAACCGGTCGTCTGATAGTTAAATTAAATTGATTGTGAGTAAGTCTTATTTATTATTTCTTTACCTATTTGATATGGACTCACACAAGCAACACATTCATGATTTGTTTTGTTTTCGTTACCTAAAGATGACATAAACGAATGGTTAATTTGTAATGAGGACGCAAACGGCTATCGATTGCTGACAGATGATGAAATCGTTGAAATGACAACATAGGTGGACGAAACTACTTCAGAAGCTGGCAGATACTTTGATGGTGGCGATGTTGATGATGCTATTGCAACTGACAAAGATTTGCGTAAAGAAGCTAGAGAAGCTGCATTGCACATACAATTCATCAATTGGTATTCTCGGCAAGAAGAAGCAAGTAAGGTAGATTTGAGGATTCTACGTCGATAAGGAATTCAGCCGTTGCAAAATGTGAAGTAACAATAAAAAATCAAAGATTTCATCATCACCATCACGTAGCGCTACAACCATGGGTGGGTCTTGACTGACTGTACAACTTGTTTCCAATTGGAAACAAATATTTCGAAATATTTTAAATCATATTGATTCGACTGTACTAACATAAATCCCTCATATATTGTCAAATAAAACACACAAATAAAATTTGAGAATTATACTATGAATTTTTTTAATGTTCTGTTAATCGTCTTTTCGATTATCCGTCATACCCTTGGTCCGGTACCCTGACGGATAATCGAGATTTCACTGTATATATATATATATATATATATATATATATATATATATATATAGGGTTTTTAAACGCGGTTATCAAAGAATTTTTAAATTATCTTTATTATAATTATTATGAAACACACACACACACACACACATATATATATATATATATATATATATAATATAGACCATATGAATTTAGAATAACCTATCTTAAAAATGAAATTTTTACAAAAAATAAATTAAATTAACAAAATTTGGTACCTTTCTATCACTGAATGCCTAAATTAAACTGTTTTCCAAAATAAAGGGTTTAATCACCACTCAATATCTTCGTTATCAGCCTTGGTTATCCTTCTTTTTGTAAAATTGCTTCTCCAAATACACCACAATGTTTTAATTATCAGATTCCACCATTTTAAAATATTTGTCTTTTCAATAGCAATTTATAAATCGGCAAAATGTTCTTCTTTATTTATTGCTTTCTTGTTTATTCTTATTTCTATTAATCTCATTTTTTCTTCTTCCAATCTCCAATCACCATATAAATATTATAATTTTAATTGATTCTAATCTCTATATACATAATATAATTTTTAATCTCCAAATCATACTCTCCTAAAACTATTTTTTCAATCTCCATGTAATATTCTTTCCAAAATATTATAAAACTTTCATACTAAATTACTGTCTTCTGTATACTGACTTGACCAACAAATAATACTGTTCTTTATATTAATACACTAATACTGACCATACTGACTAATAAACTAACTAACTAACTCTTACTCTTCTCGATCCTCCAAATTACAGAGTATTTATATCATTTTAATGTTCCAGAATATTCTTGAAAGAAAATATATTTGAATTGTTCTATTTTATAAATATTTGAATGTTCGCGAATATTCTACTACGCAAATAAGGTTACCTTCCTTCTATTGACGTCATATTTGAATGTTCTAGATAATTCCATACCCTTCTATCGAGAATTTTATGGAAATTTAGGCTTTCAGATCAGAATGTAAACTTATATGTACATTAAACATCTTAAATTAATAAATAACGCAATTTTAAATCCATTAAATTAATTATTTCAAATATCTGCCTTGTTCTAATTCACTCTTATTTACAAATGTCATAATAACCCCAACTCACTTCAGTGTATATTTGGTTGCCCATTTAGATGGCGCACTCAAATATATTCATGATATTTTAATTATTCAAATAACCAAATATATTGCAAAGCCAAAACTTTTTTGAAGTAAATTTGGTTGCCTCTTTAGATGGCGCACTTAAATATATTTATAATCTCATAATTATTAAAATAATTTTAAATACATTGCAAAATAAAAACTTTTAAAACTTATTATTATGCTAATTTCTTAAGAATACCCTCATGTAAATACTTCTTATAATATTTTCTACTCTATAACTTATAAATTATTTCTTTAATCACTATTTAAGTTCATTTTAGATTACCTTCGTTTCTCCTATACTTAATATTATCTCAATATATATATATATATATATATATATATATATATATATATATATATATATATGTATATATATATATATATATACAGTGTAGGAAAAAGTTTTTGGTCGGTATGGACCTTACGTGAGATGGAGTGAGAAACAGCTGTTTAGAAAGAGAGGGGTATATTAGGTCCGCCCTTTATATCGCCAAACATATCGCCCTATTTACTGTAATATTGTAGCATATTATTTTTCATTTCTTCCCATTAAAATAATATTAAGCTTACGGGTAAAAAATAAACAATGTGTTTTAAACGTTAAAGTTCAGATGCTTGTTAAGTCTATATATCCCGAAACGTAGCGGTATATTAATTTGTTCATGAATATTTTATACTGACTTATAATCTGTATTAAATCTGACTGTATTAAATAATCTTTTTTGTTTTGTAAACTTACACCTCATATTTTTTGTTTCTTAAATTCGATGTATAACCAATTGAAAAATGGCCTCGAAAAAAAGTAAAATCGGCATTATTTGGCATTTTTAATTGTTTATTTGCTTTTTAAGTTTAACTTAAATATTTTACGGAAAAAATACAAGAATAACGTCTTAGAATAATTAAAATTATTAAAATAAAGTAATTTTGAAACAAAAAATATTTTTTTAAAATTTGTTTAAAAAGTGTTAATTAAATAAAAAATTGCCTTAAATTTTTTTTTATTGAGATGATTTTTCCATTGAGGTAAATGTTATGGAAAAACTTTTCTTTGAAATTTTTTTATTTTAGAGAGAAGAAATTATTAAGTACTTTAAAGTAGAAAGTATTGAATATGATAATTTGTTTTTTTTTTTCATAAAATCTATTATAAATATAATATTTACGAAGTTTTTACGTTTAGAAAACACCAATTTAAAGGTTTTCAAATAAATAATTGAAGGATTCTACCGTTACTTGATGGAAATTCATTTTATGTAACAATAAAACACTTTAAACTTTGTTTTCAAACTTCCACAAAATTTATTTTAACTCTTATCACTACAGCTGTTTCGGCTGATTGCCTTTCTCAAGTGATCTATTTTTGGCTTGCGTTTACACTTTATAGTCTCTAATGAAATAGGTTGGGGAGGGGAGCACTGTTTGTCTCAACTTGGTCATTCAGAATTATATCTGTGTTTTTTAATTTGTTGATTTCCATAGATTCTAACAAAGGTAGCTTAAGGCCCTTATTTTGAATGTGAATGTCATTCAATTCAAATAAGTTATTAAATATAAGTTTCTTCTCTTCTAAATTTGTTTACAACGCTTTACTTTTTGCTGATATACCAAAAAAGCGAAAATTTATCTTTTTTTGACTTTAACTTGTTAATAATTAATTTGGTCCAAAGAAAATTCTTGTTATAGAGGTCCATAGTATTTAAAACAACTGTCAGTTGCCTGGCCGGTGTGTCGACGGGCCGTTGTGACGAGTGTCAAAAACAGGGTATTTTTTGCGTATTTTCCTGGTCTAACTGTATTACATTCGTATTCGATTTTTTTGATATATCAATATATCCATATCAAGATATATATTGATATTGAGGTGACATTGATTTCTTAAATCAGCACAAAATATTAAATGAACCGGTACATATCAGGTATTTCAAATATTGTGTATGGCATGTCATAGTACTATTTAGTACTTACACATTGAATTTAGTATTGTTGGGAGAAAAAGAGTCATATCAACAGTAAAGTGATGTGTATTAACTTTATTTTAAATAAACAAACTTGTATTTGTAGTATCAGTATACGATATTTTTACGTGAATTTAAAAAAGTATTATTTTTTGTTAATTTTAGGAAGAGTATCGTAAAAGTGATGATAATCTTTTTAAATAACTAATTTGGGGACTTGCCGGTGTTTAAACTTGTCTTCTGATATTTCAGGAGATGTCTTGAAGAGCGAGTTGTCATAAATCGACAGGCCTTGGCTTTCTCTTCTGTAAGGTAGTAGCTTCTAGTTACCTGAGTACTCTGTGGTGTATTATATATTTCCACTAGGCCTGTATTTTAATGGTCCCATAACTACAACTTGCGGATCCTTGCCTTTGTTTGAGTCCTTATTCAACGAAAGTTACTGCCAATAGCGTACTTTTTAAAGAACGTAAAATCTACGTTTTTAAAATTAAATGTATGTTTTAGCCAAGGAAGGCGCATTCTATCAATGTAATCCATCGGTCAATTAATTGGAGGCTGAAAGTAATGTTCCAAAGTTAAATGAACTGACTCTGTTTCTATTATAGTATTGTATTTTTCAAGATATAAGATATAAGTGCTGTATTGTAAGCGATTTTTCTTTTGTTACATCACTTAAAGCACTATCCAAAGTTATATTTCGATTTTAATAATTACATCCATCTGAAATGAATACAACAGGCAAGAAGATTATTTAAATAATCTATAAGACAAGACGTAAATTAATTGCTGCTAACTCCACCATTTGCTTAATGCCAAACGTACAACTGGACATCTTCATCAGTTAGAGAACAAATGGTAAAGTTTTGTACTCGAAGTTTGAACTTATAATACGATAGAAAAGCTAATACTTTTGGATAGGTTAAGACACTTTGAAGATCAACTGTGAGAACCAGTTTGTCAGAATTTGCGCTACTTTTTAATAATTCTTTTGCCCGTCTTTTTTCTTTCTGCTATGACCTGTAATGATCAACATCTTCAGTATTTATTGTTATCATTTTATGTGAAACACACATAATTACATTTAGTTTTCCCTGGTTTATGTAGAGATATTTTCTCTGTTTTGTTTTTAATTTGTTTAATTTACTATTTGTATTTTGAGAACGACTTCCGAAGTGGAAATTGAAACGTCAGTAAACGTATTTTCTGTGTCTAAAACAGCTTTAAACAACTTGATATAAGCAACCGATTGCTTTGTATCATCGCACCATTCCTTATGTAGGTTTTACTTAAAAGTTCTTTTATTATTTCAAAGGGAACTAACGTTAGAATAAAAGTCCGCGATCCAAACGATACTTTTTTATTCTTCTTCTTCTTCAAGTGCCCTGTCCGTTGCGAACGTTGGCTATTAACATGGCAATTTTGATCTTGTTTGCGGCGCTTCTGAATAGTTCGACCGATGTGAGCCCGAACCACTTCCGCAGATTTTGGAGCCACGAGTGTCTTCTCCTGCCTGGCCCTCGCTTACTGTCTATTTTTCCCTGGACAATCAATTGTAGCAGACGGTACTTATCGTGTCTCAATATGTGGCCTAGATATTCAAGCTTTCTTTGTTTAATTGTATTCACGATTTCTTTCTCCTTTCCGATTCTTTGGAGTACCTCTATGTTGGTGACATGTTCGGTCCAGGATATACGAAGAATGCGTCGGTACACCCACATTTCGAATGCTTCTAGTTTTCTCGTTAGCGTCTCCGTCAGCGTCCAGGCCTCCACGCCATACAGCAAGATCGGAAAAATGTAGCATTTAACTATACGTAGTTTTAGGGGAAGAGACAAATCCTTGCTTATGAGGAGCTTTTTCATATTGCTAAATGCTGCTCTAGCTCGTTCTATTCTCGCCTTAATTTCTATGGTCTGTTCCCATTTTGCATTTACGTTGGTGCCAAGGTACACATAAGATTCTACATGGTCAATTAATATGTTACTTATCCGTAATTGTCGAGCAGGTTGTTGCTTTTTGCTTATCAGCATCCACTTTGTCTTCTTGAAGTTGAGGCTCAGGCCGTATTCCTCACTAACTGAATAAAGTCTTTCCATTACTTGTTGTAATTCGTCTATGGTACTGGCAAGGATCACCGTGTCGTCGGCGTATCTTATATTGTTCGTTAACTCGCCGTTTATTTTAATGCCCTCATTTGCATTTTCCATACATTTGTTAAATATTTCCTCGGAATACATATTGAATAGGAGTGGGGATAATATACACCCCTGACGGACACCTCTTTTGATCTGCACGCTTTCAGTGAGTTCGTTGCCAATTTTTGCTCTTGCTGTTTGACCCCAGTATAGGTTTGCCACAATTCGAATGTCCTTGTCGTCAATACCTGTCTTTCGCAGAATACCTATCAATTGTTCATGATTGACATTGTCAAATGCTTTTCTAAAATCTACAAAGCACAGATACACGTCTTTATCAACGTCTCTACACCGTTGTATAAGCACCTGGAGAGCGAAAATTGCTTCTCTAGTTCCAAGTGCTTTCCGAAAACCAAACTGCGATCTATCAATATTTGACTCACATTTATCATATATTCTTCTGTGAATGATCTTAGTGAACGCTTTAGTGACATGATTGATCAAGCTTATAAGCCGGTAGTCATCACAAATCTGGGCATTTGGTTTCTTCGGGATTGTAATAAATGTTGACTGTAGCCAGTTCTCCGGGATTTTACCGCTATTATATATGTTGTTAAAAAGTACAACTAGATTATCAAGGAACTGTTTGTCTGATTTACATAGGATCTTTAATATTTCGCAGGGTACATTGTCCGGACCTGCTGACTTATTGTTTTTTAGTGCTGCAATGGCATCTTCTATCTCCGATTTAAGAATTGAAGGTCCTGTTTCTCCTTCTCCATATAGGTGATCATCAGTCCTGTTAGATGCAAATAATTTTTCTATGTATGATTTCCATGTTTTTAAGATCGTTGATGGCTCCGAGATAAGATTTCCATCGCTATCTTTTATGCTGTTGGGTGACTTATTGAATTTCCTCTTGTTTGTCATCGATTTTATTTTTTTGTGCATATTGTAACTGTCGTATTTTCGTTCGTATTGTTCTATTTCCCTGCATTCGTTGGAAAACCATTTTTCTTTGGCTTCTCGAATTTTCGTTCTTATGGTTTTGTGGATCTGCTGGTATTTTTCTGCATTTTTATTCTTAAATTTACGTCTTTCATCCATCATATCCATTATCTCATCAGACATCCATTCTTTCTTTTTTCGTCGGTCACGCTTTAATAGAGTCGCACATGTTGTTTGGGTTGCTTCCCTCGATTTATCCCATCTCTCTATTATGTCCGACGTGTTCTCGTTAATGTCCTTTATTTTCTTTCCTAGTTGTTCTCGTACTTTTATTTCGGTTTCTGGGTTAGTGAGTTTTTTAATATCGATTGTGTTTAAAGTAGATCTTTTCTCGAGCCGTTTTACTCTCATGACCATTCTGCATACCAATACGTACTATACTACCAATACTACAATACCATACATCTTTATTACACAACAATAAACTGCACGGATGGTATTTACAGGTACACAATATTACTAGATTACGGATAATGGTTTGCAAATTAAAATATCGAATAACTCCGTCGTTAAATCTTTTCGTCTTTTTCTGCCGGCGGGCGTTGCACAATATTCAACCTTTACAGTTCGGGTGCTAAATATCGAATCCCTTATAGAGCAGGCATGTGGGATTTTGTCTATATTTTTCTGTCCCCTTTACCCGCGATGGCGACCTGTCTGGGGCGTCTTAACAATATGGTTTTAAATAATTGATGGATTCGACCGTTACTTGATGGAAATTCATTTTATGTAACAATAAAACACTGAAAACTTTGTTTTCAAACTTGCATAAAATTTATTTTAACTATTATCACTACAGCTAGTTTCGGCTGATAGCCTTTCTCAAGTGATCTATTTTTGGCTTGGGTTTACAAATTTATAGTCTCTAATGAAATAGGTTGAGGAGGAGAGAACGGTTTGTCTCAAGTTGGTCATTCAGAATTATATCTGTGTTTTTTAATTTGTTGTTAAATTTGTCATTAAAAGAATGATTATGATCTAGAAGGTGAAGTGCGTATGTCGAATCTGTTTTTCTATTCTTGAAAGCCCTTTTATGTTCTGCTATTCGTTTCTCAAAGTTTCTACCAGTTTGACCGATGTAAGTTTTTGGGCAGTCGCCACATTGAAGTTTATACACACCACTATTTAAGTGTTTTTTATTTTGGCTATTGTTATTTTTAAAATATTTACCTAGGTTGTTATTTGTTCGGAAAGCTGGTGTTATTCCTCTCTTTTTTATGTGTTTGGCAATTTTTGTTGTTATTTTGCCTGTATATGTAATCGAGCAGAAGGTACTGGGTTTTTTCTCTGGTGGTGGAAATACTATTTTCAGGGCTTTCTTATGGAGTTTTTGATTTAACATTTTATTAATTGTTTGTTCGTTGTATCCGTTGTTTACTGCTATTTGTTTAATTATATTTAATTCTGTCTCAAATTTGTCTTTTGACATCGGAATTTCTGTTAATCTATGTAACATACTATGATAAGCTGCCAGTTTATGTTGTGTTGGATGGGATGATGAGTTGTGTATAGTCGTGTCAGTATGGGTAGGTTTGTGTAATATGGAGAAGTCATGTTTGTTTTGAAGTCTGCTAATTTTTACATCTAAAAAATTTATGCATTGATTTTGTTCTGTTTCTATTGTAAATTCAATATGACTATGAAGTGAATTAATATACGATGAAAATTGGTCGAGTTGCCTGTTAGTTCCTGTGAAACATACCAGTACGTCGTCTACGTATCTCCACCAATATAAAAACTGTTTGAATACGGGATGTTTTGAAATCTTTGTCTCTAGATGATCCATAAAAATATCTGATAGCAATGGGCTTAGAGGATTACCCATTATAAGTCCTGCACTGTTATTTGTATATATTTTATTATTAAATTCAAAGTAGTCCTGGTTTATGCAAACTTCAAGAAGATGTAATATTTCAGATGTAATTACTGGATTTGTACTATTTTGGTCTAAAAGGTTTTTTACTAGAATAAATTACCTAACAACTCCAGATTAATTTCATTTGACGTAAAAAATCTTTTTCCTAGTATCCCTTCTACAGAAACTTTTATTCTAGTAAAAAACCTTTTAGACCAAAATAGTACAAATCCAGTAATTACATCTGAAATATTACATCTTCTTGAAGTTTGCATAAACCAGGACTACTTTGAATTTAATAATAAAATATATACAAATAACAGTGCAGGACTTATAATGGGTAATCCTCTAAGCCCATTGCTATCAGATATTTTTATGGATCATCTAGAGACAAAGATTTCAAAACATCCCGTATTCAAACAGTTTTTATATTGGTGGAGATACGTAGACGACGTACTGGTATGTTTCACAGGAACTAACAGGCAACTCGACCAATTTTCATCGTATATTAATTCACTTCATAGTCATATTGAATTTACAATAGAAACAGAACAAAATCAATGCATAAATTTTTTAGATTTAAAAATTAGCAGACTTCAAAACAAACATGACTTCTCCATATTTCACAAACCTACCCATACTGACACGACTATACACAACTCATCATCCCATCCAACACAACATAAACTGGCAGCTTATCATAGTATGTTACATAGATTAACAGAAATTCCGATGTCAAAAGACAACTTTGAGACAGAATTAAATATAATTAAGCAAATAGCAGTAAACAACGGATACAACGAACAAACAATTAATAAAATGTTAAATCAAAAACTACACAAGAAAGCCCTGAAAATAGTATTTCCACCACCAGAGAAAAAACCCAGTACCTTCTGCTCGATTACATATACAGGCAAAATAACAACAAAAATTGCCAAACACATAAAAAAGAAAGGAATAACACCAGCTTTCCGAACAAATAACAACCTAGGTAAATATATTAAAAATAACAAGAGCCAAAATAAAAAACACTTAAATAGTGGTGTGTATAAACTTCAATGTGGCGACTGCCCAAAAACTTACATCGGTCAAACTGGTAGAAACTTTGAGAAACGAATAGCAGAACATAAAAGGGCTTTCAAGAATAGAAAAACAGATTCGACATACGCACTTCACCTTCTAGATCATAATCATTCTTTTAATGACAAATTTAAAATTCTTCACATTCAAAATAAAGGCCTTAAGCTATCTTTGTTAGAATCTATGGAAATCAACAAATTAAAAAACACAGATATAATTCTGAATGACCAACTTGAGACAAACAGTTCTCCCCTCCTCAACCTATTTCATTAGAGACTATAAATTTGTAAACCCAAGCCAAAAATAGATCACTTGAGAAAGGCTATCAGCCGAAACAGCTGTAGTGATAATACTTAAAATAAATTTTGTGGAAGTTTGAAAACAAAGTTTTCAGTGTTTTATTGTTACATAATATGGTTTTAGTGGTATCTCGCAGTGGCGTAACTAACAAATAAAACTATGCTAAATACTTAATATAAGAAATATTTCTTACACTTATATAGTCTGTACATGTACTTTTTTGTTATAAAACTATTGCCAACGTATACCCTGCTAGTATATGCTCTACAATAGTGTGGAGAAACCATTCCTTAACATTCTTTTCTTTGCGAATTTGTCTGATTTTTCTTTGAGTAATCTTGGTTGTTGCTTGTTAAATATTGAAATCTTGTAGACGTGAATTCCTTGAAATCCATCGTTTTATTGAGTCTTTTTCTAAATTTAATGTGTTCAAAAATATAATACTATACCTTCAGGTAACTTCCATCTTTAGAATCCAGAAGTCGTCATGAGCACTTTTTTTTGGATATTGTGTCTGAATTTTGAGTATTTTTTCGGCGCCTTCGCACTGCTTTTGTCCGAATAAAATTTTTAAGATAATTTCTTTTATGTTTCCACGACGTTTATGTCTAAAATTTATATGTCTTTGCCTTTTAATCTCTTGAGACCATTCTTCTTCTTGCTTTAGGATTTTCGCTTTTTGACTTCTCTTCTGTCTTCTTGTCTTCTGTTGAAACCATTTCTCTTTTATCCTTTTCTTCTCCTTCTGTTAATTTTTTTTTAATTTTGTAGTTCTGGGAATAGATTGATACTATCTGACATCTTTACAACTTCGTCCATTATTATTTCCGTTCCATTTGTTTAATGGAAGTACGTTTCTTCATCTGTTACCACTGTTTTTAAAACGTTGTCAACCCTGGAAACAGGAATAGTACTTTAAAAGTGTTTAGTTTCTTTGTGAAAAATACACTTAAAGTATGGCACCCTTTATAAAAATAAACAATACTGATTAAACTATGTCAGTTTCGTTTGAGATTATTTTGGAACACATTCTGTCTGGTAACATGTTGTTAATCTCCAAAACACAAATTTTACTTTTTTCCTGATAGTAGCTACAGACGAACTAAAATAAGAAAAAGAGTTATTACCTACTTAATTTAAACAGTAATGAGATGAAAGATATCTAACAGTTGTAGTAAATTTGTTTTTTGTTTTTTGTTTTATTATAAATTTTATTTTCATTAGGAACAAAACTTTGGATAGAATTTTGCAGGTCTTCCTTTAGTGAATTTTGTACATTCAAAACATTCATTTTGTACGGGTAAATAGATTGCGCCCCAAAATTAACGCATAATTTAAAAATTATAATTTCAGTCGTAATAAAAAAATGTTTGTTTGTTCTTTTGTTGTTTAAGGTTGTTTTTAAGAGATTTGAAAAAAAAACTTTCTTTTTTACGAAAAATGTATTGCAATAAAACTAGGTTCAAGAAAGTTAAATTAGTAGCGTGTATTGCCTTCTATGGTATTTATTACTACTTATCGAGGATCTTTCATATTGAGAATTATCGTTCTTATTCAATCTTTATTAATTTGATGCCAAATTGCAATTTACTGAAAAACAGTTGATCTAATGTGTTAGGTGCGTTAGGTAGTTGTCGTAGTCTACTATGACAGGATTGGGATTCCTACCAAACTATGGTAGGAATCCCAATTTCTTGCTCTCAAAATCTTACATTATCTTGCACAAAGCATAAAATTATCCCTAATAAATGGTGCAAATGGCACAACATGCTCTTCTAAGATGTCTTCATTCACGAGAAGAATGCAATATTTGCCTTCTATGATCTCTGGTCAATAATGGGCCATTGGGTGCCCTTCCAAGGCGCAGGTCTTTTGTGTTAAGTCGTCTCTTTATCGTATTTTGGCTAATTCTAAAGTTATAACGATAAAAAAAATTTATTTTGTAGGGAAGTACTGGTAACAAACCTTTATCTTAGTTTACGAAGAGTCAAAACGATCTAGTAGGAATGCCTTTACGGCTTGCCAATCTAGTACTTCAGTAACAGTAAAACGTGTTAGGACTCTTGAAACGGTTTACTGAGTGACGGCAAACCGTTCAGCGAATTTAACTTGACGGTATCCTTCTTAGCGAAGAGTAACGATTCTAATACAGTCACTTTCTTTCCACCCTCAGCCACCAGCAGCAACAAATTTCGATTTTGTTGCTGTTGGTGGTTTATTTTAAACGAAAAAATACTTAATAAACTTGAAAAGCGCCTTTAAACATTCAGCACAACGTACTCCATCCCAACTAAATTCGAATTAAAATCGGTAAAAAACATCAGCGTTTTTTACCGTTCTTTCGATAAATTGTGCAATATAGTGGAGGTAATAATAATATATAATCACAAAAATTGAAACATTAAAATTATTTGATTTACCTGGATTTTAAAAATTATGCGTTAATTTTAGCGCGCAGTGTAGCTTCTTTGAGAAAATTTGAGGTTCGAAATTTGACAGATGGAAGTATGAAATATCTCCAACGTGCAGATACTATGAGAAATAGCTATAATATGACGTTTAAATACATTGAATTTATTTCAGTCCAACAATTATTAATATGTTACATTGGACTAATGCAGTTGTAGACATTTTAGTGAAGTTAGGAATCGGAAGGTACATTGAATATTTTTTTCAGACCATTCATAGCGATACAGAATAGCTAAGATCTAAATTACCAGAAATTTATAGATTGGAAGTATTTCATTCCTAACAATAAAATACAGTTGAATTCTTAATGTTTTGTCCTCCAATCGATCCCATTAACGTAAGGACAACAAAAAGAAATTATTTCCTATCTTTCTACAAATGTTTAGTCCGTCTTTATTTAGAGAAAAATTTGGAATAACAATAAATTGTTAGTATTTTTATCTGAAATTTTTATCAAAAATATTTTTATTAACTATTATATTTAAAAAAAACTTTTCTTTATACTATAAATCCGCATTACCATATTATTTGATTTTCTTTGCATCAACTACGTATTTCGTTGGGGTTGGTAAAACTAAGATCTATTATATTGCATGCCTATTAATAGTTTAAATAAAATTAAATAAATTATTACTTTCTGATAAATATACTGTTTAATTTTTTTGTGCAAACATATTAAAATAAAGAAAGTATGCCAGAAAATTCTCAAATAGGTATTTGATAAAAATTAAATTTTCACAAAAAAATAATTTCCAAGACTAATTAATACCGATAAACTTAAGATAAACAATTCTCCTAAATATTTTTTATTGCTGTTATATTTTACATGATGTTAAGACACTATAACAAAAAGTGGAATCGCCAATTAGGAAAATTTTTGAGATAATTTTGCAGTATTTAATTGTTTATTTCTAAAAATTAAATTTGCACTGATATGAGACATTATATTTGTGATTTTTTGTCGGTTTTTAGCATCGATATATAGTGTCGGCTAAAATAGTTTTATATTGAATTTGTACATTTAGTTCTTTCCTTACTAAAATAAAAATAATATAAATACAGAATTGCTACCCTATTTTTTGTACGTCAGACTCATTCTTTTATTACAAATTGCATTTATTCTGGTGACTATTAATTACCGAATTAGACATCGTTGGATATTTGTTAAATGAGAGGTATTTAAAGTGGGGTTTTGGAGTATTTTTTAACACAACAGAAGTGAAAATTACACTCAGTTAATTAAGCATTCGAGTATAAAAAGGGTCAAAGTGAGAATGGTCGTAAACAGGAGAACGTGAATTTTTGGATCGTTTTTATTCTGTATAATTTAGGCATTAAAAGTATAATGGTAGGAATAGGAACATTAGAGACTAAATAAAATAGAGTACAAAAGCTAACACAGGATATGCTGGACTCTTTTGCTTTGAGTTTTAGTTAATTTATGAGTATATAAAAACAGATAAAAGTATTGAAATGTAAATCGTAAAAACGCCACGTTATAGATATAGTTTTACAAACTATTATTTAAAAAAATATATCTTACTTTAAATAAGTGATACTCAAAATAGAATTATATTTATAAGAAATTATTAAAATTAATTAGTACCTTATCTTAGTAATCTTATTTATTAAAAATGGCTGCTGGTGAAGTTTACCGAATGAATGTACAAGCTGAATATAGCTGCAAATGTCAACCATGAAATAAAATATTTGGGTTTAGCAGTGTTGGGATGTTTTTATAATTCATATGTTGTATGCTTTAAATATAAAAAGAGAAAGCTTTTAAAAAGTACATTTTAATTTTACTACTTTATGAATTCTGCAATTTTTAATTTCTATGAAACATCCCTAGTAACACACGACGTCCTATGGACGTCCAACATACGTCCAGTTTTGGTCCAGACGTCCCTGGACGTAATATGGACGTACGAAGTGGGACGTACTTTGGGTGGACTAAATATGGACGTTCTCTGGACGTCCGTACTCTGGACGTCCGTACTCTGGACGTCCGTACTCTGGACGTCCGTACTCCGACGTTCCCTGGACGTCCGAACTCTGACGTTTTCTAAACGTCCGACATTTACCAATTATGGGATTAAATAGCAAATATTTCAGTAAAATAAAAAAATATTTACGTTAATAAAATAATTTAAAGCGCAAAGGTTAAATCACGATTAATTAAAAATTGGATAGTTTAATATATCCAAAACATGTTTTTGTGTTTAGGTAAAGTGTAAAAATCTTTTATTTCTAGATAATTCGTTACAATTGTTTTATTATTCTAGTTATCAATATGATATCGCACCTTGAAAACCATAGGGCAGTAACTGCAAAAATCATCATGTTGAGTTATGAGCATTTCAATTTTTTTTTAAAGTTAATACTATTTACTGTAATTCCAAAAATTAAGCTACAAACCTGGTATTTAGTATAATTGTCTTTAATTTTGCATATTTTTATATGCAGTAAATATTATGTGAAATTTCCTTCAGGAAATAGGTATTTAAGCACATACGGCCATATGGTTTTAAAAAATATATTAATTTTGGAAAATGATGCAGTAAAATTCATATCTAATAAAAGTTTTTTAAAAAAACCCCACCTGTGGCTCAGTGGTAAGAGCGCCTGCCTTTAAACCTAAAGGTCGTGAGTTCGAATCCCACCTGGGTGAAAATTTTCGTTTATTAAAAAAAATTAATAAATGAAAATAATTTCTATCCTTGTGTAATCGGTACACACCGGAGGCAGCGCAGACGTTCGGATACAATTAGCGTCTCTTAGCAAAGACAATGACGTCGACTTTGCTAAGTATCAAGACAATTACTCTACACACACACACACACACACACACACACACACACACACACACACACACTACACCTCAAATTGTAAGATTGGCGAATGGATTTAGTGTCCGCAGTCATTTAAACACAAACAAGCAGCAACAACAAGTTTTTTAATTTAAGATTGTACCTATTTATTAAAACTTTTGGTTATAACACTTAATCAAAGTCATGCATATTGTAATCTGTTTGTTCGGTTTCTACTGTTCCATTATTTACATGTAAAACTGCATAAAACCTATGGTAGTGCTCTTGAATAACATTAGCCTTACATAGTGAGAGCAGATCTGGTTTTTTTTAGAGTGGATATTCCTTGTGAATGTGCTATGCTTTACTTAGTTCCGTATTAGCCACCAACCCTCGTTGTCTTGGCCTTATAGTACTAGTTCTGAGCTATGTATTGTGGTAGCTCTTGAATAACATTAGCCTTACATAGTGAGAGCAGATCTGGTTTTTTTTAGAGTGGATATTCCTTGTGAATGTGCTATGCTTTACTTAGTTCCGTATTAGCCACCAACCCTCGTTGTCTTGGCCTTATAGTACTAGTTCTGAGCTATGTATTGTGGTAGCTTGTCTTAACCTGAAACTTATTTTCAAGTGTCTTCTTCACCTTGATCATCTTAATCTCATTCCAGGCGACCTGATTTCCTTCTTCGTCAATGTTATAATTGTTTCCCATTTTCTTACATAATGTTTTAAATTAAAATATATCCGATGTAGACATTTCATTACTTTTGTAAGGTTTACCTGATTTTTTCGCTGTTTGAACTACTGTGGCCCATTGCAAAAGGCATATAAATTGTTCTTGGCAAAATTTTATTTAATTTTATTTAATATTATAAAATAATTTTTTCAAATAGATAATGTGAGCACTTTGGTCCCGTTCTTTATTTTATTAAATAAAATTTGAATTATGGTTGTTTGGAATAATTACTTCTGCATAATAATTATTGTTATTGTTATATAAATGACGGTTGCGTTTCGATTTAAAATAAATGACGGTTGCGTTTCGATTTAATTTGAGTCTCTTACCACTCCCTGACACGTGTTTTTGGGTCTACCCGTCACAGAAGGAGTTTGTAAGAAGACTTAACTTTTTATATTGTTATATATTATATTGATATTTACGTTAGGGCTTTAACTTTTGAATATTGAAAATATTGCCAAAATATAACATCTATTATGTTAGTCCACAGAAATATTATTTTTTTTAATCTAGTGAAATTCTAGTGATTTTTTTCAGTCAAATGTAGATACTTTTATAAATATGACCTGGAAACATTATGGTACTTTTAAGTACAGTCTGTCGACAAAGGGTTACAGCATCATTTATTACACGAAAAATATCCTACAAAATTGTAGAAAACTCAATCTTTTATTGTTCATGGTTCTTGAATTGCTTCTTACTACGTTTAACTAAATTAAACACGATTGTTTATTCACAACATGAAAACAACAAATAAAAGTAGTTACAGGCAATGTAACATTTATTTGGCATTAACTGCTGATATTGCTAGATAAATCTGAGTTTTTGTTTCTATTTTAGAACCATAGAGCAACAACTGCAGATAATGCCTGATGATATATAAAAATGAATCGATTTTTTAGAAAAGCCATAAGGACGTATCTTTCTGGTGCCGAATTTAAAATTCGTTATAGATGCTGCTATATAGCATTAAAAAATAGATTTGTTTTTCTATAAGACTGCATTGAAAGGTCATTTCACGAAAAAATTGCAGATATTGCCATATGGTTTTCAAGGTGCGATATATGTTTGCTAATTATAATAAGTAAAAATATAATTTTTATCAACAAGATGAATCTTGATATCTTTTCCACAGAATAATTGTGTCTTTTCAATTATATTTTACATATTGATTTATATTTTAGGATAATAAGCTTTCCAAAATTGGTGAGGAGACCATAAACGAATTTGTTAGGGAAAGCCATAAGAAGCTGATCTGCAATAAAATTCAAGGAAAATATAGTTGGCTAGGGAACAGCAATATAAAGCTTTTGAAAACACACATATAGCTCTGATTTTAAAAGGTAAAACTTGAAAACATAAATCAATTAAGGTACATTTAAGAATTTACACTATCACTTAAGTGGCCACATACAGCCGATGAAGCATATCGTTAACTGTGTCTTATATGTAATTTAGACGGCAAATTTTACCATTTCACAAATGTTCAGGTCTGGCTATGAGATTGCTTTAAGAACTACAGGTAGCTATATGAGATGAAGGTTTGTTGATGGCTGTATATTTTACTTATACACTCTTATATTTGTTTTTTAAATTTCAAAGTGTAATTACTGCTCATTTGGTCATTAGAAATAAATACCAATGGTTGGGTTGGTATTCTTCTAGATCAGGTGAGATTCATTAAAACTACAGCACTTGAAATTCATGTTTATTTTTATGCCTTTGAATGATGATTTATTCACAATAAGCAAAGTATAATGAACTAAGTCTGAAATTAGTTTGTTCAATTTATTACATTATATTATAGTACATTAATTTTGTTTTCAGATGCTGTCTGGAAAAACTCCAAAACTAGCATTGCCACAGAGAAGAAAATTGAAACTTGATAATGAAATATCTGAGATCTAAAGAGAAGGAAGATAAAATTTAATTTGCATGTTGCATTAGCAAATATGATTAATTTTGTAATGATTAAATTGTGCACAAAAGGAACAGTCAATTTTTGACACTTTTATTTATTAAAAATAGGTACCTAAAAATTTATCTACTGCTGAAATAAAACAGACAAAGTTCCATATTAAGTATTGACTTGACAACAATTGACTTGTCTGATTTTAATTGCCAACAACACCCTTGTAAGGTAAATCAGATAGGGAATAGATAAGGGAAGTTGAATGGTTCTGTTTTTAGTGAGCCACAGTTTCAAAGATTTTGCAAATTTCTTTAGCAGTATTCACAATCCTTCTTTCTCCTGTATAGACAAGTGTAGTCAAAGATCCCATATCAGTTACAGCAATATTCACTCTTTAACTATTAAAATTTGTGACTTCTTCGTAACTTATTTTTAAGGAATTCTGCATTCTTTTTATGTAGGCCTCTAGGGCTTATTTTTTATAAATCTCTGATTGAGGGTCACTTTTTATCACAATTTATTTATTGATTGTATTCATTGATTCGTCCATTAACTCATTGATTCCTAATTATCGTTCCATTATAATTCTTTCTACTATTCCTAAAATTTTCGAGGCTTTACTGACTGATTTTTTGTCAGTAAATCTGAAGAATCAGCTTCATACTGGTCAGCATGGTTTACTTATTGTCTAGTTTACACTTATTATGTTATAAATGCATTAAAAATATTTTTTATGTCCACTAGATTTATAATGACTTGTCTACAAGCATCTACTGTTGTTGTAAATTGGGTAGATCATATTCTTATTCTGGTATGATCAATTTCTTGAATCTGGATTCTCTTATCAAAAGTGTTAACTTTTAATCTTTATTTTTAAACTTGTTCATAAAATAACCAACCTCCTGAATTGCTTCAGCTAGTTTGTTTTCATATTCCTCCCCATTCACTGTGTCAGAATTTATATTTCCATGTTCCTTACCGCAGAACTAATTATGATTCACACATAGGTATGGTCTGAAACTTTTGTATTAATAGCTTTAGGTACTATTTGAAGTACTAAAATGGAAAATAAAACTTTTTTTAAATGTGTACTTATTTATTCATGTATATTTTATTTGTATCTGTAATTTTGTGTATATTTCTATAATATACATAATAATATATTTCTATAATATAAATACATATATATAATAAATAGATGTAATAATAAATGTTAGTTTCTTTAAACATTTATTACTTAAAATTGGGTTATATTTCTATAATTTTGCATTTTTGTATAATTTGGACAGTGGATTTGTCCCGTTTGTTAATAATAAATAAATAAATGTTACAATAAATGTAAGTTTCTTTAAACATTTACGTTTTATTTCCCAAAATACATTCTTAATATGCACAGGATGACACCACTTTTAGTACTTTATACAATGGCGTTGACATCTAATTTATATCCTCAGCGCTAAAATAGACGTCCGAGAACATCACAAAAGCCCGTCAAGTAAGTCCTTCGAACGTATTATGGACGTCCGAATAAGGTACAATTAACGTCCCGGTACGTCCAACTAACGTCCGCTCGGGACGTAAAATGGACGTCCATAGGACGTTCGGCGCAGCGACAAGCGCAGCGGACCAATATAGGACGTAAAATGGAAGTAAATAGGACCACAGCGGACGTTCGAGGTAGGGATGGCGGTTTTTGAAAAAGCACCGGTTTTCGGTTATACCGCTTTTTTTTGCTTACGGTTTAACCTGGCAGTTATGACCGGCCAAAAAAACCGGTTTTTCCAGAAACCGGTTTTCGGTTTTTTTAATCCAATAGATTAGAAAGTTACATTTATAATGCACTTTAAATAGCGATACTACATTCGACTCGATATCAATATGATCAAAATTAGTACTATCGAAAGAACATCAATTTCAATGTAAATACAACACATTTTTTTGTGTTTTGTGAGAAAAAAATTCCCCAACAAAAATTTGCCAGACTTTTTTAAATGGGATTTAAAAAAAATAATATTAACATAAATATTTTACTTAAAAATAAATTGGATAATGCAATTCATCGTTTATTTTTACTACCATCAAAAAAAAATATCATGTATTACTTTTAACTCATTTACGACTTCCGGTATGGTTATAAATCGTTTTGAAAACGTAGGGAAATCCTTGGAGATTCGTATTCGTAATCGGTAATTCGTTATTCATAGTCATTATTTTTGGTAATCAGAAAAAGCCATTCACCCACTTTCAATGTGAAGAGTCAAGTGTAAAAAATAGATGATGTATAAGTATCAGATCAGTTCTTATGTAAAAATATTATGATTACAAATACTTTTTCAACGAAATACTATAATAAAATTTAATTGTTTCTGGCTGATGTGAGATTGCACTTTCAGTTTGCTTCTGTATTTATAAAATAAAATAAAAATTGAATTTTAGTTTTGTTTGGAATAATTACTTGAGAATAATAATTATGATTAGGTGGGATCCAAAATAATACCTAACCTAATCCTAATCACTGTAAAAACCTAATAACCGGTTTTTACTTTAAAAATAAAAAACCGGTTATAACCGGGACAAAAAACAACCGATAAAACCGGTTATTTCGAAGTAAAAAAATCGGTTTTCGGTTAAAACCGGTAGGTTTTTCCCATCCCTAGTTCGAGGGACGTCCTTAAAGTCCGTTAGAGACGTACTATAGACGTACACTGGACGTACGTGTGCTATTAGGGATAAGGAGTAAATATTTGTCTCTTTAGAGATTAATTGCAAACATCTGTTGCAATCTGGCAACTGCTGACTTGACGATTGCCAAATCTATATCCTAATCTATCAAAGGGGAATTGCCAAAAAATCTAATAATTAACTACCTACCACTAATATCCAAAAAACAAATGTTTACTTATTCTTGTTTTATATAAATCAAAATTTGCAGAATTCATAACAAAATATAATTAAAATGTACTTTTCTAAAGCTTTATCTCTTTATGTTTAAAGCATACAAAATATACATTATAAAAACATGCCAACACTGCTAAACTGAAATTTTTTGTTCCATGTTTGACATTTGAGGCTATAATCAGCTTGTACTTTCGGTAAACTCAACCTGGCTACTTTAGAAAAAAGAATATATAGCTAAATCAAACGATAGACCAGGTCAACATTATACTAGACAAATTTATTATAAAACGCCTTGTATTGGGGCTTTTACTTATAATAGTCGTAGTGAAACGCAATACTCCGGGAGTATTGGATTTTAGGAAGAGTAGAACAATAAATTACAGATGAACTGGAAGAGAGGTGATGGAAAATACTAATAAAAGTAAAAAAATGGCTAAGCTCAGAGGAACAAATTTAAATGGTCAAAGAGATACTAAATCTTAAATAAGTATTCGGGCTAGCTTCAATGCACTGAATAGTGGCTTTAGAGATATAAAGCAGATAACAGGGATAATGGACTAATGGGAACAAGAAACGAAATGAGGCCTGTTAATAACAAATGTGATACAACTAGATAAGCTCACTGGAAATAAATCTATATAAAGATAACGATAAGTAAAGAAGAGGAAGTGCGCCAACTCAACAATAGTTGAGATTTTGAAGTAACAAATGACCGGAAATAAATTATATTGGGGAAAATCACCTGAAATACAAAATACTCAATACAAATCTTGTCTTGCTGTGTTATATACTGGTTAGTAGAAACTAAAATAAAACTCAAAATACTAATGATAAATATATTTATAACCAATATGTTTATGTATATATAAAAACTCCTAATAGTTTACTCATTGTTTTATTGAATGCCTGACTATAAACTTCATAAATATTAAAAACTATAAAAATAAAAATTGACAAATTCATTCTCAGTAGTGATATCCCTAGGACATTGATAACAGACGAGATAATTTCATGACAATCGAAAGCTCGTTCCTTTCGATTGTCATGAAATGACAATCGAAAGCTCAGCCCGGCTCAGCTCGGCTCAGCCATCGGCTTCGTGCTGTTACCAAGCAACGAGCTTGAGAAATTTGTCATGAAATTATGAGGCATTCATCAATGTCCGAGGGATATTCGGCGGATAATTTTTCGAAAAAAAAAATCATAACTCAACATAACGAAACATTTATTTATTAAAAGTACAGTTAGTGAAAGTACAATTATTAAAATTTAAGTTAACATTAGATTCGTTGCTGTTCTCTACTATAGAAGATCTATTACCACGCATAATATTTATAATCTTGTTGTGGTGTTCTTGATCGAGATTCAAGTATGGTTTTATAGAAACGTGACATTTTGAGATTTATTTGGATGAAGTTGTCAAACTCGATCGTGTTGTCATAGGGATTGAAAATTGCACCGAATGCAATTATCAGTCTAATGTTGACATGATTGGGTGAAATTGTTCCACATTGTGAAATGACACAAAATGACGAAATTTGAATGGTTGTTAGAAAAGTCGAAAAATTATCACTTAATTGAATATACTTATAAAAATTTATTTTAAAGCTGCCGGTTTCCGTCCGCCACTGGTAGAAACGGTTCGCCTTTCTGCGCGAAACACGACATCACATTCCCAAACTTAAGTTTGTCGGAGTCTACTTGAAGTCAAATCAGCGAGAAGCGGTACTACCTGACTTGACAATGGCAAGTGCGACCTTGCCGAAACGTCGACAAAATAATGGTATTATTTATCAAAACCAAAATTATTCAACGAGGAGTCAAACCCGGAAAACTACAAAAAGCATATATATATATATATATATATATATATATATATATATATATATATATATATATATATATATTGTTATGTTTCTTCTTTCCCAACCAAAGAAAAATAAATAAAAAGATCCATCGAAATAAAATTTTAAGATATCAGTATAAACAAATTGTATATAGTAATTTAAGATAAGATTTAGTGTAGATAAGAATAGAAATTTGTTTGGCAAACGACCTTTTTCCATTTCCAACAAAATTATCAAAAAACCTTTGTTTAGAATTAGAAGTCATTTTACCTGTAAGTTAATCTTTTCATTGTTTGTATAATCGAGTATTAAGTGACCATATTCTAATCTTTTGAAATATGTATAAATTGTGTATTGACAAAACCAATTTTAAAGTAAGCTATTTAGTTTTTCTCTGAAACCGAAATTAGGCTTTTCCAAAATCATGTTAAACACAATTTGAGCTTTTGATTGGACGGTCGTTTTGAATGGGTATTTGTGAGCCGATCAGGAGAACCGGAGAAGTCAGTTATAATTTGGTCATCGAAGGAAACAGCCATTTATCTCAAGACAGGGTGTGGTTCGTGAGTTGGATACCGGCATTGTGAAAAGAATTGAATAGTTTTGCAGAAGGAGATAGAAAGTAGATGAAAAGAGGTCCTTGTATCTACCGTGGGCATTTTGTGAAGATTTGTGAAAGTAGTTTTATGGCATCAAGTTGACAAAAGGGGTCTTTGTGTCATTAATAAGTAGTTGAGTTTTTGGAGAAGTGAATCAGGTGTTTTTGGTTAGTGCAGCAGGTTTGCAGAGACGTTAGGAAGGAAGCCTAGGTGCCAAAAAGGAGAGATGACATCGTTGAGGAGACTGGACTTTTCTGGGTATGTTCCAACATACAACTCAATAAGAAAATAAGCTGTAAGGTGTTTTGTACAATTGAATTTTATATCTGTGAAGGATCTGTTTGACATCATGGTCATTAGCATTCAAATTTAGAAACTGAGGTTTTGTTAGGCTAATCAAAAGTTTAAAGTTTTGTTGTTTCTTGTTTCAAAGTAAAGAAAAATTTAAGTAAAATTGGTTTTCACTTAATATAAATGTATGTAGATTTAAAATCTTATTATTATAAAAATTTGATTTATTTTCTTGTATGCTGATTGACAAGATAACGGCATAATTTGATAATTGTTTTATTCGTTCATATAAAATAAAGAAACGTAATATTTCTGTAATATAATATTTTTTTTATTATTATCCTTCTTCTCTATCCCGATAAAGGACAACTAGAAAATCTTTGAACCCACAGATTATAGGTAATATAAGGAGTTTTATTTTACATTCGATAACAATTAAGTTATGTTTTGATTTGCTCAAACAAATGTATAAAGTAATATATATATAATATATATATATATATATATATATATATACTATATATATATATATATTATATATATAATTATTTTTATTAACTATAAAACTTTATAAATCATAAAATTGGACTTAATATTTACCAATTAAACCATTAATCCACTTCGCTTAAAACTGTCCACAAGCCACAAACCAGGTGACATTTAGGGTTTGAAACTTTTTGCCTTCAATTATTTTACCCTTTTTGAATACAAACTCTACAAAACTGATATTTAGAAGTCTAAATTAACTAATTTAATTAAGTCTGACACCAAGACCTTATTAACTTAGAAATTATGATTGAACAATATTCAAAACTTTTTCAAGACACTAGTAATTAAGCTTCCGAAATTATTATACAGTGTGTAAAAGCCAAATGGAATAAATTCATTATTTAGGTTACTGTACATATTTATAAAAAATCCCGAAACACGTCAAATTTAAATTATAACTTGACATTTTTTAACGTGAAAATGCAACCCCTACCTTCAACCCCCTTAGAATGACAGGTACAACCCCCAATTTTTAAAATAGGAAGTATAAGCTTGTGATATATCGTTTGAAAGGTCTTTTCATTATCCATTCAAAACTGTTGTCGCTTTCAAGTTTATTAAGAATAACTAATTAAGATAAAATTAATTAAAATCATGTGGTTACCGAAATTAGCTAAAATATACTCAAAACTTATTTCCCGTTTAGGTCTTGATAATGAGAAAGTGAACAAAACCATAGCAATGTGGTTTTTAGATGGTAACCATTAAAAAACTTTAAATATTTTCCGTGGCAACGTTATTTTAACACGCATTAGTAAATTGTTTTATTTAAGTTGTCAGTATTTTAATTTAAGTAAAAAGTTCGTTTAATTCAATTTTGAAAAATAGTAAGATTAATGGAAATGCATAAAATATCAGTTTTACAAATGATTGGTTACGAAGATAACACCCGAACACAACAGGAAGTAACTCGCCTATTTCATGAGAAATTTCCTAATTTACCGCCTATATCCCAAGGAACAATAAGTAAAATAGAGAAGCAGTTTCGCGAGTTTGGTCATGTAAGGCAGATAAAAAAAGCAGCTGCCAATGCACTGAGTGATGAACTCAAATTAGATGTGTTGCTTGAGTTTCAGGAAAATCCACATACATCGAGTAGACAGGCATCCACTACATTCAATGCTAGCCATACATCGATAGTAAACATATTAAAAGAAAATAAATTGCATCTCTATAAGATGATACCTACTAAGGAGCTCATGGAAGACGATTTTGATATGAGAACTTTTTTTGTGAGCAAATGATGGACATGTTGGATAACAATATTATCCAATTAGAAGAAGTTATGTTTTCTGATGAGTGTACTTTTTCACTTAAATATCATGCTAATCGGCAACATTGCCACTACTGGGCCACGGAAAATCCTCACTGGATGAGAGAAGAACACACTCAATACCCTCAAAACGTTATTGTTTGGACAGGGATTGTGGGAAACAATATCATTGATCCCTTTTTTATTGAGGGTAACTTGAATGGCAACAATTATTTGGCACTACTTCAAAATGATGTCATTCCAACATTGGCAAATTTATATCCTGATCCAGGAAACCCTCAAGTTGCAGCGAATACGATATAGTTTCAGCAGGATGGAGCACCACCACATTACCAACTTAATGTCCGGCAGTACCTCGATACAATATTTCCCAATCGGTGGATAGAGAGGCGAGGATCGATTGAATGGCCAGCGCGATCACCTGATCTTACATTATTAGATTTTTTTTATAGGGATATGTGAAGAGCCATGTGTATAAAACTAAACCTTCTGATTTAAATGACTTAAAAGAACGAATAACGTTTGCGATTAGGTCGATCACGCCTGTTATGTTGAATAATGTTAGAAGACAGCTTTATTTGAGATTAGGATGTTGCCAAGACGTTCGCGGTGAACATTTTGAACATCTACTTCAATAACATTCATAGTTCTTTTTCGTGTTCTACATTTTATTACGTTTTGAATTACATTTTAATTTTTGATTGTATTGTAGCGAATTTCGGTAATAAATAAATTAAATGATTTTATAAGGGGAATTTTGGGGTAGGTCCCGAAATACACGTTAAACACTCGTTATTAAAATTATATTGGGATTTTTAACATTAAAGTGGACAAAAAGATAAAAGTCAGCGCGGAGATGTTTATCCGTTGGCTTGTTCTTCCAACTGCTTCTCTCGGGGGGCTTCGTGTCGGCTCGAGAAGTCGACGCAGCCACTAAGATTATAGTATGGGAGATTAGTGGGTGCATAGTATGGGGGATTATAGGTTAATATACAGGTGGCTGTTATAGTCTCCCCCTTTGCACCACATAATCGTCTCGAATGTGGGGCAAGAATCTATCTTGAGGTGGTATTCTTCTTGGGGCGTCCTCTTTTACGGATAGGCCTAATGGGCTCTGGAGGGGCTTCTCCAGGGTCTGCACGATAGGGCGTCAGCGCAGATACGTGGTATTTTCCAACACGTGTATCTGGGTTGCTGACAGAAGCGATTTCGTAGGTTGTAGGGGTCACTAAACGAAGAATGCGATACGGTCCATCACGACGCGGTACAAATTTAGATGTACGCACCTTACTTGCATTACTTAGGACGTGAGTGTCCACGAGAACTTGATCACCCACATTAAAAGCGACGTCACGATGATGAGAGTCCTGATAAGAGTTTCTCCGGTCCTGGGTTAGTTCATGCTTTTCACGCGCGGTGCGTAACGTATCACTAAGAGTAAGCAAATACGGAGTGATTTGCGGCACAAAATTCTCAGTCTGCACTATCGCACGAAAGTCTCGTTAGATACGCCAGTAGATACTCTATACCATTCCTGGTGCACTTTGTGGTGGGAGAAACCGGTTCCAATCAAGGTCGAGGCCGAGGTCAAGGTCGAGGTCGAGGTCGAGGTCGAGGTCAAGGTCGAGGTCGAGGTCAAGGTCGATGTCAAGGTCGAGGTCAAGGTCAAGGTCGAGGTTGAGGTCAAGGTCGAGGTCAAGGTCAAGGTCGAGTTCAAGGTCGAGGTCAAGATCGATGTCAAGGTCGAGGTCAAGGTCGAGGTCAAGGTCGAGGTCAAGGTCAAGGTCAAGGTCGAGGTCAAGGTCAAGGTCAAGGTCAAGGTCAAGGTCGAGGTCAAGGTCGAGGTCAAGGTCGAGGTCAAGGTCGAGGTCGAGGTCAAGGTCGAGGTCAAGGTCGATGTCAAGGTCGAGGTCAAGGTCAAGGTCAAGGTCAACGTCAAGGTCAATGTCAAGGTCAAGGTCGAGGTCAAGGTCAAGTTTGAGGTCAAGGTCAAGTTAAAGGTCACGCAAAGGTAAAGTGTAAGGTAACGCAAAAAGGTAAGGTAAAGATAAGGTAAAGCGCAAGGTAACGCAAAAATCAAGTTCAAGGTCACGTGAATGACATTAAAGGTCATGTCATGATCTAGTTCCAAGTCACGGTGACAGCTAATGTTAGGAAAGGTTATTAGTATAATAAAACTCTTAATAAAAAAATAATACCTTCTTAATTATTTATTACACTGTTATACATGTTTTTTAAATTTTCAAGCGCAGACTTACACAAATGACAACTGGATTGTGCCGGTGCTGAACCTTCAAGCTCTGTTCTCCACTCAGGACGATTAAAATGCACAAAACATGGCAGACGAGTCTGAACTTCAAAATCTTGAACAGCTTTTGTGGGTAATTTATACCAAGATCGTAGTAATTCCACCGGTTCCACACATTTTCTAAAGTATGGTAGGGTAAAATTTTCTAATTCTGCTTCAGTAAACTTGTACAAAGGTTTTCGCGGATGTTGAACCATTAATTTAGCTTTGTGACAACACTCCATTGCTATTAACCTGTTAATATTCTTAAACATCAAATGTACTTACTTTTTATTTATGTAAATCAAGGTCACCTCTACGCAGCAACTAAGGCATGCGCAGTGTTTAAAATGTAAACTACATAAATTGAGGATTGTAAAAGTGATGTTTAGTAACATTTGGTTCGTCGTAATATAAGTTAAACAGTAAATAATTTTCAGTAGATTAGTAAAATTTTGTTCGTCGTGAGATCAGAAAGGTAATAAATATTTTTTAATAAATATTGTTGCTAACATTATTAATTTTAGAATTTAGTCATGGATTTGTGTTTAGATGGTACAAAGTCTCTCAACGTAGCTGAAGCTGTCCGAAATTTGCAATGGGTATTTAATGAAAAGGCATACGATTTTGAATACGAAGCCGAACGAGCTACCATAAGAACAAGAAGATATACGGTAGAAGAGTGTAACGAAAAATCAGTAATATACCATACGGGTGCGAGAATCTGCGAAGATTATTTATCTGATTTAATTTGCATGTGTTGCTTTTTTAAAAAAATAAAAAATCTAGGGCTGATTGATTTCTTACATCAAATCAAAGATGTTCTACCCAAACCCTGTTTTGAAGATGAGGGGGTAGATACTGTAAATACATGTAAATACAATAAATAAATAATATATTTTATTTTGTAGTTTTCATTTCTACACAACATATCGTTTAAACAAGAATTGGAGGAATTTATGAAAAAAATTAAAGAACTAAAGGAAAAAATAAAACAAGTCGAAGACAAGCAAATAATGTTTAAATCATTTAGTAAACTACACTTAACTAAATTTCGCAGAAAAATTAAACCGTATACTATGTAATTTTTGTTAAAATAAATAATTTTAGTACTAATTAGTTGTTTCTTTTACAATATTTATAACTAAGAAATAAAACAAAAATAATATAATATACATTTTTATTTTTGCATTAAAAAAGTATTATACAACCAAAATACATTAGATAAAGCACAAATACATTTTTCACTATTATGATAAAAACAAGCAGGTTTCTGAACTTCTAATGATGGTTGTTCATCCAATTCGTATAAAGGAACAGCAATGTATTTTTTTAAATAATTTTTCTTTTCCAAACCTTTGACGTAAACTGCATCAGCGTTTTGTGTAATATCCTTTAAAATATTTGCAAAATGATAAAGAGGTGTAAAACCAAAATTCCAATCAATGCAGTGATGATTTTTTGTTAACCAAGTTGCCTGTCTGTGTAAATCGGAAGACAACATTCTAATAGGAAACGGAGACTTAAATACATAATGACAAATTTGCGTTCCATTAAAAGCAGCAAGTTCTTTCACTACAAATTTATTATTTTCTATTTTAAACCCTTGAACGTCTATTACCAAATTCATTTTAACAACTAACATTTAGACTATGAAGCAGACCTTTTATTGCTGTCTCACAATTTTAGTTAAAGGATTATAAGAGAATTCTTTTTCATGCAATATCAAGCAATAAGCGGAAACATTGTTTCCTACAGACTTACTAGTTTCAAATTCTATTCTTAAAACAACAGAGCCACTTTGAATTATTTCTTTTTGTCTTGAACAATCAGTATGTACTATAGGGGCATTCTTTTTAAATTCTTCTGGACTGAATATTGGTTGATTAGTTTGAATATGATAATAAGATTCTTGGAAATTGGCAAACATTTCATACAACGTTGCAAAACGGTTAGTGTCAAAATCTAAGTTGAGATCTTGATAAGGATATCGCTCCGAATTTAGAAACATACGGATATTTGTTAGATTGCAGTGATCAAATTTACTCATATCTTTTAGCATTTTTCCTTTTCGACCATCATGGAAAGCTACTACAATGTGTCGAGGACTTTCTAGCTTTGTAGTTGTTTTTACTGGCCAAGTATGACGTGTTGAATTATTTAAAGTGGGATACTCGACCAATTCCCAACTTCTAAATTTAATAGGTAGTTCTATGTTACTACGAACTATTTTGTTTAATCGCAATTGTTCGCTAATATTGGGTAAAATATGAGGTACATTCCAATATAGTTTATTAATTGCAATTTTTGGTTTTTCTGTTTCATCTGTAGCAATAATAGCATCAATATCATCTTTGTCTCGTATCAAGACTAATTCTTGTCTCATGTTTATTATAATTTTTTGAAAATCTTCGAAAAATCCGGACCAAATTTTTAACGGTATGCAAACGTTAAAATTCCCGTGGTTATCAATTACCAGTTTATCTCCTTTTGGAAACCATCCAGCATTTTGTAATAGTTTACTCTGATTTTCATTAAGCGACAAATAATTTTTCAAAGTTGAAATTAAACCAATATTTCGTACAGAATCGATTATAACACCGTTTAACTCATACCTTAATTCTCTAAATAAATATGAAATACCATTATTAATAAATTGAAATTTTGTTGGAACCTGATTTTTATCGGTTAACATTTGACCTTCAATGTAAATATAACTGTTACATGGTAAAGTATAGGCGTCTAAATCTTGGATAGGAATTCTAATTTCATCATTATAGTTTAAATTTGATGTGTATGGTTGATAAGTGTGATACTGATAATCTTCAATGGTTGTATCGCTGAAAGGTTGACCCAAAACGTGTAACATTTCCATTATATTAAAACTTGATAACCAAGTGATTTCAAAAATTTACGATTTTGAGATGTTAACAGCTTAGATGTTATCCTTCTACTAATTGTTTTAATGAGATGACGTCTTTTATAGGAATGTTTGTTATAATTACTTCGATGAAACTGTAAAACCATTTTACTCAATTTTTCTAAGATGTAGCCGAATAGTAATTGTTTCCTTATTAAAATTAACTAAATTTCCTTGTTGATCTAAAACTCGTACAGTTATGTTGCTTATCGTCTTGTTGCTTACAGGATAATACAAGATGGTTAACGGTTGCTCGACTATTTTATACCCATTCGGAACTTGAGGAAAAAATTGATGAATAATATGCACAGCCTTTCCATTTAAGAAAGATCCAACAGCAATATTACAATCAATACAGATAGTATTAACTTTTAAAATATTTACCACATTCGTGGATAGATGAAGTTTATTTGGTGTAAGTTTAACTCTTTCGAAACCTAGCAAACTTCCTATAGAATTATCAACATCAAAATTAATCCAATCACTACTTTTAATACTAATTCTATTTGTATTTATATCGGGCTTCATACTAATTATGCTAGCGGTTTGAATCATTTCATTTTTAATAATTTTAATAATATCATCAACTTCGTAGGCACCTACAGGAATTTTAAAGGTAAACTCGCTGTTTTTGCCCCACACGAAAACATTATTATGAATATCGACATTTGGAATACTGTTAAAAGTGTCAAAATTTGCAACACCAATTTCATAATTGAAATTCTCATCAAGATAAATGGGAGGATTATAATCATCACTGAGAATTGATGATTCTCCAGTAAGGGTGAATGTGACTGACATGATGGTTCAAGTATAAATGATACTCGCTAATTAATTATAGTAATTAAATAAAAATCTTAAACAGTTTTGACCACAATTAAAAGAATTAAAATTTTGAATGACATCATAGTTATATGCTATAGTAACGTTTCCATTACTTTTAAAATATCGTACTAATTCAGTAGGAGGAGGTAAATTTCCATAACTATCAAAATAAGTAATTAAAGTATCTTGTTTAGCATATGCAGTCCAATGTGTACCATTTCCGTCTTTAGTATCGTGGTTTACTATACCTGATTCATGTTTTCGTATTACATGAGGTACAGAATCACGCATAAAAACTCCACGAAAATGAGGAATATGTAACAAACCAGCATATTTAACAAGATCTACATCAGTCATTGCTCGTTTAGGTAGCTTTACCGGGAGTTTCTTGAATATGGTTTTAAACGGAAACCTTTGCCGCGACGTTTTATTCCGTAACCTTTGTATGGTCTTAAATAAAACCCCGCTCCTTTTTTCGCTGTTTGTTCCATTACCAAATTATGCCTTTGTTGTTCAGCAAGTTTTTCGCGGTCAGCTTTGGCATCATTAACCGCCTTGGCAATTCCAGCTGCACCTCCCCCAACAGCTCCTAACGCTCCGAGCAATGGTAACAACAAAGGTAAAAAACCACCTTTCTTGGGAGCTCGAATAATGCGTTTCTTTTTTTTTTTCAAGGCACCTCCTTTTTTTGGTTTTTTAGAAAATCCCATACCCAATTTACGTTTACCTTTCATTGCTGTCGTTACAAACCAAGCTGCTATCTTTTCACCTAGCTTAGCGTCTTTTGATTTTACCCGTTCCCACGCTTTATTTTCCAAGATTTTATCTGCTTCGTGTCTTTCACTTAAATTTTTATGTTGTGAATACGCAATGTCGTGTGTTTTACATGCAGCGTCTAATGCATTAATTCCTTCGTCCCCTCTCTCTAATCTTTGCTGCAAGTGAGTTCCAGGACCACAAAATCGGTATCCAGGTATATGTGCTTCGAATGGAAGTTTGTTAATGAGACTATTGACTAATCCTTTTCCCTGTCGACGTGTTTTCACTTTTGCACGCTTTACCATTATGGTACTTATATATATATTACAACCTATTTATACTATCAGTTATCACTTGAACGTTATGAAGATCATTCAACAAAAGAATCGTTTACCTATTAAAAATCATGATAATAACGATGAATTTAAAACGGGAAAACATGGTTGTTTGTTTGGAGGTGATTCTAAAAGAGGTCTTATTGTTGGGGCTAGTGGTTCAGGAAAAACCAATGCTATGTTATCTTTAATTGATCATCCTAATGGTTTAAGATTTGAAAATATCTATGTGTATTCTAAAAGTTTACATCAACCAAAATATGCATATTTGCGAACTTTAATTATTCCGATTAAAGAAATAGGTTATGAGGAATATGGTAATGTAGACGACATTATTGCTCCGGAAGATATAAAAAATAATTCTATTATCATATTTGATGATGTAGGCTCATGCAATCAAAAAATTATTCAAAGTTACTACTGCTTTGGTCGTCATAGATCCACAGATGTTTTTTATTTATGTCAAACCTATTCAGCAATACCTAAACAACTCATTAGAGATAATGCAAATTTTTTAATAATTTTTAAACAAGATATGACAAATTTAAAACATATATATGATGATCATGTGAATATTGATATGTCCTTTCAAGATTTTAAAAATGTATGTTCTCACTGTTGGAAAGATAAATTTGGTTTTCTAACCATTGACAAAGATTGTCAATTATTATCTGGTCGATATAGAAAAGGCTTTGATGCGTATATTAGTATATAAGCTTTATAATTTACTTATATTTCCTCAGTTATAATGGATCCTCAACTTGCTAAACAACTAATTAAAGGTAGGCAAGCTTTGAAGCAAAAATATAAACGTTTAAAAAGTGGTATGGCTAGTTCACAAATACAGTTGGAAAAAAACTATACACCCATCACTAAACCGATCAAAGAATTGCTTACCGCATTGGAATCAAAACAACCATCTGTTAAACAAGAAATCACTACACCACAATCAGAAAAAGAACTTCTTGGAAGTAAAAACTTAAGTCCTATTAAGAGAGATCCATCCACCTTTAGAAAAATAGCTTTTTTGACACCACCACCTCAATTAAGCAGCACACAATTAGGATCCAGCACCCTCCCTACAGAACCCATTAATTTGATTGAAACCCCTTATGAATCCAGAACGCAATTGAATGAATTTATAGATGATACTATTTCACAATTTTATCAGACCGATCCTGAAGTATCGCATGATTATTTTAATCAATTTACAGCACCACTTCCAAGAGATTTTATTGAGGGAATGGTGCGTGACGTAACAGGTAAATATGATCATATTTTGGGTATATTCTACGATCCTAAAGAAAAAAAGTTTTTTATTGGAGATTCAGAGATCTACTTTGATGGATCTACTATTGGAATAAAAGGAGTGATTTACCCTGGTACTCTCGGACTTTACGAGTTGTTATTTTTAAAGAAACCTGTTACATATACTGAGCAAGACATAAGCTACTATGTTGATATTATACAACGGACTAATGCTTACCGTAGGAATAATAATAGTGCTTTACCTATTCGTACATTTTCAAATGATATAAAAGACAAGTGGCTCTACATAGTAAAACCCAACTTAATTGAACCCATACGTCCTAGATCTGGTTCAATACCATCAGGTGTGCTTACGCGGGGAATGTCTTCCAAACGTGGTGGAAAATTAACGTTGAAATCTTCCAAAAGTGGTGGAAAAATGACGTTGATGTCCTACAATAAAAATCCTATTGAGTACAAATATTTTGATGATTTTAATGAGTTAATTGATAGACTACGATTGCTTGTAGCTTCTCAAGCAGTGGGTAATAACGGACACAACAATGAAATTATTTCAATAATTGAGGAATTGCGGGAAAGTGGGGTTATCGCATAAAGTACATAAATATTGCAACTTTTGTTAAATATCATTCAGTGCCAAAATGCCTCTTAACAGGTTCAACCAACACTACCTAACATCTCAAACCTGTGATGTTGATGAAATTGTCTCAGAGCCACTACAATCTCAATTTTACATTTGCCAGCCTGCCGATTATTGTAGTGTGTGTGTAATTACTATTCGTGGACGTAAAGACCTAAATGTTAGCAAAGATTATTTTGTATTGGATGGCAAAAACATTCTATATACTATGTCTGTAACTGGAAAAGTAAAAAATGTTAAATGTTTCCCAGAACCGCTTAAAATGAAGTATAACAGTTCATCAACCATCATAGAAGATTTGGTTGATAACAATGTTTTGACGAAAAATGATGTATTATCATTTCCACTCGTTCAGTTTAAGTCATATAATGAAATTTATGTTGAATTGACACTATCTTGTCCGTTAGTAAAAACGTAAATAAAAGACAATATATATTTAAATTTATTTTTTATTTTTGTGTAATACAATTATTTTGATGATTCTTAATCAGTATTATTAACATCAGTTTCATATAGCACAGATGGAAGATAATCTTTTAGGCGATTTAAATAAGTATCCAGTTCTACTTTTCTTAACAAGGATACAAACCCATGTAGACAAATTTGCTTTTTTAAAAACAAATCGCAAATCTCATACCCTTTTTTATATTTCGTTGACTGGTAAATACAATAGTTGTCATCAAAATATCCTCTTCCATATACTAGTTCATGTTGAGCGTCCCATTCAAGATTAAGAAATGTCTGTTTTAAACTGTTAACACCACTATCTATGTCTGTTATAGAAATCGTTTCTGTATACATATTGAACAACTAACGTGAGTCTGAGTTTTTCTATATATATAGTACATATCCCTCCTACTTTAGTATATAAACAGGTTACGTCAAGTAACTGTTTGCATTATTTTTAAAAATATGCCTTTAAACAAGTTTAATCAACATTATCTTACATTGTCACCTACCTACTCATCAGATGATATTGTGTCAACACCTTTACCACAATTAAAGTCAGCGTTTTATATTTGTGATTCATTTGACTTCCATGTAAAGTGTCTAATTCGTTTAAAAGGAGAAAAGAAAACTAGTCTAAATAAAACCTATTACGTACTCGATAACGGTGGAACAGGATTTAAAAGTCCTTTAACAGCTAAAATTGAAAGTGTTGCACATTATGCAGCAGATGGAGATGTTGATATAAGTTCAAAAACATATAAATTTCATGAGTTAGCCGGTATCACAATTAAAAAAGGTGATGTGATACAATTTAAAATAGGAAAAACAAATAATATCTGTATAGAGCTGTTGTTACAGTGTCCTGTAGAAAAAAATGTCTAAGGCTCAAGTTGTTCATGAACTTCATGCTCCTGCTCGAATTAATTACCCCCGGAGACATGTAATCGTTAAAGGATTGCATGATCTTATACAAGCAGATTTAGCTATTATGAATTCATTTACTAAAGAAAACAAAGGTTATAATTACATTTTAGTTGTAATCAACGTATTTAGTAAATACGTATGGGCTGCACCTGTTAAAACTAAAACTGGAAAAGAAATTACAAACGCAATGAAAGACATATTATCTCAAATGAAAAAAACTCCTCAAAACTTGCAGACTGATAAGGGCACAGAGTTTTACAATAAAGATTTTCAAACATTAATGAAAAAATTTGGAATTAATCATTACAGTACTTTTACTAGCATTAAAGCAAGTATGGCCGAACGAGTAATTCGAACTTTAAAATCGTTACTTTGGAAACGATTTAGTATGCAAGGTAATTACAAATGGTTGGATATATTACCAGAAATTATATCAAAATATAATAATACAAAACACTCTACTATTAACGCCATACCTAGTAAGGTAAACGATCGCAATGCGAAATATATTACTGCATTTAATCATATAAAAATTGTAGATTCTAGGAGATCAAAATTTCAGAAGGGAGATTATGTGCGTATAAGCAAGGTTCGTCATGCATTCAACAAAGGCTATACTCCTAATTGGACTACTGAAATTTTTAAAATTGTTAAAATTAATTTAACTCATCCTGTAACATACGTTTTAGAAGATGAACAACATGAAGAAATTCAAGGATCATTCTATCGAGAAGAATTACAAAAAGTTAAATATCCAGATGTATATTTAATTGAAAAAGTGGTGAAACGAAAAGGAAATAAGATTCTTGTAAAATGGCTTGGATTGAAACAGCAGTCTTGGATTAATAAAAATAATGTTATATAATTTATATATATTTTTAAATAAAAAACTTATATAATAATGTATTATGTTTTATTCATTACAATAATAATTTTTATACATTTTATTTCTGTGATTATTACTTAAAATTGGAGAAATACATTTTTCCACTTCTTTGATTCGACGATGAAATCGATACCTATCAACTACATATTGTTCCCAATTTCCTTTTCTAGCGTCTTGATAAGCAAAATTCCAAGTGTGTAGTATATACATTTTATTATTCTTGTTAAATGTAACTTTTTTCATTTAAGTAGCTCAGGATATCTATAAATAATTTCTACTGCTATGGTGTATACTAGTGGATTTGTATCCTTTATATATTTAAGTACGTTTAAACCAGCATCTGTAATGTTACTGCAGTTTTTAACTCCCAATTGCAAAATTTTAAAAGAGATGATGAAATTTATATTTTTATATGCATCCAAAATGCAATTTAATATCGGTGATACTTTCCAGAGTTCCGAAATAGAGCTTGTTCCTAACCAAACTGTATTTATATCCCTTGATATATTTAGCATCCTCAGGTTATTAATATTTTCAAACTGCAACCAAATCTTTTCAAATTTTATTTTCTCTGATTTTTGTGAATAGTTAAAATAAACGTCAATTAGTTCTTTATTCAATAAAAATTGTTTCCACTCTTCATAATTAAAAATGATAGAGCCATTTGTAATTCCACATATTCTGATGCATGGTTCGAAAGATGATCCAAGTATACTTACAGCAACATATTCATTAGGATTTGCTCTATTTAAGTAAAATCTTCTCTCACCCAAGTAAATTCTTGAACTACACATGATGACTGCATTGATTTTACAGTTTAGTTTCTTTTTATGTAGGATGATAGAGGTGGGAATAATAGAAAAACAACAAGAACAGTTAAATTAATATTTATTTTTATTGTGTTACAAAATGATTAATGTTTAAAATGTCAGATTTAAACTATAGTGACCCCAAGGAAGGGTATTAAATGAATTATTCATTAAAAATCTTTTATCATCAAAAGGACTTAAACCAATTTTTGTTTGCTCTATACTAAAAACATTATGAGCATCTGAACGAATTAAACATTGAGAAATACATTTTTCCGAATTTTGTTGAAGACATTCTATGTAATCATTAAACGTAATTTTGTTGTTAATAACACAATATTTAACTCCTTTTGATTTTTTTACAACAGTATTATCCTCACATTTATAACTATACATTTTAGATCTTAAACCAACAAAATGCGTTATAATTCTACCACTAGCTTCGTCTTTCATTAAACCTGGAACTTTTTTATTATGTAGGGGTATATTATATGGATTGTTAGGAGCATAGTTACTTGTATCAAATCTATGAATATCAGTACATATAATTTCTTTATACAAGTCGTTACATTTAATTTCAAATATAAAACTATCAGTATCTGTATACATAATTTTGCAATTATTTCCTAACTTTGGTAATATATAATTATAGTAAAATTCATACATACATGTTTTTGAAATATCTAAAATAGACATTCCAATATATAAAGGTTTATTAAATAAAAGCTCAGTTTTTTTCATTTCAATTGCCATTAAATCCGCGTCAAATATTGTTCTGTTATGAAATTTTGGACTGGCTATTAAATTTTTTGCACCATATCGACCTTGCCACTGTCTAGTCAATTTCACAATTCTATGTTTCCGGATATTTTCCATAGTTTTGCCGTAAATACTGTTGATTTTAAGCTTAAAATGATTCTGCTCAAACTTACTTTTAGCTTTAGTTCGAAGTTCTGTATTAAGATCAATATAAGGTTTAAGCCATGCAGATTGTTTAAATTGTAAAACTCTATGAATTTTTGTAATAACCAATCCGTGCGCTATTGCTTGTTTTAAAGCGCGGTAGTGAATAATATAATTTTTTTTATTTGATAGTGTTGTCATTAATTTTGATAACTTTGAACCTGGAGGTATTTGATGTTCTGAACAGAATGGAAAATCTCTATGCAAATCATGTAGTGTTTGCGGATATTCTATATCCACTTCAAGTATATATCCAAAAAATGCATCATCAGGTATATCAGTTACATCAATATTTGTATTAACCCACTTGAAATTACTTATTGGAAGTAGTTGAGACATTGCCCAACCGTATAAATTATTAACATCAACATAAAACAGATATTTATTTGGTTTAGTTGGGTCATAGTTTTTCATATATTTATTATTAGCCTCTGAATATCTTGAACAACATTGACTAATACCACCACGAATTCCTTTTTCTATAAATAATATCATATCTACATCACCTAATAGCTCCAATTCACATTTTGTGTACCAAAGCATACAGTCAAAGGAATATCCGGGTATCGTATAATACCATGCTGGATCTAAGCCACTAGTTCTGTGACCTATGTCTCTAAAATTTTCAAACACATCTGCTAATAAAAATATATCTGTTTTTAAATATAAATCTGAATATTCTCCCAAATTTTGTATATTGAATTGTTTCCAAACATTAAGTGCATGTTCATATTTTTCATTAGGTAAAGCTTCATCATTTAGTTTGTTATAAAAATGTTCTGGTGATGGTAATTGCGTTTCATCGAGTTTTTCCCATTTATCAATGTAATCGTAACAAAATACACCTTTTCGTGTAAGTAACTGAAATTTAGAGTCAGGTAGGTGTTTAAATTCATACTTTAAATTCTTTAACTCTTTAATATCTACTGTAGATACTAATTCATCAAGAGATGCACCTAGAAATCTAAGTGAATCAATAAAACGAAATTTAATATCATTTGGTAAATGTTGAGTAAAGGAAATATATTTTTCTTTGTTTATGGGTAGTAATGTAATTTTGCCTCTTTTTGCAAGATCTCTTATTATGAAATGCGAGTCATATCCAGACAAATTATGAAAGCACACAGGTACTACAAATAGTTTTTTAAAATTCAAATTACATATTTCATGTGCAAAACCTCTAAAATCACCAGTAAAATGATTATGATCTCTTACAATGATATCTGTATATTTAAAATTATTTTCACAAATATGACATTTTTGAGCATATATTGTATTAGGTTTTATTTTCATAGGAACTATATTTTTTATTTTTGATTGAATTATTTGAGCAACGTTTGACATTTCATTTGCAAACCAATCCATACAATCAACTCCACGATAGCTTTTAAAAAATGAAATATTATTGTCATATTCACATTTTACAAAATATCCGCAACTAAATGCAGTATGCTTTTGATACTTTTTACTTTCTACAGATATATCAAGAGGTTCAAGCATTGATTCAAAATCAGCATATATAATAAATGGTGTTCGTTGTTTATAAATAAAATTTTTAAATTTAATTATTTTATTTTCGGGAATTACAATTTTGTAGTCATTCATTTTTTCACATAAAATTAAATGTTTGTTAAGCCGTTCTTGATTAGTAAAATAATTTAAACATCTATCACATATAATTTTTTTATGACCATCCTTATTTAGTTGACTATTTAATAATTTAGATAAATTTTTAATCCAACAATAATGATAAGTAATATTAACTTGTTCATTGTCAAGGGGATCAGGAGTATCATAATCGTTTAACTTTTGAAAATATAAATTTTGAATCATTAACAAATTAACGTGTTGCTGTAATTTACTTTTAGATAGACGTAACGGAGTTATATTAAATTTTTTTCCAATTAGTTCCAAACCATAAACATTTATTGAAATATTATTTAATTTTTCAAACACTGCTATTTTATTAAATTTAATTGGAATTTCAAGTCCTTCCAAATTTAAAACTTGACTATAATGTGGATACGAACTGATCCGATTAACGGATTGATTTGCTGGATGTAATGCACTTACTATGCTCCAGTAAAAACAAGCTTCATCAAAATTTCTAACGTTTACACAAGCTTTTTTATTAATAATTTGTTGAGGTAATTGAATATAACTTGAACCATTTCCAATTTCATACTTATTAATATTAATCTCTAAAGAAATTACTTTACTTAATGCCCAACCTGAATCACGTTCTTGAAACTCTGATAATTTATTTAAAATAAAATCAACTATGTGTTCATAAAACCATTCATTTAAATTAGTAGATTTATCAATGATTGCATATGGTGTGTGAAAATATTTAAAATCTATCGTTTCTTCATCATCTACTGTTTTTTTTATAAACTTGCCACAAAAGGTACTGTTAACCTTAATTATGTTAAATCTAGATAAAATTAACAAAATTTTAGTTTTAAATAAAGACATAGCATCATTTAAAAACTGTAAAACATCTTTATGTTTTAAATTTACTATGACACCACTTTGAATCCTTCCATGATAAACTGTGGCTAAATCTTCCCATTTAATTGTATAATTATTATCTTTTAATTCTTTAAGCTTATTATAAACAACTGTTAAATGACTTAATTTTGTTTGCCACATGCGGATATTTCCGATTTTAAAATTTTTTGTTTTTAATGCTTTAAAACATAAACTAATTGCAATATCAACATGTTTAAGCCATGATTCAATTTCCTCAACAGTAAAATCATAATTTTTTTCATAAAACTTTTTAACTAGTTTGTTTACATCATTAGCAAGCCTTTCTGACATTTTAAACTAACACTCACCTTAAGATTTTATAAATTTAAATAAAGCTGCCGGATTGCCTTTGCCTGTGTCCTTTTCTCCAATGAATACTAGCGAATACCTTCCATTTCCCAATTCCAAAATATGATTTTTAAGCACCTCGGTAGATCTAGGTGGTAAAAACACAACCTTATCATCCAGTTCCAAAACAACAGAATCTCCAAATTTCGATGCAGTCACCTTGGCTTCAGAAATTTTGTATGGAGTATTTATTTGAAGTTTATTTAACTTTATAATAGGTTTTCGTTGTCCTTCTAAAAGAAGAAACTCATTTAGTGCTTCTAAATCCATTTTTCTGAAAACGTATCATAAATTACTAAACTGTTAACACTTGAAACACTTAACTTACCGTTAAATAACACACAAAACTGTTGAATAACACACCGAGTTAAATTTAAATATTACTGACAGAGATACTTAACGTAATGTAATACTTTCAGTGAAGACTTTCAACTTAATCTAAAACGATGTTGCTTCAGCCTTTTATAGCAAATCTCACAACACACGTTAAGGATATCCGGTGTTAACCTTGATGTTGACCCTAACATCGACATATACGTCAACCTTTACATTTGACCTTTGACTTTGACCTTTGACTTTTGACCTTTGACATTGACCTTTGACATTGACCTTTGACCTTGACCTTGACCTTGACCTTTACCTTGACTTTGACCTTGACCTCGACCTTGACCTTAACTTTGACCTTAACCTTGACCTTGATCGTAACCTTGACCTTGACATTGATATCGACCTTGACCTCGGCCTTGACTTCAACCTTGACCTTAACATCGACCTTGACTTTAACATCGACCTTGACCTTGACCTCTACATTGACCTCAACATTGACCTTGATTTCAATCTTGACCCTAGCATTTACCTTTGACCTTTATCTTGACTTTGATTACGATACTGCTTTGACCTTTCAATCCCCACAGTTCAACATTTATGCTAAGATTTTCTCTATTTGCTTTTGTATAAATTTTCTTATCTTTCTAATTACACATTTTTAATCTGAATCACCCTATTCGAGATAATATTTTGAATAACTTATAAGAATAGACATCTTTATAGGCATCACACTATTTAGCTACAAAAGTAAAGGCACAAGTAAATAGAGCCAGAGTCTTAGGTTGTCTGAATAAAACAATATGGAGAAATAAAAATATTGGAAAAGATGTGAAAAGCAGGATTTACAAAACAGTCATCAGACCAATAGTGATATATACGACAGAAACATGACCTGACACAGAAAGGATAAAAGAGTGTTAGAAACATCAGAGACAAAACATTTAGAAAATTGATGTCGAAACACTATGGGACAGAGCTAGAAGTACATATATAAGACGGAAATGCAAGTAGAACAACATCAAAGGGTGGGAAAGAAATGGAAGAGTAGAATGGAATAATCATGTAAGCCACATGACAACAAATAAAGTAGTAAAGACGGCGAGAGACGGTTTCCTAATAGGAAGTGAAAAGACCACGAATACGGCTTACGGAAGATACACTTAAAACAGATAAAGTCATATATACATAAAAGAAGAAGAATTTCTAAAAAACATCAATTGAATTACCTTGTATATTTTAAAAAGTATTGTTTTACATTCCTAAAAGTTTTATATATACTTCTTTCATTTGGATCACTCTGTAAGATAATACAGAATACGGAACACATGACAACAAATGAAGTAGTAAAGACGGCGAGAGACGGTTTCCTAAAAGGAAACGAAAACACCACGAATACGGCTTACGGAAGGTACAATGAAAACAGATAAAGTCATATATACATAAAAGAAGAAGAATTTCTAAAAAACATCAATTGAATTACCTTGTATATTTTAAAAAGTATTGTTTTACATTCCTAAAAGTTTTATATATACTTCTTTCATTTGGATCACTCTGTAAGATAATACAGAATACGGAACACATGACAACAAATGAAGTAGTAAAGACGGCGAGAGACGGTTTCCCAATAGGAAGTGAAAACATCACGAATACGGCTTACGGAAGGTACAATGAAAACAGATAAAGTCATATATACATAAAAGAAGAAGAATTTCTAAAAAACATCAATTGAATTACCTTGTATATTTTAAAAAGTATTGTTTTACATTCCTAAAAGTTTTATATATACTTCTTTCATTTGGATCACTCTGTAAGATAATACAGAATACGAAACATATGACAACAAATGAAGTAGTAAAGACGGCGAGAGACGGTTTCCCAATAGGAAGTGAAAACATCACGAATACGGCTTACGGAAGGTACAATGAAAACAGATAAAGTCATATATACATAAAAGAAGAAGAATTTCTAAAAAACATCAATTGAATTACCTTGTATATTTTAAAAAGTATTGTTTTACATTCCTAAAAGTTTTATATATACTTCTTTCATTTGGATCACTCTGTAAGATAATACAGAATACGGAACACATGACAACAAATGAAGTAGTAAAGACGGCGAGAGACGGTTTCCCAATAGGAAGTGAAAACATCACGAATACGGCTTACGGAAGGTACAATGAAAACAGATAAAGTCATATATACATAAAAGAAGAAGAATTTCTAAAAAACATCAATTGAATTACCTTGTATATTTTAAAAAGTATTGTTTTACATTCCTAAAAGTTTTATATATACTTCTTTCATTTGGATCACTCTGTAAGATAATACAGAATACGAAACATATGACAACAAATGAAGTAGTAAAGACGGCGAGAGACGGTTTCCCAATAGGAAGTGAAAACATCACGAATACGGCTTACGGAAGGTACAATGAAAACAGATAAAGTCATATATACATAAAAGAAGAAGAATTTCTAAAAAACATCAATTGAATTACCTTGTATATTTTAAAAAGTATTGTTTTACATTCCTAAAAGTTTTATATATACTTCTTTCATTTATATCACTCTGTAAGATAATTTGAGGTGCCTTCAATTTTAATTGTCTAGTGTATGTTAAAAACTATTATTTGTATCAATAAAGTCCTAAAAAAAATTCATAATTATACATTAGTCTATGAGATATTAATTTAATTAACTTATATATAAATTTAATTTTGATTACCTTGTATATTTTAAAACTATTATTTCTATTAGTGAATGTCTAAGAATTTTCATTTTTTAAAATTTGATATTAATATAAATTTTCGATGTAAATCACCCTATATTTTTAAGTTAACCTTTTCATCGCATATCGGCCGTTTAAATCAAGAGAGTACATCAAGAATTCCTTAGTTGGTGCGGTCGATTGCCTTGAACGTAAAATGTATTTCTGATAGTCATTGACCTAACACTAATAAATTTCCTTTTATGTAAGACATATATGGTATTAGGTATCTATGGAAAGCTGATTTTTTTCTTAATTACAATTTATATATATTTTTTAGAACGCCTTTTTATGCTTTGAAGATAACGCTTTAAACTAAATTTATTTGCATCAGGCTAGTTACGCGAATATAAATCTATCGCGATTTTAACAAAGGATGATTAGCGGTCATTGACTAGAATCTTAAAAATTCAATTTCTTTTTAAATATATATACTTTTAGATGTAAATATTGCTGTAAAATAAAACAGTTGCATTAACTTTGGATTGCATTTCTTTTGAATTCTTATTTGCAGTCAATGTTTTCTGAAAGTGTATTCAATTAAATTTTTATTCTTGTTACAAGTTACTAGACCTTGGTACTTGTCGTCCTTTATAGTACATTTTATTTTTAAAAATAAGCAGATCTTGTTTAAGATTTCGTATTTAATTTAATTTTTTTATTCTTGGTAAAAGTTATTAAACCTTGGTACTTGTCGTCCTTTATAGTAAATTTATTTTTAAAAATAAGTAGATCTTGTTTGGAATTTTTTCTCTTTGGTTGTATATATATTAAAAGAGAGGTGCATTTACATTATCAGTCTTCGAATAAAATTGAAAAACACAAACCTACAAAATGCCAAAAAATTTGAAAATTCAACAAAATATTGTACTTAAAAAAGCCAAGTTAGAAAAAGTGATGTCAGAACCAAAACCGCTGGAAAATCAAGTCCAAAAAAAAGCTGTAAGTATTTTCTATTTTGTATTTATTGTTTTAATATTATTTTTTTAACTCGCTTAAAATATGTTTAGACACCTAAATTGTTTTAACATTCTGTTTTCTATATTGTGGTTTTATTTTTTTTAAAGTTACTTTTTATCTTACTTAAAATCTATATGTTATTATTTGGACGCTATATTAAATTGTTTTAAACATTCTATTTTTCGATGCTATTTTCTAATTAATTATTTCGTTAGTAAAATTGTAAATTTGTAAAATTATGTTGTAAAATCTATTTAAAAGTTTAAATTGTTGGAAACATTCTGTTTTTTAAATAAATTATTATTCTAATATACTTTTTTTTGTCTTAGATTGATTTAACATTAGAGGATGACATGCTGAATGACCTTTTGAAAACAATGGATGTGTTGCAGCCTCCAGTGGCAGCTTCAACGTCTTCTTCTTGTTCTTTTTCCTCCAAGGAAGAAGAGGACTGGACTCCGAAAAAAGTTCAAACTTTTTTTAACGTCTTGGAAGAAAGGTATGCCGTAATTTACGGTGAGTTTCAGTCTTTTTGTTTGTTAAGAGACAAATTGAAACAATTCGAAAAAGAACAAGAAGAGTTTTTGAAAGGTAAAAGTGCGATTGAAAATGAAATTAAAAAACTAAATAGTGATTTAAGTACATTGACGGAAAAAAAAAAGAAAAGTGAAGTGATGATTAAAAACATTAAACAAGACATGGACATAATTTTTAGTAATTTTAAGAAATAGTTATTTTGTATATATTAGTATATAGTAATTTATTTTTAGTTTTTAGTAATATTTAGTAGTAATTAGTAATAATGTTCATTAGTTTTTAAGTTTCTAAAAATAAAATTTATCTTTCTATACCTTTTTTTATTTATTAATTAAGTAGTAATTATGCAAATTGGTTTTAATGGTTAAAATCATATTGTAGTTAACTATTTTAAATGGAAAATAAGTCACAATTTCATTTAAAATAGTTAACCATAAGAATATAATTTCAAACATTATTATAATCATACTAATTAAATAAATCGTATATGTTTATATATACCTACTGGTAGTTAAAAAATGTGGAAGCGTAAAACAAATATATGCTTTGCCTGAAGTGTGAACAGTTATAATTATTTTACCATACTTATTTTGTTCAGAGGCGGCTTTTAATTCAAAAGGTATTTAGTTAAAAGGTTTTACTGTTTAAAATTTGATTTAAGCATAAATCAATTTCAGATTATACAAGGTGGAACATTGTCACAAACCAGAATAACTGCTACTAAATTTAAAAAAGTTTTATTAGATTTATAATATTTAAATATACACACATCGTTCTCAGGTTGTACAATGTGGAATAGAATACGTTTAAATAACTGATACTAAAGTTTAAAAAATTTATATAATTTATATAAGGTACACTGAAACCACATCACTGTATATTATAGTTTATAAGTTTTACTTGTAATACATAAGGTGTAGGTGGAAAAGGGTACTTTAGAGCCGAAATAATTTGGTATAACCGGGAAAATTGTAAACTGGAATAACTGATATAATTAATTTCTCCCACCAAACTGGTTACAAACCGAAATAATGTTAGATATAAAGGTTAAAGAATAAGTTAAGGTAAAAAATAGGTATTAAAGGTTAAAGGTCAAAATTAAGTAACAACGGTTAAGGGTTAAAGGTCCAGGGTCAAAAATCAAGTGTGAAAGGTCAAGGGTCAAAGATTAAGAGTCAAAGATGTTAAGGTTTAAAGATCGAGGGTAAAAGATCAAGTGTTAAAGGTCAAAAGTCAAAGATTAGCGGGTCAAAGATTGAGAGTGAAAGGGTAGGGGTTAAAGGTTGGTCAAAATAACCGGTTTAACCGGTTTCTCCCACCACAAAGTGCACCAGGAATGGTATAGAGTCTCTACTTACGCCGGTGAAAAACCTGTGGATTCACACTTGGCAGAGTTCATTGCGAAACGTACGGCGGAAAGTTTATCTGACCAAATCGTATGATCATCTTTTGATAAGATAGCTAATTGGGTTTTCATGTCGCGATTTTTGCGCTCAACAGGGTTCGATGCGGGGTGGTACACAGGAATCAGCGATTGATTAAAACCGAAACACTCTGCGACCGTTTGCATTACGAATCCAGCGAATTGTACGCCATTGTCACTTATTACCCGTCTAGGCAATCCGTACCTCAGTATGACCTCGTCGATTAAAACACTTGGCACATGCGGCAGCGGTTGCAGTTTTTAGTGGAAAGAGTTCCACCCATCGACTTGCGACATCTTCAACTATAAATACCCAGCAGTAACCACCTGCAGTCTCTGGTAATGGTCCAAACAAGTCTATGCTAAGTACTTCGAAGCGTTGGGACTGTATAGGCGTCTGTAGTAGGCCTGCAGGTTTTAAGTTAGTAGGCTTAAATTTCTGGCAGTCTATACAATTACGTAAGTAGTCAGCGATTGTCCTGCGCATACCAAGCCAAAAATATCTTTTAGCAATGCGCTGATATGTGCGTTCGACACCACAATAACCTGCTGTATCAGCATCATGGTATTGTTTTAAAATTCGTGGAATACGAGCACTAGCTACTACAAGTTGTGGCTCGTCTTCATCAATGTCTGGGGTGTAGCGGTACAAAAGTCCATATGACATCACATATCCTCTCTCCACCCACTTTTTGTATTCAACAGAAGTCTCGTTGGGGTCTTCAAGCCCTTTTATGATTTTCTCGATATCAGAGTTAGAAACCTGCTCTTGTCGAATATCGGCAGCGCTAAGTGTAGGAAAATCGGCTACAACATAGGTTACTTCTATTGTTTCGACTTCTAATTCCTCAGTTTCATTGCGTGGTGGCCGCGAAAGTGCATCGGCAACCACATTTCTCTTGCCAACAATATATTCTATGCGCAAATCATAAGGCATTAATTCTAGAGCCCATCTGGAGAGGCGTCCGGTTGGTGATTTAAGAGACATCAGCCATTTAAGGGGCTGATGGTCGCTTTGAACAACAGTGGTGGTAGCGTCTTCCAGATAACCTCTGAATTTCTTTACAGCCCACACGACGGCAAGAGCTTCCCGTTCCGTCGTGCTGTAGTTCTGCTCTGCGGAAGTCAAGAGTCTAGATGCATATTCCACTGGTCGTTCATCGTCGTTCTCCCCCTGGAGTAAACATGCACCGATTGCATAACCACTAGCATCTGTGCGTAATATATAGGGTAGTCTGCTGTCCGCTTGTCTTAAAATTGGAGGCGAACACAGTAGAGTTTTAAGTGCTTCAAAAGCTTCGTGTTGCTTGTGGCCCCAGGTCCATTTAAAGTTCTTCTTCGTCAGAGTGCTTAACGGCTTTGAAATCTCAGCGAAGTTTTCTATGAAACGCCTGTACCATGAGCAAGTTTGTAAGAAACTTAAGAGTTGTTTCACGTTATTAGGAGGCGGCATGTTGAGTATTGCAGCTACTTTTTCGTTATTCGGCGAAATTCCTTCGAGGGTAATAATGTGGCCTAAGTAGTGCACTATTTCACATACAAACGAACATTTCTCCCGATTTAGTGTGAGTTTGTATAAGATCAGCCTTTCGAATACCTTCTTCAGGTCTCCTAGGTGTTCTTCAAAACTGGACGAAATAACTGTTAGGTCATCAAGGTAGGCTAGTATAAAGACATCTTGCATGCCTGATCTGAAGCGGTCAATCAGACGCTGAAAAGTAGATGGCGCATTACGGAGTCCAAAAGGCATGCGTGTGTACCTAAATGTACCAAAAGGTGTCACGAAAGCAGTTTTGTCTCTATCACTCTCTTTGACGCTAACCAAATGATATCCACTACGAAGATCAAGAGTTGTCATACATCCTGTCTTCTTGGCGGCATGTAAAAGATCATCTATCCTTGGGATGGGATACCGATCTGCCCGTGTGACTGCATTTAAGGCTCTATAGTCAACGGTGAGACGAATACTATTGTTTTTCTTCGGAACGAGTACGACTGGAGCAGCGTAAGGAGACTCACACTCTTCAATGTAGCCATTCGCTAATAGTTTGTCTAGTTCTTCCTTAAGTTGATTTTTCTTGGTCTCTGACATCCTGTAGGGAGGTGATGCTATTGGAGATTCATCTAATAGTACGATGGAATATTCTGCATAAGGTGTAGGTTCATCATTTGGCTCAAAAACCTTGCTAAACTCATGCAAAAGATCATTAAGCGTACTTTTTTGTTCGTGTTTAAGAACAAGTGCTTCATCATCTCGTAGTTTGATATTTTCAAATTTTACATTATTAACAGAACATAAAGGATCTAGATCAGTGTCAAAAATAAAAGTGAGTTGTGGATATTCACCAAAATAATACTGATTACTAGGTAAGTCTAAAATTATGTTTGCTTGCTGAATAAAGTTGCACCCGAGCAAGGTTCGACTGTTTTCATGGTCTGGTACAGATATAAAACGTGTAAGAATAGTTTTATGTTGTAACTTAACATCTACTTCAAAAATATTTACGTTTACACGACGTTGTAGACCATCTGCTAATGTCATTAACATGATATCTTCAGTATAGGGTACGTTATCCTGCAATAATAGTTTAGCAAGAGAAGATCCGGCAACACTGGTTTTAGCCCCGGTGTCTATATAAGCGTAACCATTATAATTAAAAATATCAATCGAAACTAACGGTCTGACCATGGTTAAATTTTCATCAAAAGTATTGTACATAAAGTCTGCAGCACGAGCGTCAGCTGTTTTAGATCTACAATCTGGACAATTGCTTTTAATATAGCCAAGTTTACCACAGCCATAACATGTTATACTGGAAGACGTAAAGTTATTATTACAAGCAGGCTCCTTTTTAACAACAAAGTCCGTTTTAGCCAAAGGGGCAGCGCTAGTAGGTTTATTTCTACTGTTTGCTAGCTTACGACACTCTTCGATAGAATGTCCTGTATATTTACAATATGCGCATCTAAGTTTTTTGTGAGACGGAAGTTTTTGTTCGCTAAAAACTTGTTTTCCGGTGTATTATCGAATGTTTCTTCGACTAATCGCGCACGAGTGAGAAGTTCACCAAAAGTTTGTATTTTATCGCGAGGAACCTTTTCCCGAATTCTGCGATTTAAAAGTCCATACACCATGTCAAGTTGTATAGCCTCTGTCAACGTACCGGCAGGCAGCTGCGCTAAAATTGACCTAGCCTTACATATAAAAACGTCGGTTTTGACCTTAGTGTCTTGTTCATTACTAAATAATTCACGATATACGCGATGAGGAGGTTTAATCGGACCAAAAGTTGAACGTAATACGTCAATAGCTGAGTTCCAGTTAGTTAGAGTAGTTCTGACTTCACGGTACCACGTCGCAGCGAACCCATCAAGCAACATAGGAAGTCCCATGAGAGCGTTCTTATCAGAAATACCCGTACAGTTTTTGTATACCACAATAGCATCAATAAAAGCATTGACATCAGTCTCCGAACTACCGTTAAATCGCGAATTGCACTTTGCAAAGTTACCGCTTTGTACATTTACTGGAGGAATATTGTGTTGAAGATTAACACCAGCAATGCGAGTTAAAAGTTCTTGGAATTGTTCTTGCGAAAGCGTCACTGGAGAAGTATTAGCCATCTTATCTTTCGATCTAAGGTTGTACGAATGGTTTACGTCCAGATTGCAGCAGGAAACAAGTAAAAATATTAAAAGAAAAACTTACACTTTGAAACAGTTTAGCTTACTGTTTTTCCTAGATTCCATAAAGTCCTGTTTTGTCACTGGTAAACCTGATGTAAAATATTTCCAAAAGTATTTCAATGCAGAATGTACCCAGGAACGTAATTTACGCGCCAATTTTTGAACAGTCTGTATACACAATTAGCCTCTAAGCAGGGATAAGCGTTACCGGCAGAATTTAGCGCCAAACGTTTTATCTTGTAACTTTAATAATTGTTCCGCGAACGATTTATTCTTTCCGGTGATAGCTCACACGAGAAACACATAACATGTAGTCCACAGATAATCCACATATAGGTTGCGGTAGCAGAAAAGTCCTATATAATAGGGAGTTTTTGTGCAAGCAAATACGTATACGTAACGTATCTTTTTGACATATAAGCATGCGCAATAATGGTTTAACTAACGTATCTAGATACGTCTTACCTAACGTAACGGGCTGATACGTTACGTTCATACGCATCCCTATCGAGCCGAAAGTAACCGAATGCTCAAGGGGATCTTACCCGATTACCAAAATATCAACATTTCATGTCATCACATTTGTGGTTAAGTATATTTGTTTTGATTTTTATAAATAATGGAAAGCAGTAGAAAACGATTTCACTTCAGCAATGAAAATGAATTGTTTTTGTTGAAGGAAGTCGTAGGCCAGAACCCTTACGATTATCCAGAAAGGTGGAATTTAATCCAAAAGCGAAAAATATTTTTACATTATATATCAGACATGGTATAAATTAAAGTGGCCGTATAGACGTGCAAGATGTGGAGAAGAAGCGCATTTTCTATGTCCTTGTTTTCTTCATCATCAATAAAGGCAGCTAAGTTTATTATTGCATCCATCACCAAAATTAAAAATTGTTGAAAAAATATTTATTATTTATTTTAAATATCAAAAATAGGGTTAAGTGACAAGGACAACACTGGCACTGACAACTTATTAGTTTGTCAATATTTCGATGAGGGCAACACAATCGTTACGTTACGTGCAGAACAAAAACTCTCAATTTAACGTTCATCTTCTTCGATACGTTAGTTCTTTACGTATAGGGAGATACGTTACGTTAGGTAGTTACAAAAACTCCCTAATAACACGTGGAAACTAAAATCCCGCTAAAACTTCAATACACAACGTTATAACGTTTATTTATTCCGTGCCACTCGTTGGGGCGCCAATATAAGGGGAATTTTGGGGTAGGTACACGAAATACACGTTAAACACTTGTTATTAAAATTATATTGGGATTTTTAACATTAAAGTGGACAAAAAGATAAAAGTCAGCGCGGAGATGTTTATCCGTTGGCTTGTTCTTCCAACTGCTTCTCTCGGGAGGCTTCGTTTCGGCTCGAGAAGTCGACGCAGCCACTAAGATTATAGTATGGGAGATTAGTGGGTGCATAGTATGGGGGATTATAGGTTAATATACAGGTGGCTGTTATAATTTTAATTTATTTTATCTTAATTAATCTTAATAAACTTAAAAGAGACAACATTTTTGAATGAAGAATGAAAAGATTATTTTATCTTAATTAATCTTAATAAACTTGAAAGAGACAACATTTTTGAATGAAGAATGAAAAGACCTTTCAAGCGATATATCACAAGACTATACTTCCTATTTTAAAAATTGGGGGTTGTACCTGTCATTCTAAGGGGGTTGAAGGTAGGGATTGCATTTTCACGTTAAATAATGTAAAGTTATAATTTAAATTCGACGTGTTTCGGCATTTTTTTTAAATATGTACAGTAACCTAAATAATGAATTTATTCCATTTGGCTTTAACACACTGTATAATTTATTTATTGTTTATCTAAAAATCCAAATTTTAAAAAGGTATTTAAACTTTACTAAATTTATGATGTATAATAAACGGTAATACTGTAGAACAAGTATAAAACTACAACTTTCTTGGTATACTAATTAATCACACAAACGATTATATTCCAAAGAACTAAAAATTCGAATGATGCAGCATGAAAATAAAGCATATTAATTAATTAACTAATTAACTAATAATTAATTAATACCCTCAATTAGTTAATAATTAATTAATTATTATCAGTATTACTCTTCTCTCTAGGTTGAATTGTACTAACCGCATATATATATATATATATATATATATATATATATATATATATATATATATATATAATATATATATAGTAGTTTTGAGTTTCTTGAACCGTATTATATATAATATAAAATTAATGTTTCTTGGGTTTAGGTTCAATAAAAATATGTTACATGTGGAACTAGATTTTATTTTCCATTGCAATCAATCAACGGTTCGGCAGGAAACCCTTGCCTTTGTCAAAATTCTAAAATGTGTGTATATATAAGGACAAACAGATATTTTAAAATATGTATATATATATATATGACTTACCAAAACGTAAAACGTGACACAGGCATTAACGAACTGACATATAAAAGTTGATATCTGATATCTCATTGTTTATATCATATAACATATCCCCACCTTACCTTTTTCGAAAACATCAACGATACGCTCATATAAAAATAATTATATACTAATGACAGTAAACAATAAAATATCAGATATCAACTTTTGTATGTCAGTTCGTTAATGCCTGTGTCACGTTTTACGTTTTGGTAAGTCATATATATATACATATTTTACAATATCTGTTTGTCCTTATATATATATACACACATTTTAGAATCTTGATAAAGGCAAGGGTTTCCTGCCGAAACGTTGATTGATTGCAATGGAAAATAAAATATAGTTCCACATGTAACATATTTTTATTGAACCTAAACCCAAGAAACATTAATTTTAGATTATATATATATATATATAATATATATATATATATATATATAATATAAAATATATATATATATATAATATTATATATTATTATTATTTTATATTTTATTATTATTATATATATATAATAATAATAAAATATATATATATATATATATATAATATATATATATATATATATATATAATATATATATATATTAATTAAATCTTTTAGCGAAAGCCGCTATCGCTTTATATATCAAATGGCCTAGGAGACAAATTCGTTAAACCTCCCGTGCTCGAATTGGTATCACTAAAGTGTTATGATCATTTCGGCCTATCCCAGCCATCGTCAGACACTTGGGCTGATATAAATTCAAACTCGGAAAGTAAAACGAATGTCTCCCAAATCTTTACTACCGTGTAGTTAGCTTATAAAAAAGGTTTAATTCTTTACTCATTTCGCATAGAATAAAGGATACAGAAAACGATTATTCATATCGTTTCGTTCACGGCCTCCAAAGTAGGTGGCGCCTTTATAGGCTAACTACACGGTAGTAAAGATTTGGGAGACATTCGTTTTACTTTCCGAGTTTGAATTTGCATCAGCCCAAGTGTCTGACGATGGCTGGGATAGGCCGAAATGATCATAACACTTTAGTGATACCAATTCGAGCACGGGAAGTTTAACGAATTTGTCTCCTAGGCCATTTGATATATATATATATAATATATATATATATATATATATATATATATATATATATATATATATATATATGCGGTTAGTACAATTCAACCTAGAGAGAAGAGTAATACTGATAATAATTAATTAATGAATAACTATATATATATATATATATATATATATATATATATATATATATATATATATATAAATATATATATATATATATATATATGCGGTTAGTACAATTCAACCTAGAGAGAAGAGTATTACTGATAATAATTAATTAATTATTAACTAATTATGGGTATTAATTAATTATTAGTTAATTAGTTAATTAATTAATATGCTTTATTTTTAAAATTTTTCGGAAACGATGTAATCTGCTTCTATCGAATTTTAAGGTCTACGTAAATTCTCTATTCTGCAAAGGACGTTTTTTTTTTATTTTATTGATGTTTTTTCATGCTGCATCATTCGAATTTTTACTTCTTTGGAGTAATCGTTTGTGTGATTAATTATTATACCAAGATAGTTGTAGTTTTATACTTGTTCTACAGTATTACCGTTTATTATACATGATAAAAAATTATTATACAATTAAAATTTAAATTTTTAGATAAACAATAAATAAATTATACAGTGTGTTAAAGTCAAATGGAATAAATTCATTATTTTGGTTACTGTACATATTTATAAAAAATCCCGAAACACGTCAAATTTAAATTATAACTTTACATTATTTAACGTGGAAATGCAATACCTACCTTCAACCTCCTTGACAGGTACAACCCCCAATTTTTAAAATAGGAAGTATAGTCTAGAACTTCTACCGAAATTCGCTACAATACAATCAAAAACTAAAATGTAATGCAAAACGTAAAAAAATGTAGAACACGAAAAAGAACTATGAATGTTATTGAAGTAGATGTTCAAAATGTTCACCGCGAACGTCGTGGCAACATCCTAATCTCCAATAAAACTGTCTTCTAACATTATTCAACATAACAGGCGTGATCGACCTAATCGCAAACGTTATTAGTTCTTTTAAGTCATTAAAATCAGAAGGTTTAGTTTTGTACACATGGCTCTTCACATATCCCTATAAAAAGAAATCTAATAATGTAAGATCAGGTGATCGCGCTGGCCATTCAATCGATCCTTGCCTCTCTATCCACCGATTGGGAAATATTGTATCGAGGTACTGCCGGACATTAAGTTGGTAATGTTGTGGTGCTCCATCGTGCTGAAACTATATCGTATTCGCTGCAACTTGAGGGTTTCCTGGATCAGGATATAAATTTGCCAAAGTTGGAATGACATCATTTTGAAGTAGTGCCAAATAATTGTTGCCATTCAAGTTACCCTAAATAAAAAAGGGATCAATGATATTGTTTCCCACAATCCCTGTCCAAACAATAACGTTTTGAGGGTATTGAGTGTGTTCTTCTCTCATCCAGTGAGGATTTTCCGTGGCCTAGTAGTGGCAATGTTGCCGATTAGCATGATATTTAAGTGAAAAAGTACACTCATCAGAAAACATAACTTCTTCTAATTGGATAATATTGTTATCCAACATGTCCATCATTTGCTCACAAAAAAAGTTCTCATATTAAAATCGTCTTCTATGAGCTCCTAAGTAGGTATCATCTTATAGAGATGCAATTTATTTAATTCTTTTAATATGTTTACTATCGATGTATGGCTAGCATTGAATGTAGTGGATGCCTGTCTACTCGATGTATGTGGATTTTCCTGAAACTCAAGCAACACATCTAATTTGAGTTCATCACTCAGTGCATTGGCAGCTGCTTTTTTTATCTGCCTTACATGACCAAACTCGCGAAACTGCTTCTCTATTTTACTTATTGTTCCTTGAGATATACACGGTAAATTAGGAAATTTCTCATGAAATAGGCGAGTTACTTCCTGTTTTGTTCGGGTGTTATCTTCGTAACCAATCATTTGTAAAACTGATATTTTATGCATTTTCATTAATCTTATTATTTTTCAAAATTGAATTAAACGAAATTTTTACTTAAATTAAAATACTGACAACTTAAATAAAACAATTTACTAATGCGTGTAAAAATAACGTTGCCACGGAAAATATTTCAAGTTTTTTAATGATTACCCTCTAAAAACCACATTGCTATGGTTTTGTTCACTTTCTCATTATCAAGACCTCAACGGGAAATAAGTTTTGAGTATATTTTAGCTAATTTCGGTAACCACATGATTAAAATTAATTTTATCTTAATTAGGTATTCTTAATAAACTTGAAAGCGACAACAGTTTTGAATGGATAATGAAAAGACCTTTCAAACGATATATCACAAGCTTATACTTCCTATTTTAAAAATTGGGAGTTGTACCTGTCATTCTAAGGGGGTTGAAGGTAGGATTTGCATTTTCGCGTTAAAAAATGTCAAGTTATAATTTAAATTTAACGTGTTTCGGGATTTTTTATAAATATGTACAGTAACCTAAATAATGAATTTCTTCCATTTGGCTGTTACACACTGTATAATAATTTCGGAAGCTTAATTACTAGTGTCTTGAAAAAGTTTTGAATATTGTTCAATCATAATTTCTAAGTTAATAAGGTCTTGGTGTCAGACTTAATTAAATTAGTTAATTTAGACTTCTAAATATCAGTTTTGTGAAGTTTGTATTCAAAAAGTGTAAAATAATTGAAGGCAAAAAGTATCAAACTTTAAATGTCACCTGGTTTGTGGCTTGTGGACAGTTTTAAGCAAAGTGGATTAATGGTTTAATTGGTAAATATTAAGTCCAATTTTATGATATATATATATATATATATATATATATATATATAATATATATATATATATATATATATAATATATAGAGTGTGTATAACGACGCTAAGAATACAATTCTTTGGAGGGTAACTTTCGGGAAAGCGTCAAAACAAGGATCAGCTAGAGATGGTATAAGCCAGCTTGGTGTAGAACTTTATTCTATATGTGAAATTTTCGGTGATATGTTGTCACCTTCATCAGCACCTAAATGGAAAACCTATTATAGTACAGTGGTGGAAATCAACATTTAAAAACCTACATTGAAAATGTTCAGTTGGTCCTAGTTGTAAAAAACACTGTCACAAACATGTTAAAAATATTAAAAAATACATTTAAAATTTTGAATAAAAACATTACAACAACAGGGTAGTTTTTCAAATACAAACACAACTTTTAGACTTTTTGTTGTGTTTGTATTTGAAAAACTACCCTGTTGTTGTAATGTTTTTATTCAAAATTTTAAATGTATTTTTTAATATTTTTAACATGTTTGTGACAGTGTTTTTTACAACTAGGTCCAACTGAACATTTTCAATGTAGGTTTTTAAATGTTGATTTCCACCACTGTACTATAATAGGTTTTCCATTTAGGTGCTGATGAAGGTGACAACATATCACCGAAAATTTCACATATAGAATAAAGTTCTACACCAAGCTGGCTTATACCATCTCTAGCTGATCCTTGTTTTGACGCTTTCCCGAAAGTTACCCTCCAAAGAATTATATATATATATATATATATATATATATATATATATATATATATATATATATATATTGTTTACTTTTACTTTTACTTTATTTGTTTGAGCAAATCAAAACATAACCTAATTGTTATCAACGTACAATAAAACTCCTTATATTACCTATAATCTGTGGGTTCAAATATTTTCTAGTTGTCCTTGATCGGGATAGAGAAGAAGGATAATAATAAAAAAAATATTATATTACAAAAAAATTACGTTTCTTTATTTTATATGAACGAATAAAACAATTATCAAATTATGCCGTTATCTTGTCAATCAGCATACAAGAAAATAAATCAAATTTTTATAATAATAAGATTTCAAATCTACATACATTTATATTAAGTAAAAATCAATTTTACTTAAATTTTTCTTTACTTGAAACAAGAAACAACAAAACTTTAAGCTTTTGATTAGCCTAACAAAACTTCAGTTTTTAAATTTGAATGCTAATGACCATGATGTCAAACAGATCCTTCACAGATATAAAATTCAATTGTACAAAAGCTTATTTTCTTATTGAGTTGTATGTTGGAACATACCCAGAAAAGTCCAGTCTCCTCAACGATGTCATCTCTCCTTTTTGGCACCTAGGTTCCTTCCTAACGTCTCTGCAAACCTGCTGCACTAACCAAAAACACCTGATTCACTTCTCCAAAAACTCAACTACTTATTAATGACACAAACACCTCCTTTTGTCAACTTGGTGCCATAAAACTACTTTCACAAATCTTCACAAAATGCCCACGGTAGATACAAGGTCCTCTTTTCATCTACTTTCTATCTCCTTCTGCAAAACTATTCAATTCTTTTCACAATGCCGTTGTCCAACTCACGAACCACATCCTGTCTTGAGATAAATGGCTGTTTCCTTCGATGACCAAATTATAACTGACTTCTCCGGTTCTCCTGATCTGCTCACAAATTCCCATTCAAAACGACCGTCCAATCAAAAGCTCAAATTGTGTTTAACATGATTTTGGAAAAGACTAATTTTGGTTTCAGAGAAAAACTAAATAGCTTACTTTAAAATTGGTTTTGTCAATACACAATTTATACATATTTCAAAATATTAGAATATGGTCACTTAATACTCGATTATACAAACAATGAAAAGATTAACTTACACGTAAAATGACTTCTAATTCTAAACAAAGGTTTTTTGATAATTTTGTTGGAAATGGAAAAAGGTCGTTTGCCAAACAAATTTCTATTCTTATCTACACTAAATCTGATCTTAAATTACTATATACAATTTGTTTATACTGATATCTTAAAATTTTATTTCGATGGATCTTTTTATTTACTTTTCTTTGGTTGGGAAAGAAGAAACATAACAATATATATATATATATATATATATATATATATATATATATATATATATATATATATATATAAGGATCACTCAGACGAGTGGTGGGTTCTTATATCGGTCTCTAGGTGGACAAATAAAAGACAAAGTTGATAGGCTACTTTATCTATTTTGAAGACGTTTCGCTTTCGAGTTTTGAAAGCATCATCAGTTCATCTAAAAAAGTACAATATGAGAACCACACAATCATGGAAACGATGTTAATTGTTACCTTAAAAAGACATGTAGCAGTCAATGTTATTAACAATAATGTGAATGAAACTAAGTAAATGGACATAATACGCTGATTTTGTATAAACAATTAAGTGACTAACAACATATATGAACTTATAAAATTAGCACAGCAAATGACCATGTGGTCTAAAGTAAATTAAATATTATTTAATGTTAATTAGTGAGAAAGAACCAAGAAAATCATAGATAACTTCCAACTATTTTATGAATATTAAGCTTTGATTTTAACTTTAGGTAGCATTATAAGTGATATTAATAAAATTATAAAAGTAGTGTAAATGAAGTTACCGATCAAAGCCCTACAAGTGTCGCCGGGAAAATGGCGTTAGGTGAACAGGAACGAACTAAACCGCGAAAAGACAGCCAACCTTGAGGTCAAAAATACTTTTGACAAATCAACAAGGTGTAGGTACCAACCCAAATAATTGGGCGGTCAATTTAAGTTTAAATGAGTTTGGATGACTACCCGGTTGTAAAAGACAAAACAGTGAAAGAAATTGGTAGTGTAATAGCAACTCCCCTCACTAATCAGCCCAGATTTACAAACAGGAGATTTTCATTCAACCTCATATGTATGTAATATGAGGTTGAACAAAACTAAACTTAACACACTATAAATAAACTAAACTAAACACTAAATGACTTAATAATTCACTAATTACTACTACCTATATTATACTAAGCACTAATATAAAATAAAATAATAAAATATCCAACACGATCAAATCAACAAGTTAAACACTCTCTGCGATACGCAACTACGACACTGGCAAATTGCAAACTGGCCGTTTCTATGGTAACGCTAGTAAACAAGAACCACTGCGCACCGTCGAGTTATGAGTCATATTCCCAAACTAAACTTTGTCAGAGTCTAACAGCGTATTTTAATATCATTGACTGCTACATATTTTTTTAGAGATGAACTGATGATGCTTTCTGATTAGCAACCGAAACGTCTTCAATAAATAGATGAAGTAGCCACCTTCCTTGTCTTTTTTCTCTCTACCTTTTGACCGAAAAACTCAGCACTCTTCGAGTGATCCTTAATTTATATATATATATATATATAATATATATATATATATATATATATATATATAATATATATATATATATATATGTATATATATATATATATATATATATATATATATATATATATATATATATATAAGGATCACTCAGACGAGTGGTGGGTTCTTATATCGGTCTCAAGGTGGAGAAATAATAGACAAAGTTGATAGGCTACTTTATCTATTTTGAAGACGTTTCGCTTTCGTATTCTGAAAGCATCATCAGTTCATCTAAAAAGTACAATACGAGAACCACACAATCATGGAAACGATGTTATAATTGTTACCTTAAAAAGACATGTAGCAGTCAAAGTTATTTACAATTATGTGAATAAAACTTAAGTAAATGGACATTATACGGTGATTTTGTATAAACAATCAAGTAACTAACAACATATAGCAACTTATAAAAAATTAGCACAGCAACTGACCATGTAGTCTAAAGTAAATGAAATATTATTTCATCTTAAGTAGTGAAAAAGAACCAAGAAAATCATAGATACACTTTCAACTATTTAATAATTATTAAGCTTTGATTTTAACTTTAGGTAGCATTATAAGTGATATTAATAAAAAATTTTATTTAAAAAGTAGTGTAAATGAAGTTACCGATCAAAGCCTTACAGGTGCCGCCGGAAAAATGGCGTTAGATTAGCAGAACGAACTAAACCGCAAAAAGACAGCCAACCTTGATGTCAAAAATCTTTTGACAGATCAGCAAGGTGGAGGTACCACCCCAAATAATTGGGCGGTCAATTTAAAAGTTTAAATGAGTTTGGATGACAACCCGCTTGTAAGAGACAAACCAATGAAAGAAATTGGTATTATAATAGCAACTCCTTGCATTAATCAGTCTAGAACTAACAAACAGGAGAATTTCATTCAACCTCATATATATAAGTAATAACGTTAAACAGTATGGCTAGATAATCTGCCACAGGTGATCAACGATAAGTTAATTTCCACAGCCCAAGGTTCAGACGCTTGGAACTGTAATTTGTAAAGGATTCTATGAATCCATTACAATATTTGTATTATGTTATTCTAATAGAAAATTGTTCACACTAATCTAAGCAATTAGTGTAAGAATATGCAATGTAAGTTGCATATGCTACAGTGAGTTAAGTAAAGAATATTTAATTATTTTATTTAATTATTAGTTTATTTCTATTTTATGTATATTTTAATTATTTCGCTGCTTTTCATGAATAACCACACAATCCAAAATGATTCATTTTCTAGTTAAGCACACAGCGATATCCAAAACGGTCTCTACTATCTTGTAAATAAATCTCACATTCGTATCTCGAAAACTGGCAACGTGGCGCCACAAAATGTCATTATGTGATTAGTTGATTTTCGGCAAGATCTTTCATGAACAATCGATGACTACCAGTTGCTACAAGTCCTTACAGGTAATAACATTGTTTGTTTGCAGAATACCAACACATCTTGAAATAATCCATTTAAAATTAATGAATACTTTCTGCAATAGTATATCTTTTCGATTTGTGTGTTTGTTCACAAAAAAACTTAATGTAGTTTTTATAATTTTTTTAAAGAAAAGTGCATCATCTAGTGATATTCTGTTTTTCGTCAAAAAGTAAGTAAAATGACTTCACTTATTTGGACTTACTTGTTTATTCACGAAAACGATAATAAAATATTCACCTATTATAATGAAATGAGATGCTATTCGTTAAAAATTCGCATCCAAAACTTATGATCTTAAACATAATACAACACTATTCACAATAATTGATTCTGAATTCTGAGTTTTATAAAGGTTTTAAAAATCATTATACTAAAATTCGTTGCGTTTATTGTATTGTATTGTATTGTATTGTATATTAGACAATCTCCAAAACAATTGGATTTCAAAGACAATAACCAAGACTTTAATAATGAAGAATTATACTTAAAGCAAAATGTCTCGAGCCAACCAAATTCATTCGAAGCTATCCCTAGACAATCAAAATCTCGTAGCAGTTCATCTATATCGAGCAGTTCAAGCAGCTCAAGTGGTTCGAACAGCTGCTCCAGTAGTTCAAACAGTTCGTCCAGTTCAGATTCTAAAGCAGGTCAAGGTTGTTCAAAAGCAGTTGCACCATCTAAAATAGAAAATATCCTGAGGTGTTTTTCGTCATCTAGCACCAACGAAGATGAAACTCCACCCGATTGTGTTGCTAAGCCAGTAGCTGGAAGGTTTACAAATAACAATAACCCTTCTGATCCCGTAGCTTCACGGTCTAAAATTTTTGCAGATATAGTTTCTCCATGTATTAAAGGTAAAGAAAATGTTAATTCGAGAAAAGAACGGAAACGAAAAGCTACACCCAATAACTGGTTACGCGCCATAGCGAAAATTTTAAGAAATTCTGGTAAGTCTTACTTGTCTAATTCAAAAAAAGAAATGACCATAGTCCCTGCAAAGTCAATAAAAGAACCATGTTCTGAAAAATGCAAACAAAATTGTGTACAAAAGATTACAGAAACACAACGCCAGCAAATTTGTAATAACTTTTAGACCATGGGAGACTTGCAAAGACAACGTGAATTTATTCTACGCCATCTTTCAGTGATTTAACCAAGATATTCGTACAAAATGCATAATAGTAGTCGTGGAAAAAATAATGTTTTTTATTTTACTGTTAATAATGAACGAATAGAGTATGTAAAATATTTTTTAAAGCCACGTTAGATATTACTGATACTACAGTCCGCACCTTACTTAAAAAGAAGAATAACGCATGTGGAACACTAGATCTGGACAATCAAGACAAACATAGCCAACATTTTACTATTGATCCTTCTATAAAATTTCATCAAATCCATCACTCATAAATACCTAATTAAGGGACATACTCAAAATGAGGGAGACAATGTCCACTCCCTCATCGAAAGAGGAATAAAAAAGCTCTGAAATCAGGACCTATATATTCACCTGACCAATATGCGCACATAATTAGAAACTCAAAGAAAATTGGCAAAGCCTATGAAGTAAATGAGTTGATACACGATAATTTTTATGACATAAAAGAGCTGGCAAATTCCATAGGCAAAAATTTTTCCAAGAACTTAGAAAAAGAAACAGTAAAGATGGGAGACATAAAAATTTTAAAAGTGGAAAAGAATGACTCGGACAGTAATTATTGTTACTTATATAAAACAACATACGAAGACATGGAATTTAAAATAGTTAAAATAGACAACATTGGGAAAACAAGAAAGACTGCAAATAATAATGTTGTTTTGAAACAAGCATAGTGAGAAAAGATATCAGTATGTGAAAAGAAAAAAAAGGGATTGCCTGATTTAATTACAAAGAACATAGTTCCAAGGTTTTATAAACAATTTTTTGAAAATCTCTAAAAATTTCATTTTTGTAGGTACTTAAGGAAATCTGATAATGAGCTCCCCATTAATTATTTAATACCTACCTAATAAAAAATTGCCATTCTACTTTAAATTTTTTAGACTAATTTTGTTTTTGACGTTGATTTAAAACTATAATGATTATCTAAGTTTAGTAAATTTGTTTAGAAGAATATATCAAAATTTAAGTTTAATTTTTTAGAATTTTTTTTACCTTACAGAAAGATTTTTTGATTTTCTAGACGCCTGATAAGAATTATTGTGTTGACAGGTTGTTACTTACTGAAAAAAATAATTGTGTATCTTTAGGTTACGTTTTTGTGTCTTGTTTATTGTTAGTGCAATATTTATCCAAAGATTAGACTATTATTGCTTTGAATTATTGATTAACATAGTGTGTTAATGGAACTCAACACAAAATCATTAGATAAATTCACTGTACTAATCTTAACATAAAACCAGAAAATTTATAGTAATAACAAAATATTTTTCATCAGTATTGTCTCTACTGCAATTGTGTCACTATTTTAGAAAATTCTTAACATTACTTAAAGTATTATTACCACTTGTGTCATTTTTCAAGACAATCAGAAAATAGCTCGAGTAACGCATTATGCTTTGTGATGTTATTCAAAATAATTTTGTTGTACTTACTTTGTTATAAGTCGAAGTGCTGAATGTTTTTCATTATTTTGAAGTTCTTGTCATGGCCAAATAATAAAAAGTTTATATCACAAGCAAATAATGATTAACGCCCTACTAATGTTTATATTTAATTTGAAGTGATCACAATTTAATAAAAAGTTATGAGAATAAATATTTTGTTTAATTTTTGACGACCTCTCCTGAAAAATTACGTTTTTTTTAATGTGTGATTATTCATGAAAAGCAGCGATTTAATAAAAATTGGAAAAAAGAGTTCAAGTAGTACACCTTGCATGACATTTATATAATGAAAAGATCATAAAGCTTAATTCTGCAAAATTAAAGCATGATATTTTTGGCTCAAGTTACTTATGTTAGTTCTCTTATTTAAAGCATTAGGATGTTTTAGAATTGAACATATTTCCAAAAACTGTCTTTTAGCTAGATTGCGTTCAGTGGCAAGAATCTTAACTTCATTGAAATCCACTTTATGTTTAGTATTTATCGCATGTCAAGTGTGTTTTGATAAATTAGTGTCAAATCCTCAAAAATCATAATTTATATTTAAATCAACAGTCAAGAATACCACCATCTTATATATATATATATATATATATATATATATATATATATATATATATAATATATATATATATATATATATAATATATATATATATATAAGAGTAAGAAAAAAGAAGTACTTGTGACTCGTTTGGAAAAAATATAAAACTGTTTTTGATGGGTTGGAGTCAATAAAAGGGGCTATTTGTTAACTATTTTTTACTCGAGCTTTCAATTGTGATTACAATTCATACAACAATTACAATACTCCAACCCATCAAAAACAGTTTTATATATATATATATATATATATATATATATATATACATATATATATATATATATATATATATATATATATATATATATAAATATATATATATATATATATATATATATATATATATATATATACAATAGCACTAAAGGCCTTAGAGGCCCATGGCTTAAAGAATTTTGTTCTTTCTTCATTTTCGCTTTCCTTTATGTACTGAGATCTTCTCTGGCTCGATATGTGACTTTTCTCCATTCCTTCTTGTTATTCATTTTTCTTTTCTGGCCGTCTAGTCCAATTTCTTCCATATCTTTTTCTACCTCCTGATTCCATCTATTTTTTGGCCTTCCTTTTCTCTTTTTTGAAGTTATATTGTAGTTTAGTACCCTTTTTGGAGTCCTCGTGTTTGGCATCCTTTCTAGGTGACCTCGCCATCTTAGTCTCTGTGCCTTTATGACTCCTATTATGTTAGGTTGATTATATAATTTCTTTAATTCATCATTTGATCTTCTTATCCATAAACCGTCCCTTATTATTCCTCCATATATCTTCCTCAAGATTTTCCTTTCCCATATCTCCAGTAGATTTTGTTCATTTTTTGTCATTGTCCACGTCTCACTGCAGTATGTTGCTATTGGTTGTATAGTTGTTTTGTATAACTGTATTTTTGCCTTTCTTGATAAAAACTTGCTTTTCAACATTCCACTAAGAGCATGTACACTTCTATTGGCTGCCATTATTCTAGCTTGTATTTCTTCTTTAATGTTAGGTTTGCGTGATATTATTGTACCTAGGTATGTAAATCTTTCCACTATTTCGAATTCGTATGATAATCTTTCTTCTACTTCTACTTTAAACTTTTGTCCATCCCTAAACTGATCATCTGTCCACTGCATACATTTTGTTTTAGTTTCATTTATGTAAAGTCCCATTTTCTTTGCTGCTTTTACTATTCTCTGTACTATCTCCTGTAGCTCTTTTTTTCCTCTTGCCAGCAACACTATATCATCCGCAAATGCCAAAACTTGGTGTCTTTTATGATATAGGAGTCCTTCTCTATTAATTCTCGCTTCTCGCATTATTTTTTCTAGGCATAAATTGAAGAGTAATGATGACAAAGGATCGCCCTGCCTTAATCCTTCTTTTACTATAAATTTGTCCGATGCATGATTGTTAACTTTGACTCTGTTTTCTGTATTCTCTAAAGTAAGATGTATCATGTTACGCAACTTTCTGCTAACTCCCAGTTCCTCAAGTGTCTCTTTTAATTTCTTCCTTTTTATTCTGTCGTATGCTTGCTGGAAGTCGATGAATAGCGCTATCGTTGGTAAGTTGTGTTTATAGCTTTCTGCTTGTAACTCTCTTATTATGAATACTTGGTCCGTTGTGCTTCTCCCTCGTCTAAATCCACACTGGTATTCGCCTATTATATTTTCAGCTTCTTTTTCCAGCTTATCTTTTATCGATTTTGATAGGATTTTATATATGGTATTTAGTAACGCTACTCCTCTGTAATTACTGCATTCTGTTTTGTCTCCTTTTTTGTGTAATGGACAAATAATGGCTTCCTTCCAATCTTCTGGTATTCGTTCTTTTATCCATATCTCTTTTATGATCTTGCATATCCAATTATTTAGCAGTTTTCCACCATATTTCATCATCTCTGCTGTTATGTTATCACTTCCAGGGGATTTGTTGTTTTTCAGATTTTTTATGATTTCCTCGATTTGTTTTTTGCTGGGTGAATTATCTTCTATGTCGTTTATGTGTTCAATTCTTGCTTCTGCTTGCATATATTCTCTTTGGTTTGACTTATTATTGCCATTTAGTAATTCATCAAAATACTCTTTCCATCTTTCGACTATTTCTGCTTCCCCGCTTATATTATTTCCTGCTTTGTTTTTAACGAATATGGGTTTTTGTTGGAAACCTTTTTTTTCATTTCTAGCACCTTGATACAGGTTTTTTATTTTTTTATTTCTGTAATTCTCTTCTATTTCTTTTAGCTTAGTTTCTATGTGTTTTCTCTTCTTTTCTCTCAGCACCCTCTTTACTTTTTGTCTTTGCTCCCTATATCTATTCTTTGTCTCTATTGTTTCTTTCGTGATCATTTCCATCCTTAATGATTTTCTTAGTTCTATTTCTTTTTGGCACTCTATGTCGAACCAGTCTTTCATCTTTTTATTCTCTTGTTTATCACATTCTTTTGCTGCTTTGTTCATTATTTGCTTTATGTTTTCCCATTTGTTCTCAGTTTGCTCTTCTATTTGTATCTTTTTTAGTTCTCTTTCCATTGTTTCCTCGTATATTTCTTGCTCTTTTTTTGTTGCTAATCGAATTGGGTTATGTATACATTTCTTTTTATTTATTTTGTTTTTGTTTTCTGGTATCAGTTGCTTAATTTTGATACCCACCATGTAGTGATCTGAGTCAGCGTCTGGTCCTCTGTATGTTCTTATCTTCTTTATACATATACATATACACTTATACACGTTGACGAAACAAGCACAGAACAAGGTTAAGGAAAATACAAAAAAAGAAAAAAAGAGTACAGAAATGAAAACTGAACCAAAGCACAAGAAAACATTGCGAAAAGAGCACCTACTTTTAGGAACATGGAATGTAAGAGGCACATATGGAGAAGGCAAACTTAAACATTTAGCGAGAGAAATCGAAAAGTTCCATTTTGACATAGTAGCTTTACAGGAGACGAAACAGCTGGGAAATGATATATTTGAAATAGAGGATACAATGTTTTTCAACAGCGGTGGAAAGAATCGAACATTAGGCACAGGTTTTATGATAAGAAAAGAGCTAAAAGAAGCAATAGTAGAGTTTAAACCAGTATCAGACCGCATATGTAGTATCAGGTTCAAGGGAAAATACCAAAAAATCACCCTTATAAATATTCACGCACCTTCAGAAGAAAAAGATAATGACGTTAAAGAATGTTTCTACAATGAATTAAACAGAACAATCGAAAATATACCCAGATATGATATGAAAATTATTCTAGGCGATGCAAATGCTAAAATAGGGAAGGAAGAAGTATTTAGACCGACAATAGGAAAATATAGTAAACACAATGAAACTAATGAGAACGGACAATTCCTGATAGATTTCGCAAGAGAAAAAAATATGATCATAATGAGCACATATTTCGAAAGAAAAGAAATACACAAGGAAACATGGATATCGCCAGATAGAAAGACTAAAAACCAAATAGACCACGTGCTCATCGAAAAAGAGGAACAGCAATGTATATATATATATATATATATATATATATATATATATATATATATATATATATATAAATATATATATATATATATATATATATATATATATATATATATATATATATGAACTTTGAAAATAAGGCTATTATCGAGTACAAGTTAATTAAATCTAGCCCAAGTACTTTCGCTTAAAATAGCATCTTCAGGGGCATCTGAAATAAGCCAAGAAAACGTTTTTTAGATGAAGTAAATTAGTTAACGTCGATAAAAAACTCAAAGTTAATGGATGAAAAAAAGTTTTTGAGATTAACGGTTTAGACTTACTTCGTCAAAATGTGAACTATCCGGCAAGCGTAGAATGTGGAAACATTAAAAATAACATAAATTGTACAAAACACTACACTAAAACGAGGACAAACAGTTTAAAATTACTTCTACGCTACATTCTCTGTCAGTATCTGGAGGGATAATGATCTAAGCGGAAATGATACGGTGACATGTGACATATGACAACTTTGATAGGCAGTCAAAGTTATGGATCTGTGATCAGCAAATATTAAAATTCTGTATAAGTTGTCATTGGCCAAAGGTCCAACTAGAACTACTACTGAAAAAATCAGCTGATGACGTATGACATATAGAATATTTTGATTTAAACTAGATTGCATAATCCAGATCTCACACTCACACCCGTCTGTAATAATAAGGTTGTAGGTTTGAGGCTAAATGAAGTGTACATAAAGTGTGAATGAAATAAATAGACCACACGATCTATTGGACAGTGGGTAGTTGACTACAATAAAATGGTCTACCAGGCACTGTCAATATTGCAAAACGAGAAGAAAATTGACTATGAAATTGAAATATTAAAATTAGATCAAAATTGAAAGCAGTGTGTAAATGGGTATAGTTCAAGTAGTTCAGTTAAACCTCAAGCCAATGGGGGAACTATAAAACTAATATGTAATAGCATTACTAAAGACCAACTGACCAACAGGTGTTGAAATATAAAACTGTGGAATTAGTATATGTAGATTATGCAGAGATATGAAGAGTGAAATCAACTCCAACTGTGGATCAATTGAATCTGAGCAAGCTAGTTGTGTAAATTGTTAAATACAATAGTAATGCTGAACAGAGCTTGAAATTGGTAGATTCTTAATGTATAGACTCAGTGCAGGAAGTCTAGACAGCCGAGCTGAGTCCAGTACGAGGTGAAGCTCTAATAAAGTTTTTAAAAATAGGTTTAAATTTAGTACAGTTTAAATTAATTTGAGTATTAAGACAATGAGAGTTTCCATTCGTTTCCTTTGTGATCTCCAAATCTTCCAATAGATCCAACTCCAAATAGTTTTTCTTTCTACTGATGTCATGCAAAATAGACGACCCAGTATTGATGTTGAAATTGTGTTTGGTAGACTCTAAATGTTGACCAAAACTTGAAGAGTTTGGTCTTTTTAAATGTTCTGATATTCTAGTAGATAGCTTTCTAATGGTTCTGCCTACATAAGAGGCATCACAATCATCACACTTTAATTTGTAAATACCACTTTTGTCAAGTGTGTTCAGCCTGTCTTTGGTGTTAATTAAAAAGGAACCTACAGTGTTGTGTGACTTAAAGGAAATTTTGATGTTTTTAACTGTAGAAGTAAAAAGTTTGGCTATTTTATTAGAAATGTTACTAATATAAGTAAAAAAGAAATATCTGATATTGTTATAAGCATTTTGTTGGAGACGACTTTGTGATGAATATGCAAGCTTTTCTGTAATTTTGAGTTTAGCTCTATTTAGAAGCTTATGGATAATGTTGGGATCATAACCATTATTTAAAGCAATTTGTTTGAGAGTGTTGAGTTCTACATTAAAGTTATCATTTGAAAGTGGAAATTTAAGTAATCTGTGAATATAACTATTGAAAGCAGCCATTTTATGTTGGGTTGGATGGTTGGATGTCTCATGTATAACATGATCTGTTTGGGTGGGCTTTCTGTAACTATTGTACTCAAGAGAATCTTTATTGCGAGATATAGTCATGTCCAAGAAGTTCAACTTATTGTCAGATTCTGGTTCCAAAGTAAAAGAGATGTTAGGATGAAGGTTATTAAGATCTTCCAGAATCTGTAAAGCATCATCTTGGGATCCTTGTATCAGAGCTATACAATCATCAACGTACCTTGACCTGGGTGGGGGTTGGGGGTGGGGGTTGGCGCGAGAATTGGCGCTGGGTTTGGCGCGAGAGTTGGCGCGAACATTCCTGACTGTGGAATTTTGATTTGAGGATGGAGGAGGCAATATTTTCTTTATGAGAGGTCTCCATGTAGAAAGTATTGCGTCATCTCTTTTATTAAGACAATTTGGCCTTTTTTCTATTTCTATGGCTTCTCGGATAATTCTTGGTTTATAGAAGCGGATGGGGGCTATGGTTCTGGAGTTTTCAAAATCAATTTTATGACCTGTATGAAGATGGTGTTGACCGAGAGCTGAAATTGAATCAGAATTGCGAACAGAAATGGAATGTTCATAAATCCTATTTTGAATTCTACGATTTGTTTGGCCTATATAGGATCGGGGACAGTCTGCACAAGGTATTTCATAAACTCCGTGTTGTTCATTTGGAATATTGTCTTTGATAGATCGGACAAGAGATGAAAGTTTTTGTTGGGGAGTAAATATTGTTTTTATTCCTCTTGGTTTCAGAATTCTGTCGATTTTGTCAGTGACACCTTTGATATAAGGAAGAAAAGCTTTCGTATGATAAGGGTCTGAGTCTTTGGGTTGAGAATGAGTGGGAGATTGATGTCTGTGAATGCTCCTATTGATGTGATTTTTGCGGTAACCGTTTTGGATTAGGGTTTTTTTGAAACAAGAGAGCTCAGCGGGTCTACTTGCATCATCGAAAAGGCGTATTGATCTGGAGACAAGGGTATTAATGACTGAATTAATTTGTGAAGGTGGATGGTGAGAGTTGGCATGCAAGTAATGATTGGTATGTGTGGGTTTTCGATAAACAGAGTAATGAAAACCTTGGGATTGGTTTTTCTTGATGAAAACATCGAGAAACGGTAGGGATGAATCAGTTTCCATCTCCATCGTGAACTGGATACTGGGATGTATACCATTCAGATGAGTTTGAAAAGATACTAAAGCATCCCTGCCATGGGGCCAAATGACGAATGTATCGTTAACATATCGTAGCCAACATGTGGGCTTGAGCATTTATGTGGATAGTGCTCGGGTCTCGAAGTCTTCCATAAAGATATTGGCAATTACTGGAGATAGAGGGGAGCCCAATAAAATAAATATTTGCTCATTTATTAATTTATTACAATCGAAGAGACTATTTTATAACAATTTGTGGGCCTTACCTTGTCTGTTTAAACTTTTAAAACTTTTATACTTTTTATTCAACTTACTCTTTTAAATAAAACCACAGATAAGTAATATTGGCATAATTATTGTAATTTACATCTACTTTGCTTATCATTATTAGACAACACCCTAATATGGGTTTTTATTATTTCAGCATTTGTTTAACTTTGTATCGAGACCTGAGCATGCTTTGCATATTGTAGAAAGCGAAACCGGTCGTCTGATAGTTAAATTAAATTAATAGTGAGTAAGTCTTATTTATTATTTCTTTACCTATCACCTAACTCATTTATTTCTAATTTTACAGGAGGCACAAAAAACTTGCTCGCTAAAAACTTATAGGAAGTTTTTTTGCGGATTTTTTTTAATTGTTTGTTTGTATTTTACAGAATATTTTAAATAAGATTTAACAAAAATTAATATGTACAAGGGGGATTATGTGGAGTAATGTGTTTTGATAATTAAGAGGCCTGGAGTTAGGTGATTTATATTCGGAGTTATGGATTTTGCTTAATGAAATTACTGGAGTTATGTATTTTATTTGTAGGAGTTGGGTGATTAGATACATAATAATTGTACCTTCTAAGTGAAGTTACATGGCTTATGAATACTAGATTAATAGTAAAATTGTACTTCAATGATAATAATGAGCTATTTTAATTTAAACACTTCTTTTATTATTTTTATTATTGGTATACAAAGTGTTTTTCAGTACAAAATAGCTACATATAAATAAGAACACTTAGGAACTGTAAACTGAAGAACAATAAATGTATGAGCCTACCCTTTTAACATTTCAAAGAAACTAACAATACTCTTTAGTTTAAATACAAAAAACTGAACAAAATAAAAAATACTTAATCAAAATTAACATTGATTTTAAAAATGAGCTACATGATTTTAAAAATTTAAAAATAGTTGTAACTATTCTCGCTTACACTTCAGTTGGTAAGTTATCGTAAAATGAATGGAAATCCTTTGGTACACTTAGCTTTAGTTCTTGAAGATGGTTAAATTTTTCTCGTGGTATCTTTTGTCTGGCTTTGTATAATGGGTGGAAGTTAAAGTTAATAACATTATTACCTTCGTCAGAATCAGTTTTCAATTTACTTGAATTTCTAGTTGATTTCTTTTGAGCCTTATTTTTTTCTGTATCAGGCATAAGCTCTTCATAGTTATCTTGGTAATTTAATTTGAAATAAATCTTCCCTTCAGTAGAATATTTAAGGCACCTGATGTCAGTTACCTTGGGATCGCCAATTTTATTCCCAGGTCTTATAGATTTATACTTCATGCCCTTGCTGAAATCTTTAAAAAAAGAATAGTCTAAATATTTCACTTTATAAGGTTTAGGATGTTTTCTAGCATTTTTACATATAGCGATATAATCTGCTGGATCATTGATATCTTTATTTTTAAGATACCTTTCAATAACGGAATGCATAGAATCACATTCCATGTACGTATGGCCATTTTCAAGAATTTTTTGTTCAATTGTCACCTTATGGTTTATTGCAAGATGTAACAATGCATTTGATAATGTAGCACATCTGTTTTGATATGTACAACCGTCACTGTAAATTATAAATTTTTTAGGAATATCAGAACGATTATCAAAGAGAACTTTGTTTTCAAGAAATCGAAAAGTATGCTTGAAAATTCGTTGATGTTAGTTACCTTCACTCTCGTTCCATAAAAACAATAACCTTCTTTACTTCGCAAATTAAAAATACAAAAGTTGTGAACTGAAAGTTTGCGTCTATAATAGAGCGCGGATGCATTTGACTTTGGACGTAGTAGTAAAGATTGAAGGTCTATAGTAAAAACATATTCTTCTTCTGCTTTATCTTTTTCTTTTTCTCTCTGAGCCTCATCTTTTTTCTTTATGTGACATTGATAGTCTTCTTCACTTATATGTTTCATTGAATAAGCCCTACACAAATCACACTGGTCCTTTTTGGGTTGAAATATAGCTAGATTTAAATCTTCAAAAGACTTGTGAAATGAGCATTGAGATAAAGGTTCAATATTCTTTTCTTTGCACCATTTTGTACTGTAGTGCTCGTAAATCCCACTTTTTGAAGCCCAAATAGGTTCTAGATAAAGTTTAGTAGACGATTTACGACAATAGTGTGATTCTATTGTTGGTAATGACAAAAGAAACTCTTTTAAGCTGTTCTGTTTAGCAATAAGTTGTTCTTGTCTGGATGATCGATTCTTCTTCTGTTTCTTACCTGAGTTGCTTAATATAATATTATCCATTCCATTCTCATTTTCTATCACTTCATTTAAATTATATTCATTTTCATAATTTTTTTCCTTGAGCCAACAGTTAACTGTCCAACCTTTTATATCAAATGTATTAAGAAAAGTCTGTCTACAAACTCTTATTTTCTTTTTATCAAAGCTTAGGTAAAACTTGTAAGAAAACTTTCTTCTTGATACATTTTCTACCTTTCTATCTCGTGATCTTGCTGGTAAATCTATTTCTGTTAGTCCTGCTACATAGATTTTTTTTTCGTTCCAGGTCATATTCCAAAATTTTGTGAACTGCTGTTTCCTGTCATCTTCTGACAAATGACTACAACTAAAAGTTGGTAACTTACATTTACATTTAACGGGCTTCATTTGTTTGGGAGGTTTCTCTACCACAAATTTTGATTTACCATCAATAAGTCTTCGACCTTTGTACTGTTTACCCTTCTCTCTTAAAACTTTAGCTCGTTTATACTCCCAATCATCATCTTTAACTTGGTGTCTCTTCCTCCGTATTCGGTTTGAGGTAAAATCAGTTTCATCTTGATTTTCTTTATTGAAGTTGATTGTTTTATTGACTTTAGCAGAATCAGAGGAATTGACTGCCTCTTCTACTGATTCCAATTCTATTTGTCTCCCCAGGTCTACTTCAGCGTTAATTTGTTCTGGGATAGCCGTGCTTTCTTCAATAATCTCAGATTGTTCTGAGGTTTTATCTCTTTATGTGTCACGTATTTGAAACCGTGTGTCATGTGGATCATTCCCGAAAACACACAGTTCATCAAAGTCATTACCACTAAATAGGTGTACTTCATTTGACAATATCGGTAAAGTTGTGTTATTTTCTACAATGGTTTCAATTGGTGTCAACTCACCACCTTTACTTACAATAAATATCAATGGTTCATCATTCGAATCGTTAATATTAATACAAATATCTTGGTCAATGGCATTTAAAGATGTTGTTTCATATATTTCATTTGATACTTCGAAAGTGTTCTCACTCATTTCAGGTAGAACTGGAGAGTCTTCAGTAGGCCTACTTGAGTTAAGTGTTTCAGCAAAAGAATATTTTGATATATTTCCTGATGAATCTCGAAGAATATTATTATTAAAGGTGTTTACAGTTGTTGAACAACAGGAAGTTATTTTTTCAGGATATTTAACCTTTATTGAAGTTTTCATTAGCGGAAGTTTTCCTTCAGTAATTGGTCTGCATTTTTCTGAACAATGTTTTCATCAGACACATTTATTTTCATTTTACTTTTCACATCTTCAAGCCCTTTTTTTTAACTGTTCGTTGCTAGTCGAAGCTTCTCAAAAATCAGGTCTGCTCTCCGTCGCATCCTGGAATTAATAGTTTTGTTTAATTAACTTTTAGCATATTAGAAGTAAAATGATAAATACACTGCCCATATTAATTACTTTATTGAGAGAAATCTATTATTTAATACTTGGTGGAGACGGTACAAACATACAAAAAAACTAAGAGCATTCAACAACTTAAAAATTTACTATAATAATGTAACTATTAGCCATCTATTTTCAAAACACTTAACTCCCATTTCGGGCCTAACTAACTTTAACTCCAGTAATTGTTAATTTAATATTTTTTATTGCCTACGTTAATGCGACTTACGTTAAACTTTACTAAAAATAAACTGTATTACTTACTTCAAAAGTAGAATCCATTAATCAAGTAACACGTATATAAAGAACTACAGTTATTCATAGCGAAACATCACAGTGTTTAACCATGTTGCCATGCAATGCAAATGGCTGGAGATAGCAGGTTTGCAAACATAAAAATCGCACCGAAAATATAGGTGATTTGTAAAATCCCATGTATCTCTCGAAATAATTTTTTTAGAGTTATGTGTTTTTAAGAGGTTGTACAAAACAGCTGGCCTCATAAAATGGACAAAAAACTAATTTCAAATTTTTTGGAGTTAGGTGATTTTACAATTAGGCCGACGATATGGAGGTAAGTAAAGACGCAGAAATAAGGAGCCATAAAATATAACAATAGGAGAATACAACATTGAGGGGGTAAAAAATTTTATCTTAGGTAAACTTAGGGTCCCTAGTCACGTCTGATAATAACGTTGCGGAGGAAGTGAAGAGGCGAATATTAATTGCCAATAAATGTTACCATGGCTTAGGCAACTAAGATCAGATAACGTCGCAAGAAACACAAAATGCCAAATATATAAAATCTTAATAAGACCGGTAATAGGCTCAGAAACCTGGACACTTACTAAAAGAGAGAAAACGTTGTTAGCCACCTTCGAAAGAAAAATCTTGCGACACATATATAAGAGCACAAAAGAAAACGGAATATGTCGAAAAAGATACTACAAAATATACCAGGATCCGGATATTATAACATTCATTAAAATAGGACGGCTGCGTTGGATAGGACATGTAGAAATATTGGAAGAAGGCGAAATACCAAACAGAATATTCAAACATATGTCAAAAGAACAAGAGAAAAACTGAAGCTGAGATACTTAGAACAGATACAAAATGATATAACAACCTTAAAAATAAAAAAACTGGAGAAAAAAGCACGAAACAGATCAGAATGGTAAATAATCCTGGAACAGGCCAAGACCCAAAAAGGGTTGTCGAGCCAGTGATGATGATGACTGAAATATGTTTAACTGGAATATTTTACTTTTACTTTTACCAACAGGCTAGCAAACAGTGTACGAGTATATTTTAACCCAAAACCTAATCCATCAACAATTAAAACAATACAGGTTTCCGAAGAGTAATGTAGTTAGTAACAAGACTTGATTTGCAAAAGTTTATTTAAACTAACTATATTTATTTTAAAATGTTTGCTATTTTAGTCAACATACTTATTTTTATTACTACGATTATAAAAAAAAACTTAAACGACTTGTAAGAGAGAAAATAATTATGTTATAATTAATTACTTTCTTACTTTAAACATTATTCTACTTAAAAAAAAATGGAGAAAATTATTATCGTATAAAGTTTTATTTATCACAAATTTCTATTAAAAACATAAAAGCCAACTCAGATCATGACTAATAATTCACAAGATTTAAAGGTAAATTCGTAAGCCTTCGACCAATGCCTATCTAAATAACTTAACTTTCACGTAACAACAAACTCAGGTCCATAATAACTAATGGTCTAGATCGAGTTTAGAGAGTAAACACAAAATTCGAGTAAATAAATGGGCCTTCATCAATTTAGCATGGCGGTCTTGGATCGGCAACAGGACAGCAAAACATAGCCGCCGTCACTTGGGCCCTAAAACGAAGCTCCTAGCGGTATTTGACAAGTAGCCTGGCAAAGATACAAATTAACTGTTGTAATCTTGAATGAAAGTTTATAGCCCTAAATAAAGAAACAGACATGACGAATGCCCTACGGTTACTTTTGTCAAGGTATTTCAACCTAGGAAAGGAAATATATCCTTCTCTTGGGACCAAATATGTAGGAAATAAAAATAAAGGGTGGTTTCATAATATTAAATAAAATGAATGTAAAGAACACACAAATTTTAAATTAAAGTTCTTATACGGTGATATAACAATAAAACACTAAAAACGTTTGTTTTCAAAACTGCCAACAAATTTATTATAAATTATTATCATTACAGCGGTTTCGATAGAATGCCTTTCTTAAGTGATCTAATGTTTGTATGTGTTTACACTTTATTTTGTTGATTTCCACAGATTCTAAGATAGCTTATGGCCTTTATTTTGACTATGAACAATTTGAAATTCGTCATTAAAAGGATGGTGATATTCATACGTGTAATCTGTTTTTCTATGATTGGAAGCCCTATTATATTCTGCAATACTTTTGTTAAAACTTCTACCAGTTTGACCGATGTAATTTGTTTGGCAGTCGCCACATATAAGTTTGTATACACCACTGTTTAAGTGCTTTTTCTTTTGTGTTTTTTTGTTTTTACTATATTTCCCATTTAATATATATAATTTAAGTTGTTGTTTGTTCCTAAGACTGGTTATTACAAATAAATAAAATAAGATAAGAGAAAATTGCTATAGTAGGTACCCTGAACTTTTTTGGCAGTATTAAATCCAATATTTTAATTTGGTTTTATGTCATATTTATAGTAGATTTTAATATATGCTAGCTAATAGCTTTCAATATATGGTTATTTCTAAATAGCATCATATACCTATAGGTGAAGTTTTCTTTTTTATCCAATATTGTCCTCCAAGTCGTCTATAAACAGCTGGAGTATTTTGGGTAATAATAAACTTCATGTTTTTTTGTATTATCTGCTTAAAAGATTGACGACAAGTTTTTTTCGTTTTATATCCTTTATTAAAACCTTTGGTTACCTTTTTGTCCTTTGTCCTCTATCCTTAAATATTCCAGGTACTGCATATAATTTTTTTTACCTTTTTCTTTTGATTTTTTTACATAAGTTGAAATTTAAAACCGGATTCACTGACTTAGAATAGAACTTTCCCACGTATTAGGTGGTTTCTTTCTAAAGTTAGTTTTATAGTAGCTTTACAAGGTATTTTTTTTAACACAATAACTTGGGATTTCTCTTTTTTTATTCTTTCAGTCATAATTTTTTTGGGGATTGTTGATCTAATCACTTTTTGTACTTCTGGTTCTTCCCTGGTACAAGAGCTGATCTTTTTTGCATTGAATTGACTTGAATCATCTTTGAGTACATTTTTAACATACGTAGCACATCTGTTCCACCTTCATTGCTTCTGGTTACCATTCTTTAGTCCAATTGATAGCGAGCTAGTAATTGATCTTTTTGATATCCTTAAAGTTCTTTCTAAAAAAATCAGAGAGGTGAGTCATTAGAGTCATTACTACAAGTTGCTACGAAATATGATGTAGACATACTGAAAGTAGGACATAAACCAAATTTCGTAACTTTACATTGCAAGGAATTTATTGATATGACAGTGGCCATAACTCACGTTGCTAGAAAAAATGACATATTCAGATGAGGTGTCTTATTTAAACATTCAATACATCGGTTTTTAAATAACATATAACGAGTACATTAAAAAAACTTAACTAACATAAAAACGTAACAATCATAAATCAGATTATAATGCACAATATCCAGCAGAACTAGAATATCGTTTAGGCAGGGTCAAAGGGACAATAAGAATAAGACATACACTAAACTTAGACGTGGCTGCCAAATAATTTTAAGTGGTTGTCGTGTCAGTAAGACAATGTTAGGAAATAATTTGTAATTCTAAGCGGAAACTGCCCTGGTAGAAGAAAAATCTTGCAAATCAAAGAAGGGAACTCTAAAAAAAATTAATTTTTCTGGAAGATCAGGTGAATAGGGCGAGTATTACAAAGTTATGACTATAATAAAGTATATACTGCAAAAATATTATATTGCAAGTCTTAATAAAGTTCTCCTTAAAGACCTTTATATAATCGGACAAAGTATGCCCTCATCTCAAAAAAAAAGATTAGTGCACTAAGAATGGCAAAGTGAATCTAAAAAAAATTCTCATAGTCCATGTTTCCAAATTTAAAACAAATCTGATACTACTTACGGTTTTGGATTTATTTATTTAGTGTATAGCTATATCACAGTTAAGTTTATTATACACCTTTATAAATTAATTCAGTCATTAAAAGCCTTGTCTCCAGATCAATACGACTTTGCGATGATGTAAGTAGACCCGCTAAGCTCTCTTGTTTAAAACAAGCTTTATCCAAAACGGTTACCGCGAAAATCACATCAACAGGAGCATCCACAGACATCAATTTTCCACTTAATCTTTTCTTCCTTACATTAGAGGTGTCACTTACAAAATCGACAAAATTCTTAAGTCAAGAGGAATGAAGACAAAATTTAGTCCTCAACAAAAACTTTTTGTTCGATCGATTAAAGACAACATTCCAGAACACACAGTTTATGAAATTTCTTGTGCTGACTACCCCGATCCTATATAGGACAAACAAATCGTAAAATTCAAAATAGGATTTATAAACATTCCATTTCTATTTTAGGTCAACACCATCTTCATAAAGGTCACCAAATTGATTCTGAAAACTTTAGAACCATAGGCCTCATCCGCTTGAATAAACCCAGAATTATCCAAAAAGCCATACAAAAATAAAAAGGCCAAATTGTCTTAATAAAATAGAACACGGCATATGGTTACCTTCGACATGGAGACCTCAAACAGAAAATATCCACTCGTCCATTCCACCTGTCAATAAAAATTCTACTATCAGAAATGTTTGCATAAACTCCTGCGCCAACTCCGCTCCAATCCTGAAGCAATCCCACATGCTTATCCCCAAGCCAACTTCCACTCAAACCACTTCAGCACTAATGGTATAAATATGGGATAAAATAGAATAGAAATATACTTTACTGCCACTGAAAATTTTAGAATTTTATGGACAAAGTTTTTATAAGTTAAAAAAAGTAATATTAACAATAACAAATAAAATTTACAATACATTCCAAAATTTCAGTATATTGCAAATTGCATAATAAAACCTTACGAACTAGTTTACGAATAAGTTTAAGCTGCTGCATGTGATACTTAAATATATATATATATATATATATATATATATATATATATATATATATATATATATATATATATATATAAATATTTTGTTACTTATACCTAAACAAACTGTACTTTCTTAATTATTCGTTGAGAAACTCTTCCACTGAATAAAAAGGCCTTTCAGATAAATAGACTTTTGTTAATTTACGTAACTTAAGGAAAGAAGTTGTAGATTTAAGTTGCAAAATAAACCGCCCTCTGTTCTCAAGCAGTAATGCATTAAATATTAAACAGTATAGTAGTGTCTGGAAGCTCAGAAGACTGAGACCTCAAAAACCCTGAAGAAGACATCAAAGTGGATGTCGAAAGCTCAGCGGAATGATAATCGACGAAGTTCAACCACGAACACTGTTTAACAGTGTTCGGGGTTCGAACACTGTCTAACAGTGTACGGGGTTGAACCTCGTCTAATATCATCGATTCCGAAACAAGTTTAATATAAATTTCTAATAGTATTAATCTTAGCTGTAGGTTTAATGTATATATATATATATATATATATATATATATATATATATATATATATATATATATATACATATGAAACCTATAGAGATAAGATTAATATTATTACAAAAATTAATATCTCACCAGTCTTCCGGGTTGAACCGCGTCGATATCCATTTTGCCAAGCTTTCGGCATCCTCTCTGATGCCTTCCTTAGGGCTTCCAAGGTCTCAGTCTCCCGAGCCCCTAGACACTACTACACTGTTCACTGATCACTGCGCTGTCACTACTACTGTAGTGACTACAGTGTACTATATTATATAAACTTATTAAAAATTAAAATAAACATAGAACTTTTCAGGGGCTTTCGGCCCTTAGTAATAATGCACTCTTTCATTCTGCGTTTAAATTTTTCAAAAATACTTTTCTCAGGATTCAAAAAAAATTAATGCATTTAAAAAGCATTGGCCCGAAATTTTGCGCCTAATACGATCTGTCAAAAATTGGGAACGACTTGTTTAAGTGAATTAATATTCACAAACTTATTCACAAGGGGATTGCATCACCTTTTAATTAAAATAAAAACAAAACTTTCGGTTTTTACTAATACTTTTTATTTCTTCAATATTTGATCATATGGTCTTCGAATGTAGTCTAAACAGGTTTTCTTTATCACTTTTTAAATAAGATTCAAATTCTTCATAATCTTTTTTACAACAAATCACAATAATAAAACTTTTGTGTTAGGAATTCCTACATTTTAACATAATGCAGACATAAATCTCTATTACTTAAAATATCTAGTCTAAATCAAGCAAGCGAAGACAGAACTTTTTTATTTCGACAGTGGTTGCAAATAATAGATCTTTATTTCTGCGTTTTTATCATTTTGGTAAATATTATTACAGCATTGTCATTTCTTATTACAATTTCTTATGAATACCCTTTCGCAAAACTGTAATTCTTTATTATTATATTTTTATTTGCTAACTTTAATTCCTAATTACCGTTTACAACCTTTTTATAGCGAAAAACAAAGGATAACAAATATTTTATATTGATTTTCTGACGCTCTCAACTGTAAGACTGGAGTTTGAGTTTAACTTTTAAGTACTTATTTCATATGTTATTCGAAAGTTTGAGAGAAGCGTAGCGATCGTCACCTGTTGCGAAAGTTAAGCTTGTATCATTTAAACAGTTTTACGGTCTGGCGGCAGTAAAGTTAATGTGTATGAAACGCACTTTTGCGTGTACACTCGAATACAATGTAATATAGTTTATATTCTATTTTTAATTAAATTATCAAAATAATATAACGCTATCTGCACGTTCATTGACATTGTCATTTTTATGGGATTGGATAAGGTGCTAGAGTGGTTATCGTACATAATAAAGCTTCCATTAAAAGTAACTACTACATGCAAATCAAATAGTATATTTCAACTAGGATAGTAAGTGATCTAGTATATTGTAAGCATGCTTTTTTAAACAGAGACAAAAAATAGAAAAGGGCAGCAGGATTTAAGTATAACTGGTCTGAATAATTAGGATTATCTTTGAAAAATTAAAGGCAAATATCGAGCACAATTTTAATAATCAAATCTTGCCCATGTACTTTCGCTTTCTACAGCAAAAAATCGAAGTTAGTGGATAATAAAAGTTTTTTTTTGTGATTAACGTTTTATACTTACTTCGTCAAACTTGGGCTATCCAGTAAGTGTAAAATATAATAATCATGAAATTGAACATAAATTGTATATAGCACTACACTAAAACAAGGACAAACAGTTTAAAATTGTTTTAAAAGTATTCCACGCTCTACATTCTTGTCGGCAACAGGAAAGAGAATGTGGCGATCATGGATATGTGATCTGCACATATTAAAATTCTGTGTAAGTAAGCTAGCATTGACAAAGGTCCAACTAACACTACTATAGAAAATCAGCTTATGAAATATGACATATAGAATATTTTGATTTAACTAGATTGCATAATCCAGATCTCACACTTACACCAGTCTGTAATAATAAGGTTGTAAGTTTGAAAGCAAATGAAGTGGATATAAAGTGTGAATGAAAGAAATAGACTGAACAATCTATTAGACAGTGGGTGGTTGACTACAATAAAATGGTCTACCAGGCACTATTAATACTATAAAAAAGAGAAGAAATCTTACTATGAAATACTAAAAATTAAAACAAAATTGAAAGCAGTGTATCAATATAAGGGTATAATTTAAGTAGTTCAGTTAAACCCTCCAGTCAATGGAAGAACTATACAACTAATATGTGAAAGCATTACTAAAGACAAATTGACTAACAGTGGGAGATGTTGAAATATACAACTGTGGAATTGGTATATCTAAATTACGCAGGGGTATGGAGAGTATAATTAACGCCAACTATAGATCAGTATAATCCAATCTTTTCTCAATTGTCCCCCTTTTTTGGTAGAGAGTTTCTAAAAACTTTTGGTAGAAAGTTAAAAAATTGTATTCTTTGCTTAAAGTTTGCTATATCCATTTTAGTCTTTTTAACAGTACCAAATAAGCAGCTCAGCGCAGAACATGCGTAGGTATTTAATTATATTTTTTCTACTCTCTTACTAGTAAATTGTATATTACCTACTATTTGGATGCTTAGTAAATGCATCATAACAGATACTGACACGTAATGACTAGCACGTAATAAAAAAATTACGCTTCAGCTTTATAAAAATGTGTAATACCACATAAGCCTCGTAAGTCAGTTGGTCGAGTTACCATGGAAACGAATTAACAGACGTTATTTTGACAGATTAAAAATTATTAATCTGTCAGTGTAAATATGGTGGTAATTTAATTTTTATTTTTATAGACGATAATAATCGTAGAAAAAGTATATTACACAACTTGAGTTGTAAGCTTATTACATGCTTGTAAAATTACTGAGCTCGCCGCTACGCGGCTCGTGCGCAACTTTGTTACTCGCATGTAATAAGCTTCTTACAACTCTCGTTATGTAATATACTATTTAACAAGCTTTCACTAATAAAATGTAAATGATGTAGCTGGCTTACTGTTGGTACGAATTTTCAAGTTGAATTAGTTTTCATTTAATTGTGGTCAATTCTTGGCGCTTGTTTTTCAAGATATTTGTGCATATCATGTTTGCTCACGGTTATGATGTTTTAGTCATTTTGCATATTAAAACCTTTTGGCTAAACCCTTTCTTATATTATAGTTGGAATAACAGATTTGTGTACTACGTGTGAATACTAATTATTATAAAAAGTTTCTAGAGTTTCCAGCACATAACTTAGCTCGTTTTTTGTAAAACCAATAACTTTCAATAACCCATATAAATAACAGATAGAAAGCTTAGCCAGTACTGCGATATTATTGTTTAATATAAGGTTTAATGTTCGAATAATTAAACTTTGATAGTATACAAGGCAACTATCGAACACAGTGATTAATTAAATCTTGTCCAAGTACTTTCGATCAATAGATCATCTTCAGGGGCATCTGAAATAAGCCAAGAAATGTTTTTTTATAAGAAGGAAAATTCACTTGGATAAAAAACTCCAAGTTTATGGTTGAAAAAAGTTTTTATGTGATAAACGTTTATAGACTTACTTCGTCTGTTGTGGCCTATCCGACATGAGTAGAATGTCATAAATGGAAATGTGGACATAACAATACAATACACAAAGACAAACAAACACTTTAAAATTTTTTAAAAGGAGAAGCTACATGTTACATAGAAACCGGAGACAGAATGGGCTCCCGATCTAGCGGAAATGTTGAGATGACATGTGACAAATGACAGCTTGTAAAGGGCAGTTATGTGATCTGCACCTTTCAAAATTCTATGAAACTAAATATTGACCAAAGGTCCAACTGACACCACTATAGGAAATCAACTGATGACATATAAAACTAGTATATTTTTATGTAGATTGAATAATCCAAATCTCACACTCAAACCTGTCTATAATAATTAGAATGTTTTTTATCCAAGTGAATTAATTTTCCTTCTTATAAAAAAACGTTTCTTAGCTTATTTCAGATGCCCCTAATTATGATCTATTGATCGAAAGTACTTGGGCAAGATTTAATTAATCACTGTGTTCGATAGTTGCCTTGTATAATATCAAAGATATTATTTTTGTTGCTAAATTCTGAGTCGTTGGAATTTGGTAGCTATTTTCGTCCTGTACAAGATTAACTTTGGTCTTTCATACTCTCACTATATATTGTAAGAAGGTCACACTGTTATCATCGAATTAATATATCAATAATATATTTATAAGCTATCACTGCGGTACTGAATCGAAAGGATATTTGTAGCCAATAGAGGAAATAAAAGAATAATTTAGTATCTTGTAGAATCTGAAGAGGCCTTAAAGTACAAGAACTATAATAATTTTATTTAATTTTTTTCTGGCCTGTGCTAGGTTTTTCCTATCTTTTACCCTGAACAATTTCAAATTTTATTTTACTGACTTTATCCATGTAATTTGGACGCGTTTTTTTGTAACAATCCAAGAGATAATTAATTATTTTTAATTATTCCTTTATATATAGCTTGTTGACCAAAATCTTTAAAAGAATATTATTTTTGCTTCTTTATATTATATTTGCAATAATTCGTTATTAGACATTCTTCGCAATATACTTCTCTGATAATCCTCCGTATATTGTCCTTAATATTGTTGCACCTCTTACAAATAACTTTATTTAACACAAACTTGTTTACAATACTTAATAAAATGACAACTATAAACTTCAAAAGTTTAAATATTACTAAACACAGACTCGGATTGAGAATCACATTTGGTGTAATGGGTCTTTATCGATATATGATTTGTGAGGTTATGTAATTGTTTATATTTGTGTTTAATTATGTTTAATTATAATATATTTTTTTATATTATATTTAATTATATTATATTTAAGTATATTATATTTATATTTATGGTACATATTATATTTAACAACTCTGCCTGGGGTATGGTGAGGAATGGGTGGATTGAGTAGCTCGGAAATCACCTTACTGCAGCCGGTCCCAAGCCCGGATAAAAAAAGAGGGTTAACTACCCACCCTCGGAAAAAGAAACTAGTTATGAAAACTGCAACTTTGCCTTGGAACCTGACAGATAAACACAAAAAACGACAAATGCTATGTAAAAGGACTATGAATATTGGAACTTGGAATGTCCAGAGTTGATACAGACCTGGAGCTGCTATAAATGCTGTGGAACAACTGGAAAATATAGGAATGGATATAACAGCCGTCCAAGAAATAAGATGGCCAGACGATGGAAATATAAAAATAAGTAAATCCACCATCTTCTTTAGCGGTAACAAAAATGGAAGACATGAATTTGGAACGGGCTTTGTGATTAGAGACAACCTAGTACAGAATATACTAAATTTTAAACCCATAAATGAAAGGATATGCTACATACGAATGAAGGGAGAACGATACAACATTTTGATTACCTCAGCGCATGCACCAACGGAGGAGAAGGATATAGATATCAAGGATGACTTCTACGATGCCCTAGAAAGAAAGGTAGATACGATGCCCAAACATGATATGCGCATACTCTGCAGGAACTTTAATGCTAAAATAGGCAAAGAGCCTAGCCTATACCCCACAATAGGTAAACACAGCCTACACAATATATCCAACGATAATGGCTTAACACTCACAGGAACTGCAGCAGCTAATAATATGCTAATAAAGTCAACCATATTTCCGCATAAAGACATCCATAAGCAAACCTGGGTCTCAAGCGACCATATTACGCGCAACTAAATTGAACATATCATTGTAGATGCCTGTCATGGTAACAATATTATAGACCTAAGAAGCCTGAAAGGAATAGACGGAGACACAGATCATTACTTAGTCAGAGCAAAAGTCAAATCCAGAATATCTAGCCACAAACACAATAAAACAACAATAATGTAACATGGACGAAATAAACAATGCAGAGAAACAACAAAAGTATAAAGAACCACTTGAACAAACCTTGAACTCTGAAAGAGAATACAATGATATAGAACAGCTATGGGAAGCGACTGCCGAAATAATAACCAAGACAGCGGACCAGATCTTTGGAAGGAGTAGGCAGAAGAGGGCAAAAACATGGTATGACGAGTAATGTCGGAAACAGCTGAAAAAAAGACAAACAGTAAGGAAGACTGGGATACAACTGCAAACAAACCAAAGTAAAAAGGAATATGACGACTGCTGAAAAGAAACAAGAAAAATAATACGCATAAAGAAAAGAAACTAAGAACAACAAAAATATGATGCTATGGAGACAGACCGGCCCAAATCAGGCTTCAGAGAATTCTATAAAGCAATTTCCTCTAAGAAAAGAGGACATAGAACCAATTCCATCCATGCGCTGAAAGACAATAAAGGCAGTATGATCTTCTTCTTCTTCTTAGCCTTCTGTCGTCTATGTTTGGACATAGGCCTCTCCCAACTCCTTTCATTGGTCTCTATCCTGAGCAACATATTTCCAATTTGTTCCGGCTATTCTTTTAATGTCATCAACCCATCTCATCTGTGGTCTTTCTCTTAGTCATTTACTTTCGTAAGGTCTCCAATGTTGTATTGTAGTATTCCAACGTAGGTTATTCTGTCTAGCAGTGTGGCCCGCGAAGCTCCATTTAAGTTTGGCAATTTTTGTTGTTATGTCCTCGACTTTTGTTTGGGATCTTACCCAGTCGTTCCTCTTTTTATCTGGCAGTCGTATAACTAACATTGCTCTTTCCATTGTTCTTTCTGTTGTTGCTAGTTTATTCATGTTTGCCTTGGTTAGGGTCCAGGTTTGACATCCGTATGTCATGATAGGAAGGATGCATTCTTTGAACACTTTGCTCCTCAAGTATTGGGGTATTTTGCGGTTCTTAAGTATCCAACTAAGTTTTCCAATCCTGCCCATGCTAGTCTTGCTCTTCTAGTAATTTCCGCACTTTGGTTCTCTTTGTTAAGTCTCAGGATTTGGCCTAGATAGATATATTCCTGGATTTGTTCTATCTCACTGCCGTTTATAGTTATATGTCTGGGGTCATCTGTGTTTGTCATTATTTTTGTTTTTTTTATATTTATTTTTAGGCCGACGTATTGGGAGCTGGCTGCTAGTTCCCTCAACATAATTTGCAGTTCCTTGAATGTGCTCGTTATAATCACTATGTCGTCAGAGGTGGTTTAACTTGTTGCCATTAACGTTAATGCCATAGGTTGACCAATTTGTAGTTTTAAAGACGTCTTCTAGGGCTAGGTTGAAAAGCTTTGGCGATATTACGTCTCCTTGTCTCCGGCCGTATGATAATCGACGGTAAAGAAGTAACTCAAGAATGGAAAATGTATTTTAGGGACCTTCTAAACATCATACAGGAGGAACAGCACAAAGAAGAGATTTATATCACAGCTAACATGCCCGTCAAAAATCCCTCCTTTGAAGAAACCCAAAAGGCCTTAAATAAGCTGAAAAATCACAAAGCGCCGGGTACGGACCAGATACCAGCAAAACTTCTGAAATATGGGGGAGACGAACTACATTGCTAAATCCACCAGCTAATAAAGCACATATGGTTAGAAGAAAGAATACTAACACGATGAAAGGAAAACATAATAGTGCCCATCCACAAAAACGGGGACAAAACAAAATGTGCTAATTATAGAGGAATCTTACGGCATATAAAACCCTCTCAAACATTATTCTTAGTAGACTAGTCCCTTATGCTGAAAACGTCCTAGGCGAATATTAAGCCGGGTTTAGGGCAAACAGATCAACAATAGATCAACTATTCACGCTGAGACAACTTCTAGAAAAGGTATGGGAGTATAACAGACTCATACACAATATTTTCGTAGACTTTCGAAAGAAACTCATTCGGATGACCAAAGTCTGTATGGAGGGTGAAATATCTAAAGTACGTGTAAATAAACTGTCTGGCAGGTTTGAAATCATTAACAGTGGACTTAAACAGGGTGATGCGTTATCTAAACTACATTTTAACCTTGTATTACAGAAAGCCATGAGGTCGGCCGAAATAAAAACAGAATTGCTATCGGTTCAGGGTCCCAATCTGTTACTCGCATATGCAGATGACACAGATCTCATTGGAGACTCCATTCTATCCACGAAAGACATTTTCAACAAGGTGGAAGGAGCAACAAGTGAAGTAGGACTGAAGATTAATGAAGAGAAGGCCAAATATATGTGTATAAATAGACTCGTCTATTCATCAACATCTTCAGACTTGTAATAACATACGGATGAGAAACGTGGACCATGACCAAAACAAACGAAGAAAAGTTCAGACGCTTTGAACGAAAAATACTTAGAAAAATTTTCGGACCTCACCATAACATCACCAAAAACCAGTATAAGATCAGAATCAATATCGAATTAAAAGCACTCCGACGCCGATATTGTCCAAGAAATTAAATCACAGCGACTAAGATGGGCAGGCCACGTGCACAGACTGCATAACGAAAGACTTGTAAAACTGATATGGGAGGAGATTCCCACAGGCAAAAGACCACTCGGACGTTTTGGAATGCGATGGAGATATAACATCCAAAGTGATCTCTGGAAAATGAACATTTCATTTGACCCTAGGTTGATGGAAGACCGAAAAATTTGGAAAAAAGTTGTACAGTCAGCCAAGACCTACCCGGGTTGTAGCGCTACGTGATAATGATGATATTATATTTAACAATGTTAAAATAATTTCATAGTATGTCTATGATTGGCGTAAGTCAATTAAACCGGGTTAATTTTTCTATGCACACAACATAAATTTTCACTGAACAACACTGGTTCCCACTAAAACATGGCGGAACGTCTGCGCGAACGAGATACGCGTACTTAATTCTCCGTGGAGAGTGGGCATTCTGATTGTTTATTATTCTGTGTTTTAAACTGTCCAAAATGTCTAATTATGTTTATGAAGGGGAGAAGGAAAGAAAGTTTTTATTATTATGATTGTATTTATATTTTGTAACGTTAAAAACTACACTAGACATTTCATACATTTTAGACGTCAACTTGAATTTTCTAGAACTACTTCTTCTTTTTCGTCAAGGTACTTTTTCTACGTGATATAAATCCTACGTAACTTTCGTAGCACTGCTCCGTTCTTTTTGGTTATTTACCTCGAATAACTGGACTATCAGGTATCGATTGTAGCCAACAAGGTCTACCAGTTCTATGGTAACAGTTAGTCTCTCGATATAAACTACTTTCGGTCTACTTTTAGCTGAAAACTGGATTAAATAATTTCTTTTAAAAGTTGTACCAGTGGCAAGTATGCTAAGCCTGGCATTGGCTTTATCACTTTAAAGCTTTTTTACTTTCAAAATTTTACTTTCAAAATTTTTAAATTACAAAATTGAAATTGTTTCAAATTTTTAATGTACATCACAAATGAACGTTCTTCTTCGCAGAAAGGCAATCTTCGGAGAATAAGCTTATAGGAAGCCTTATTTCTCTTCAAGTGATCATCAACAATGAAGAATATCCAGGTGCTTTATGTTCGGAACTTCTGTAGGCTAACAGAAATAAAGGAATTAAAGTATCCCAGTCTTTTTGATTATCAGCGACGAATATAAAAAGATATTGATAAACAGTTTCATTTTGTCTTTCGGTCATTTTGTTTAATTTAGGATGGAGAAGGGTATTGCAATTTTTTAATACCTAAGATTTTCACTAATTCCTTCTCTAATCTTTATTTAAAATTTCGTTCTTGATCAGAATGTAACACTAAATGAACTCTCTGAGTTAATACGACGTGTAATATGAATTTTTTTGCTGCTATAGTCGCTTCTGATTGAGAAGGGTACAATTTTGGTCCAGTTTGACAATAATCCATTTTGACTATTAAGTACCTTCTCTTTGCCATCGGAAAGTGACCTAGAATATCAACTACAAGTCGTGCAAAAAGGCTCTCCAGAAAGATATGTTACCATTTTACTACGAATTCTTGTTTTAGGGACTTTTCTACCATTATATAAATCCCATATCTTACACCAATCTTCTACATTTCACCGGCAATTGATCCAGTAAAATGTGTCTCGAACTCTATCAACCTCTCTTGCTCTCTAGCATGTTCTCTTACCTCCGAAATTTCCTCCTGAAAGGTTGCAAGACAAGTTACAAGTTCTTGTAACACACTTTTAATGTGAAATTTTGGCAGTACCACCTGCTGAACTGTACGTATCCTATTAGAATTTTTTCGCTTCCGATACAATAGATCATTGGAACGATACAGAGATTCCCATTAATCCCAGTATGCCTGTATAGTACCACTATATTTGCTTATTTCCTGCTAAATATGTCTTACTCCATTTTAAGCCATTTTCGCATGACTGTTAAGTCAATATTTTTCTTTTGACTTGTTTCCAGGAAAGTCTGATCAATATGTTTTTTTTATATACCTGTGGTTATCTAAAGACATACTTCTTCGGTTATGTTCTCTTTATCTTCAAGTTTTTTGCAGTACTGGCTTTGTCGTTCCAAGCAGGGTCGCCTAGAAAGAATATCAGTATTGTTATAGAGTCACTCTTTAGGATGTACTTCGTTGAAGTTATACATTTGGAGTCTCTCTGTCCACCGAGTAACTTGTCCTTCTGGCTTTTTAAAAGTCCTTGGCCTCTGCAAAGCGCTATGGTCAGTTCTAATTATAACATTATTGTTTTAAAGGAAAGTATGAAAATGTTATAGGGCTTTTATTATAGCTATGAATTTTTTTCTGGTAGCGCAATAGCGCTTTTTAGCCTTTTCCATTGTTTTACTAAAATATATAATAACTTTTTCCTGGCCTTCTTGTTCTTGTGATAATATGACGCCAATACCACGCTAAGTTGCGTCACAATTTAACAGAAATTTGCAATCTTCTCATGGATAAGGTAGGATAGATGCTGTTTTAAGTCTTTTTTTTATATTTTATGAAGACATTTTAACAATCCAGTGTCCAGTCAAATTCAATGTTGTTGTCAGTTAATCGATAAAAGGAACTAAGGAATGTGCAAATGCTTTTTATTTTCTGGCAGACCAATCTTTAATAGTCATAGTCATACTTTATTGATCCTTTAAGACACTCAAAATAAATGTATAGGATATGTCAGTACAGAATTCAGTATAAAAAACATTAATGATTATAACACAATATTGACAGTGTAACAAAATTGACAAAACATAAAATATATAAAATAACTTTTTTACAAGTAAAATATGAAGCTACTGCAGTTTATCTTTAAGATATTCATTTATATAATAATATGCTTTTCTAAATAGTAAACATTTTTCTTAAATTTAGAGCAAAGTATTATTTCTTTTACCGTTTTTGGCAAATTATTGTATAAAGTCAGTCCCATATATCTGAAGCCATTTTGAAATTTGGATGTTCTGTGTTTAGGAACTCGTAAAGATTCAGCACTTCTTTTATTGTAATAGTGATTATCTTAATTAACTGGAAATGTATTGATTTCCTCTTTTACATAAAGTAAACATTTGTAGATATAAGTATAGGCAGTAGAAAGTTCAAATTTGATGTTGAATAAAAATGGCTTTACAAGATTGTTTATAATCCAAATTAAAAATTTTACGGATAATTTTTTTTTTGGTAATGAACACTTTGTTACTATCTACTAAGTTCCCCCACAAAATTACGTTATAGCACATGTGGCTGTAAGCAAGGCTATAGTAAACGTTTATTAATGCCGAGATGGGTAGTGTGTTTTTAATTCTAGACATAGCATAAAAAACTTTATTCAATTTCACGTTAATCCAATTCACTTGCTCTGACCATTTGAGGTTACAATGAATGAACACACCCAAAAACTTTGTACATATTGTTTCGATCATGGATGGTTAAGATATAGTCATAGGTAGATGAGTTCTATGAATGAAAATAAATAATTTCCGTCTTTTCAATGTTTAGTATTAGTCTGTTAGTATTAGACCAGCGTATAAAGTAGTGTTCATTGTCATTTTTAATTCCGCGAGTGTACGTGTAGAGACTATTAACGAGGTGTCATCAGCAAACGTTGATAATATATGTGCCCTTATGTGATAGGTCGGTAATAAAAATTAGGAATAATAATGGTCCAAGCACGGATCCCTGTGGTACTCCTTTATTTGTTGTGTATGGTTCTGAGCTTGATTCTTTCATTTAAACAACACTCTTCCTGTCACTTACGAAATTTATTTCCCATTCTAGAAATATCCCACTAAAACCAGCGTTATATAATTTATTGCAAATAAATCTTTTGCCCAAGCAGTCAAAAGTTCGTGATAGGTTAAAAAATAGTCCTGCCACGTGGTTTCTACTATCTAATTCATCATAAATACGCTCAAACAAGCTGCATGCAGCCGTGAGTGTTGACTTTTTTGGTCTAAAGTTGTGTTGGTTTGGAGTTAATAAATTGTATTTTTCTATTAAATTTAACATTTTGTTGTATACAACTATTACTTTGAAAATTATGCTTAGCACAGATACTGGTCTATAATTTAAAATATCATGCGGGTAATCTTTTTGAAGATTGGAATAACTTTTGCCATTTTAAATATGGATGGAAATTGGGCGGTTGTTATTGAGAGATTAACCAAATGGGTTAAAGGAATTAATATATGATCACTTATCAGTTTTATTATTTTTACAGATACCAGTACTAGGCTTATTTTTTAGTTGATCGATTGTATTTTTTATTTCAATTGGAGTTACAGGTAAAAAGAAAACTGTTTTGTTACACATTTTTGAGGTAGCGATGTGCCAAAATAAGTTTGAGGACTGTATTCTGTAATTGTAGCAAAATATGAGGCAAACGAATTAGCAATATCACAAGACTTGGCAATAATTTTATTATCATAATGTAGAATTATGTCATACCTGTTTGTTTGCCTACTGGTTTCACTGTTTACTAAATTCTAAATTGTTTTTGGTGTATTGTAAGATTGATTAATTAAGTCACTATTAAAGTTTTTTTAGTATTTATTAATCGATAATTATATTCTGTTTTTGCCTGTTTATAGGTATCTTGAGTCTCGAGACTCCCTATATTATTTGCTATCCAGTGTAGATTTTTTAGTTGTTAGTTATTATCGAGTACGTCACTTCAATAATCCTTTAAACACTTTTAAATAAAATTTTAACATCCAAATCCTCTTAATGATTTTCTTAATTTCGAAATTCGAAGTTGGTATTAAACAGAGACCCCAGCGCCTTTTATGGCAGGCATGCCCTCCGACTAGGAATTAATAATTAGCACGCATTCTGGTCTTAACTCTAGCCAACAAAAGTTCGCTGAACTAAAATAAGTAGGCGGCAAAGAACTGTGCTAAATTTGTTTTAAAAAAAGTTTTTTGTTTTTGGGGAAGAAGATGAGAAAATTTTAGTTGTTTTTAGTGAATACCATTTGAGTTGTAGCCACTCTTTAGCCGGTAAGTGGATGCAGTCATCAATAAAAAGTATAAAAATCATCAGCCATTTTAAATTTCTATATTGTTATGGTACCGTTGATAGTTGATATATCTATTTGTAATCTTCCACATCATTTCATTAAGAAATATTCTACGTCTGTATCGAAATTTATAAGATAAAATCATATGTCCAATTTCTATTTTACTTTCCGGCCTTAAACAAACATAATTATATATCTATTAAGACTATCTATAAAAATATTCTGTCTTATACCATTCTTTTATATTATAAAATATATCCATAGCATGCGTTTTTGTTTATAAAATGATCTATTTACTCAATCCATTTTACTTAATATTGTCAAACCATGCGAAGGTCACACTATTTACAAAATCATTAAAGCTTTTTGTTCCCAATAACTTTTTATCGTATCTTTCAAATAGTATCACATTTTTCTTGTGTTTTTTTCTACTTTTTATGAAGAGTAAGGAGGAACGCTAACACAAATGTTATTTTAGCTTACTGCCTACTTCCTACTTCCGAAATTAACCCAGAATCAAGAATTGATCACTTTAGTTTTGTTGGGAATTATATAAGAAAAGTAATTGATTTATTTTCTATTGGGTTTATACCTTTGCCATCACCCTGAGCTGTTTCATCCGAAGTACAGACCTTATATAAGCCTTCCCAGATAACTTCAGGAAACCAGTTGGAAAGACCGCCTTAGATTGTGGAACCTAGCTAATTTTATCAAGTTTTGTTTTTTAATTTTAATAATATTTATATACTGTATTTGTTTTTCAATTTTAATAACTTTTAGATACCATTTTTTTTGTTTAAATTTGAATACTCATACTTTGATTAATAATAAAGACCCGTCATTTTTTTTAAACTAATTTTAAATAACGTTTGAGGACTAATTGTCAATTACAGGTTGAGTTTTTAAATACTCCTTTATAGTCAGTTGTACGGTTTTATGTGTACACATTTAATCAGAGAGTTATTTATTGGGATTTTATTATTATATATTTAAACCTTTGGACATCTATCCCTTCAAGATAGTGTCCTCATTACTTTGTTAGAACATTTAGTTGAAAGCCGAAGTACAGAGTTACATTTCTGAGGCAAGTAAATCACCTTTTTAGGTCAAATCATTAAAAAATTTTCCTATATCTTATTATTTGTAAATTTAGATAATCAAGGATCAGTTGTGTATAACCAGGAAATTTATTTTTTTATATATAATTAACTATGTTAACTGTACATAATTGGTGGTGGGTATTTTAGGGTAAATTTAGACTGTGTATGTTTGGATAGGGATTAAATTTTTGGTGAAAACTAAATATTTCAATTAATACCTGTTTCCTTTTTTATTTAAGCAAACAGCTTTACAAGATACCTTGAAAAGTTTATGTTAATACTTTCCTGGCGCCCACTCACATTTTGGAGCAACTTCTATAATAACTTTTATTTACATTAGGTATATACCTATAGATTGTTTATTACCGTAATATTTATTTTCCTATTCTACGGTCTCTGTAGGGCATGCAAATTGGCCGAATCCTCTTTTGAGTGTCAAGTAGTCACTGTCCGGCATCTTCTGCTAGCCAGCTTTAAATTATATGTTATCTTTTACATTACCCCAAATACTTGTGTTTCACTGCATACACACTTTATTACATTGGCATCCTAAAACCCCGCAGTGCATGCATTTTTTTTATTACAATTTGTTACCCATGTAGCCTTATTTGTTTTGTGTACTTTATACCGTGATTTTATTGAACAATAAAATTTAGATTCCTGCTTGAAAAAGAAATTCCTGCTTTAAACATATTTTCATCTGACATATTCCTGTAACTGATCGATTTTTTTATCTTTTTTCGATGCTGTATTGGCTTGCAAATTTAAACTAAGTGAAAATAACTGAAATCTTTTCTGTTTTAGTTTAAATGCCTTTTACTACAACGATATGTCCTAAATAGTTAACTTTTCTTTAAAATAGTGAACATTTTTTATAATTTAACTTGACGTTGGCATTTAGCACTCTGTCAGATACCTCGCTTAACTTTTTCAGATGTTCATTAAGATTTTAGAAGTTATATTATTTATCTATGGTTTTAGACATAATCAATATGTCATCAAATTATACTAGACATCTTTTTCAGGTAACTCGTCTTAAAACCATCTCCATTAGAAGTTCAAACTAAGCTGGAGCATTACGGAGACCAAATGGTAGAACCTGGAATCTGTATAGACGCCAGTTGAAAAAGTTGATGTGTGTCGATCATCAGAATAATATACTTCTACTTGTCAGTAGCCGCTTTTTAATCTTGGGTCGAAAACCATTTAACACTTGCAACATTTTTATTTAGTTGTTTGGCGAAACTAGCGTCAACTGGGTAACTTGAAGCTATATTATTCAAATATTTTTCGCACTTGCTTATTTTTTCTATTGGTGTACAGAATGGTATTTGTTGTTTTTTTCTTTAATTTAAAAGGCTTTTTAGAAAAATTAGCCACCAAATTTCGCCACCAACGGGTTCCACGCTTTCTACAACGCCGAAATGAAGACGTTTGTATCTTAGTCTCGCCACGGTGATACTTTTAGAATTTTGAGATATTTCAGTATCCTTATTCACTATAACTTTTACTTGAGGTATCGATTATTCAAAATTTAGGACACATTCTTTATTTTTAATAAACAAAATTTGGTTTTAAAAATTATGATAAATTCTGCATAATATCCATCCTAAGAACGTATTCATTTGTAACAGAAATAGATGTTTTATTAAGGGGATACCAATTTGTATAAATGCCGTTATCTCTCCGTGAATTAGAATAGTGTAAAATAAAGCTGTTTCCAGAACTAAGTTTGTTTAGCTGGCTGTAGTTTTTCATTTAAAAATCCGGTTCGAACAAAGGATCAGATTGCATCGGTATTGTTAATAAAGGTACATTTTCGATTGTCAACGTAGTCCTTGAGCAACAAATTATATTTTATTTTTACTTAAAGTGTAAGTGCGACGTATGTAAAGGCTTTTATTAGATACAACCGACGCCCTCCCCTTAGTGTCGACTTTTATTCATTTTCTTGACTATTGTTTGCATGTATTTGGTGAGTTGTAAAAGATTGATTCCTTAAAGACCTATCTCTACTAGTATTTCTAAAAGGAATATTTAACGGGCTTCTGGATGTAGATCTGAGCGACCTTCTAAACTTATTTTTTGGTTTTTCTTTCCTTGCCCTGGATAGGATTTTGTAATTATTTTGCAACTGTCCTTTTCTTCCGCAATTAAAATACCTTCTGTTTTCAGTTTGAGATTTTTGTTGAAGATTTTGCAGTATGCTTAACATCTGGGATAAAATAAGTCGTGATTTATCTGCAGTAGTGACATAAATATTTTCTCAAAACCTCATTTCTTTTAATTTCGGATGATATCTTGAAACACTTTTCGCGATTCATACTCCTGGGCTGAATTAAGTACTCCATTTGGCATTTGGTGATTATGTAATCAAAGAGCTTGTTGCATTTAAATATCCTTAAGTCCATCTATAAATGAAAGTTTACCAATTTGTTCCATAAAATCTTTAGGTGCCTGAGGGTACGCCAAATGCACTTTTAACATCGGCCTCATATTTTGCATGATTCCGTTATGCTTTTGATATCGAACTTTCAGCTAACTTTGGAAAACCTGCTTTAGATAATGCTAGCCATATCTTTTTTCTAAAGCTTAAATGAGATAGGCATAACTGGCTGCATCCCGGGGAAAACATTGTAAGACGGTGTTTCCTGCCTTCTAAGCGACACTACCAACTAAGCTGCAATTTATTTCTCAGTTGAGCCTCTTACTCTAACTTGCAGCTTTAAATTGATGATGATAAGTTTCACATGCTATGTGGTCCCCGAATGTGGATGATTTTATAATTTTGCTAGTTCTAATTTATTGTACCTGGTTCAACGCTGGAAGTTTATAAAGCTATTTGTTTAAATTCGTCTTTAGTTACTAAAACAATATTAGATAAAGAAGCTTGACTATTAATTTTTCTTTCTAATTCAACTATTTGTCTTTTTAAATTATTTTGTTGTTGTTTTAATTTGTTTTGTTGCTGTATTAATTTATTTTCTATGCCGGTTTTAAAATTGCTTTACTAATGATCTATTATTTTATTTTCTAACTAAGTTTAATGTTTTTCTAATTTATTTATCCTAGTAGTAATTTGACTTACTTCTAACTTAAAATTTTTTTGAATTTGAGATAAAATATTTATCATTTGTAACTCTACTTTTCTAGGTCTCTACTCTTTCTTATCCTCATCTTGTCTACGCTTCTTATTTTTCTTTATTTATTATTGTCTACCATTCTCATTTTTTCTTTCTCTTCTTGTTTACGCTTTTTATTCTCTTCATTCATTTTAAAAAACATGCCGGGAGTCCGGACGTATCCATTTCATTATCAATTTCAATCGATATAGTCTTAACCATTAACAATTACTTATTATCCCACCGGTGTTACCAATGTTACACTGCTTTTAAATAACTTTATTCAACACTTACTTGTTTACAATACTTTAGACAACGACAACTATAAGCTTTAAACCTCAAAATACTACTGTTTTAAACTGTCAAAAATATCTTTATATATACCATCCGCTGGACTAAGTGGTATCCATATTAACTTATTTATTGTTTTCACGTAAGCGAAACACTTAGACAGGTCGATTTTTAAAATGATCTTGCCGAACGATGACGTTTTCAGGAAACTCTTGCTTGGCTTGCTCTTGAGGAAATAATGATTTTTATAAGACGTGACCAGATTCAAAACTGTTAATTCGCCAACGGTAACTTATCGGGAACCATCTGCTGTTTTTTCAATATAAAGGTGACCTTGTACAGGATAAGCGTTTGATGCATTTTAAGTTCAAAATAACTTGATCCCAGACTTAGCAGGTTTGTAAGGTATATATTGTGTAAAATTTGTACGGCCTCTAAACGAAAGCAACTATTCGTCAATGGTTATGCAATGAGATGGATGGTTTGTAGCCTTGTTATAAATTTTTATCCAGAATTGTCCAGATATCTCGTATGGCTGCATTCCTATAGGATTTTTGTGTTGTTTCTATATTTGAAACATTTTTAATATGTTGCAATAAAATGCCTAGTTACAAAATAGATACTTCGTCGTCGTTTCAAATACCCTCTAACATTTCATTGAGTTACTAAGAATTCATTCTATCCCACATAGATAATCTTGATTTGTGCAAGTCATTTCTAGACTTCTATGTACAGGTCAAGTCAAATTAAATCCCAATGCTACAAAAAACCAAGTTTGGTTGGATAATATCGGAATATTCTTTAATCGTCTTTTACTACTATTCGGTGCAATCTTTTGCATGGTGAAATGTGTTCTAATCTTAATCGATTCTGGGAACTAGAAGAGAGTAATGTTTCCAGATTTAAAGATCTGTTTTAAGAAAAAAAATATTGCAAATTACATTTTCAAAATACTTATCAAAGACAAGCAACTGGTAAATTTGTTGTATCTTTGTCTTTTAAGGGCCTTTTTTCCAAACTAGGTGACTCTAAATAATAACTACTAAATGCCTTTACAAAATAGACTGCAAGCTTCAGCTAGACGATAAGTTAATTGATGTTCAAGTACTTACAATGGGACACATGACACAATGAGAATTAGCCAATAGTATTTCAATTAAAGTAAAATTTTATCTTTCTTATCAGGGAGTTATTAAAGAAAGTTTTACGACTCATCTTAGAGTCGTTTTCTATGGTTATTTTCAATCATCTGTAGGTATTTCTATCAATGATTTACATATTATAGGACGTCATTCATACGTTATTTTTGCAGAAATAGCAACAATTTTACTACAGTAAATAATTTAAAGAACTTATCTATCTTCAAAAAGAGGTTAATCTTTGTAAATGGGTATATTTATTTAAAAAACCCTTAAAAGGGCCACATCAATAAAACAAACGTTTTCGGACCACACAGTCCATCATCAGGTTATTAAAATCGAAAATGCTAGGTCACAATGCCTGAGCCACCAAAATATTAGGGTAAAAACCCTTTAAATTACATTTAGTTATGAAATATTGTACATTGTGTTATAAAATAACTGTGATGTTCAGTATTAAATTAAATTTGACTGTAGGTAACACATGGTTCAATTGGGTTCCAGAGCCGGTGAGAGGAAACCTCTGCACTCGGAGAACAACGTGGAACTCTCCGAGTGCAGAGGTTTCCTCTCACCGGCTCTGGAACCCAATTGAACCATGTGTTACCTACAGTCAAATTTAATTTAATACTGAACATCACAGTTATTTTATAACACAATGTACAATATTTCATAACTAAATGTAATTTAAAGGGTTTTTACCCTAATATTTTGGTGGCTCAGGCATTGTGACCTAGCATTTTCGATTTTAATAACCTGATGATGGACTGTGTGGTCCGAAAACGTTTGTTTTATTGATGTGGCCCTTTTAAGGGTTTTTTAAATAAATATACCCATTTACAAAGATTAACCTCTTTTTGTTATACGTGGTATACAGCCAGCTACAGGAATTTTTCCTTGTGGATTTTATCTATCTTCATCTTTAAATTATTAGGAATTAAATATGGTAACATATGGACCCGCTTCAGTCAGCTGGTTACTAAATAGATACATCAGCTTTCATTAGATTTTGCAACTCAATTAACAGAAGCTTCTGAAATTATTTCCAATGATATATACGTAATTAATATTTTAAAGGCTTCCAAATTGGCAAACGATGTACCGCGATTATATAGAAATAATACACATTCTGAAATCAGGGTTTTTCTTTACGCAAATAAACTTCAGACGATTTCAATATTCTTCATAAATTACATTATTCTATATCTTTATTAGATATGTTATAAGATTGGTTCAAATGAAAATAGAAAAACCTCAGGCCTTCAGTGGTGCTCTTAATCGGACACTCTTTTTTTACAAGGTTATTTCTTTACCTTTATCAAAGGTTATAAAACGTTCTCTAATATAAAGTACATCCCAGATATTCACTTCGTTAGGTCTAGTCAGCCCAGTAGGGATAAAGTTAAAATTGTCTTGCAACAATCATGGGTACAGAAAATTGATTGGTACCAAGCTGTTTCTCTCGATATTTACAATTTGTGGTTAACACGTTATAATGAATTATTCAATTTAAGTAAAATAAAAATTCCTAGGCATATGGAGCTAAAGGATTTTGTTGTGTTAGAAATGCATGCATGTTCTAATGCTAGTGAACTAGTATATGGTTCTTGTATCTATTTTCACAGTACCAATAAACGAGGTGAAATATTCGCAAACCCATTATTTGCTAAATCAAAGGTAACTCCCCTTAAGCAAGTTTCAATACCTCGTCTCGATCTATGTGCAGCTCTTATATTTGACCAGCTTGTTAATAAAGTAAATAATTCATTGAAACTTTATTTTCGAAATTTATAGGTACTATTGGACCGATTTTTCAATAGTTCTTGGTTGAATAAACACGCCATCTCATTTACTCAAAACCTTTGTAGCTAGTCGTATCAGTTATATTAATTTAATGACAGAAACTCGCAATTGGAGAGATGATGCTTTAATTTAAAATCAAGCTTATTTGATTTCACGAGGAATAAGCCCTTCTTCTCTTAAATCTTGTTATCTTTGGTAGCATGACCCACAATTCTTGTCTCTCTTTGTCAAGGGTCATTGAAAGTCATTGAAAGTATCTAGTGTTATTCTTAAATGTCTCGTATTAAAATGATAAATTCAGTTCAAGGTCTAATTGCAGTCAATTCCTTTAAGTTTCTATTCGATTTCTCCGGTCTTAATAAACTTAAAAGACTTGTTGCTTATTTTTTACGTTTTATTCATAATTGCTCCAGACGCGATAAAAGTCAAAAAAGTCAGGTCGCCTTTATGCTCAAGAGTTAGATCAGTCTCTACATTTTTTAAATAAGCTAACTCAAGTTGAAGGATTTTTCACTAAATTATCTGAACTTTTAAAGAAAAATATGAGTTCCGTCAAGAGTAAAATTCTTGGCTTAACCCTCTTCTTGACGACAAAAGTATAATTAGAATTGGTGGAAAAATATGTAATTCTAATGTTGAATTTGATAATATTTCTTATCAAATTCAAATTTATTTGACAATACTGATATTTCGTTTGAAGAATTTACTATTATATCATTCAGGTAGTCAATACCTTTTAGCAGTGTTGCTTAAGAAAATTTCTGGCCAATTAATAGCAAAAACACAGCATAAGGAATGGTAAAAGAATACATTCATTGCTTTTGTTTTAATCCGAAATTTCCTAAACATGCCAGTTGCGCGATAGTGGGCAACTCAATTTCATTTATTCCCATTTTCCGTTACGGGTTTTAATTACGCTGGACCCTTTACCTTAAAACCCAAATAGGGCCGTAACTCGTCATTTTATAAAGCATATGTAAGTTTATTTATCTGTTTTTCCACCAAAGCAATTCACTGGAAACTAGTAACTGATCTTTATTCTTAATCTTTTATATCTACGTTAAAACGTTTTATATCTAGACGTGAAAAACCACTCAGATTTTGTCTGACAATGGTATAAATTTCATAGGATCTTATAATGAATTAAAGGATTTAGGTAACTTAATTAAGATTAATTAATTTAATATATCTATCAGATATTTGTGCGAATAAACAAATAAATTGGCAAATAAACAAATAAGTTTATACCAGTCTCATTTCGGAGCAGTTTACGAATTAGGTATTAGGTCTATAAAATTTTATTTGAAAACAGGTGTTTTAAATATTCACATCTTATTTACGAAGATTTTAACACTGTTCTTGGTCATATAGAAGGTATTCTAAACTCTCGCCCTTTGTTTCCTACATCCTCTGATCCTTCTGATCTTACCCCAATTACTTCTACCCACTTCTTGATTGGACGTAATTCCAGAAGTTGTCCTTACAAAAATTAATCCCAGGAAACATCATCAACTTTAAAGACTGCAGCAAATTCAGCAGGACTTTTGGAGACGACGGTCTTTGGAATATATATATATATATATATATATATATATATATATATATATATATATATATATATATGTATATATATATATATATATATATATATATATGTATATATATATATATATATATATATATATATGGATATGTATATATATATATATATATATATATATATATATATATATATGGATATGTATATATATATATATATATATATATATATATATATATATATATATATATATATATATATATATATATATATATATATATATATATGGATGGTGTTTTGCAACAACTGTCTAACCCACATTTGTTTACAAATCAGGTTAGACGTTTCAAACTGTCAATCATAATGCATACTACATCAAGCAAAAATGATATAAGCCATATCCATAATCGTGGAGGCGTTTTTGAACCAAGTTATAAACCACATTTGTCAAATCATATAAAAACAGAAATTTGTCAAAATAGTCTAACCCATGTTTTCATTAGAAATATGTGGGTTAGATGCTTGTTGCAAATCTTTATAAGGGTCTTTCCATTGTGTGTACCAGATGCAAAATATTTAATTGAACTAAACTTTGTTTTGACTTTGGTAACATATGTTTTGCGATTACTTGAATGTTGGTGCCACAAATGCAAACAAAAAATTGCATTATCAAATAACGAAACCAGTTGTTTATTATATAAAATATTGGAACTGTTGCTTGATAGTCAAAATTCTGGTCAGCAAAATATTGTAGAAATATTGTAGGTATGATTTGGAAAGAATTGGATTAAATGGAAGTTTTTTTTGTGTATTTTAAATTTCGGAGCGATAGACGGTTATTATAAAATGACCAGTTATATTTTTACAATTTTGCAAAAACCATCTAAGTGGCTTTAAGTTATTTTTGCAATAAACTATTTTACTGATTTTGCTTTTGTACGGTTTTTTAGGTAGCCTGTAATTATTGAAATATAAAAATTTTAAAATAAAGTCTTATATTCTATCAGTGAATTTCTGAAAGTAGGTAGACACAATATGCTCATTTACTCTGAACCATATATATGTGGTTTAGACTATTATTGCAGAACACCATCCATATAACATTGAGCTTGGAAATTTAGACCTTTAGGCATACGTTAAATTGGATAACTGGTCGTATTCATTCTCTCTATCCTGGCCTAGTTGGTGTAAACAGAGTGGTTACTCTTCGCACTCCAAGGGGTCTTACCCTGAGAGCAGTTAGTATAATATTTCAACTTACTATAGACACAGTGCAGTGAAAACTGATGAACTAGATCAAAGTGTTTATTATTTTTTTTAATTCTTTTACTATTTTAAAGATTTAGTTTTTACCAGCTTCATTTAATTATATTTGTTTATTTATGTGGCTGTCGTTTTGTTTAAATTATTAGTAATGCTTTGAAAGGTGTGTACAGCGCCATTAATAATACTTCCTGTCAAATCCTCAAAGGGTTACATGTTCATACAGAACAATAAATAAAAAATTTAAGTTAAGTTAAATCATTTTTAGTTTGTCCATTACTATAACAAAATTAGAAACGAAAGTGTCAAAAAGCTTTCCTTCAGTAATAGTTCCACCGTCTGCTAACAACGCTAACGTTGTATTATTATACCGCTTGATAAAGGTTAAAGTTTACCATCACATGACAAATTAATCAGTTTTTCTAGTTCAGTTGCACTTAAATCCTGGGTTAAGGACTCAACACAAAAAAGATTGCGTATCCATTTAAATTCAGAATATAGAGGCTATGGGATTTCTCTTTAAACAATATCTGCTTATAATTCACACAAGCTACAACCACTAGATATAATTTTTTTGGTCCTCTTAAATCGGCATTCAACAGGTATTGTGACTATCACTTATTGACAGCAAAGAGTAAAACTCAATATGATTTAGCTGAGATATTTTATAAAGCATACGTGCATACTAGTACAATGCACAAATCACAATCTGGCATCTGGTCTGTATAAAAAGATTAATTCACGTATGATTACTTTTTAGCTGCAAATTATCATTTACCTGTTGTAGTTGATGACAAACCGCTTCCGTCCACCTCTTCCAGCAACAACCAAACTCAAGTCCCAAGTACAAAAATTATGATGCTGCAGTTTTAAGTATATTCAACAGCAACATATTGGAAAATCCAAGTCCGCTTCCAAAACCACCACATACAAAAGACTTGCAGGAAAAAACAACAATCCTAGATATTAACAGATACTTAATATCGCAATTAAAAAAAAAGCCATGGACAAAGGGCAAAAAAGGCAGAAAGAAACCATGAAACTAAAAAAAGGTACAAAAAGGATGATTTTTGAAGACAGCAGCTCCGAAGATGTTATAGAAAATGCACTGTGCGATGATTATGAGATATTTCAGATAAAAATGACTTATTTGTAAAATTAGGCAAATATGCAAAATTTTGCATATTATTTTATTCAAATATTTGGGGATTTTGCAGATTTATTTGAAAATTGCATAAAATGCATAAACGTCATGCTTTTTCGATTTGCATATTTTAAATAATATTCATCAAACCGTAGATGCTGGTACGACTAAGCAACTGGAAAATCCAATGTTCATTTTATTTCAATATTTCAGTTTTCAGAATTACTGATAAAACCTATAGTGATACTACCTAATATTCTTTGTATTATTGTAGACGGTAACCGATTATAATCCCATAATAAAAGGGCGATCAACAAAGAAAATGTTACAATGGAAGCCCATAGGAAGGCGAAAAAAAGGAAGGCCCAGAACGAGATGATTGGATGACGTGGAAGACGACCTGAAAACAATGAACATAAGACAATGGAGAAGAAGGGCACAAGAGAGATCTGAATGAAAGGACATAGTCAGACAGGCAAAGACCCATCAAGGGTTATGATGCCGATAGAAGAAGAAGAAGAATAAAAGGGTGTTTCAGAAGTTTATTTCCTGAGGTGTGGATAGAATTGTCCTGTTGCAAATCATCAAACTACTAAATATTTATTTCTTTTCTAGATTTATATGTTATTTCAAATATGTTAATAATTGCATAATTAAAAATTAAAGAATTAGCAGAACAGCTAAAAGTTGCATATATAGCGAAAAAAATACCATTGGAGCTAG